>JAIWNE010000116.1:22500-105620 GCA_025331445.1 Blakeslea trispora | reverse complement strand
GAAAGAGAGGAAATGAGACAATCGAACGTTGCAATTCATTTAAACTTATTCCCTTTCCCTTCACCCCTTGAAATTGCCTTTTTTTAACTACCTTTGTCATTTGAGTTGTAGACAAATTGCCTAGAATGTGTAACAATTGTTTGCTTTCTCTTGGATGTTAAATAAAATACACTATTTCCAGAAATAGATTGCACACTCGAATGGCAAAAGTTGCACATAATTTAAACAACCATTCTTCAGGTATACAATGTCAGAGAGTCTGTTTATTTAAGCATGCTTTTAATTCAGAGATGGCTTATAAACAGAAGCCACAAAGATCTTCCAAACAGATATAGCTACAAGCATCGACTATTCTTAAACACAGACAGAACTGTTCAAGTGAACCGAGCTCAGGAGAATATAGTGTAAGGTGCATGCATCTGTATTCTCGGCTGACAATCAGCTTTTCAATCTGATTTGAGACGTGTATAGGAGCACTATCCATAATAAGATGATGCCGTTTTAAATTGCTCATGTCGATCAAGTAGCATCCAAAGAATCAGAAACAAAGTTGAAATAGTGGCCAAGGACAATTCCAATTGCCTTTTTTAAGACTCTGGCTCACCCGTGACCTTTCTTTAACTTTTTGTTGGTTTAGGATACCTTAGCTTTCATGTTAACAGCACTCTGCAAAGATATCACCATTTCAAAATAGCTTGCTTTGGTAGTTGATGTTTGCTTTTTATGAAATTGTAAGGAATACATAGGGTTTTGTCATCACTGCACATAGTAATTAGTTCACTAGAAATTCATGAAGCAATTTGAGCACACTCAGGGGAGGCATTGAACCAATGAGGTTTGCCCGACAAGAGTATTGACTTCAAAGCAAGTGGTAGTTTTGCCTACTTCTTTGGTAATACCCAAAGCTTATATTGAGGTAGAACAAGAATGAACCAAACTCGAACATAAAGAAAAAAATGACAACCAAAGTATTCATCAATGATATTGTTGATCCATAGTATGGTCAGTTTGCTATATAAAACAAAAAGAAAAAGCAATGTTCTTTTTCCTTTCTCAATCATCAGAAACAATAGCTATTCAACATTTGAAAACAAAAAGGTTGTTTAGTCGACTATGAGCTGTTTATTGATGTTTACTTGTATGAGCACACAAAAAGCAATTTACTAGTTATACAACATGTAAAAGAGTGAAACAAAATCCACACTTTAGGCTCTTTAAGATTGGAGGCACATTGTACGGTTTCTGGTATGACTGAGAAAAATATCATGTTCCAACGAAACGCCCGTAGCAAAGCCCTTCTACTGACACGTTACTTGGAAAAGGGCAAGTTGGAAGAAGGAGGTGATTGTTACAAGTAGACAACAAAAGCCCGCCTCAAATACGCAAATATGGAATACAAATTTAGGGTGCTGTCAACTTACTTGTCAATGGTTTGATGTCAACTAGCCCCAATATGTCCCTTATTCCTGCTTCCCCCTTCTGACCTGATAACTGCCTTCAAGTCAGAAACTATCCATATCAGCCAGGTAGCCATATTCATTTGAGACAAAAGCTGGCTAGTCAATGGCATAGAGACCTTTCAGGCCATTTCAAACACAAAGCTTGAGGAGCTCAGGTTGGTTCTTTTAGATCACATGACATTTACCGTACATCCAATTACGGCTTGGTCTGTTTGGGTCTTGAAAATTTCGAGGTAACCACAATAAAAAGGCACGGTGCTTACGGTCCCAAATAAAAAATGAAGGAAATTCCATGTCCTTAGGTTACTCTATAAGAAAATAACTCCGCTAAAGGTCACGTTATCTAAGGGTAAGCCTTAATCAGAGTACCTTGCTAAGGTCTACTGAATAAGGTTTGCTCTAATGTTGGTATATGAATTTAAGCAGTTCTATTGGCTTAAATTCGGTTCCGACAAGCAAAAATGAGCAAAAAATGAATAGAAATCAGTATTGAAGAAGGAAGAGTGTGGTCATTGTGCTATCTCAATTCAACTAACAATGACATGATAGGACTAAATGACTAAGGCCTAAATAGCTGCCAACCCAAATCTTGCTATTTTGTATGATAAATCAAGTAATTGACTATTCAATTTCTTAAATGATTTATCCCATATTCCTTATAAGAAACTAGATAAAGTATAGTCTCATGAATTGCATGAAATACTCTACAGATTAGAGCCTTGATATGGCGTAGTATTGATGAACACAGTCATGAACAAAGCTTCTGACATTAACATCATGTACTCAATGGAAACATACTTCTTTAAATATCAAGAAATGAGCCAAAATATACAACAAACTAAGCTCAAATCATCACTAATCCTGCCTAAAAGTGTTCTAACGTATCTTAACGTAAACGTAAATTGATTCAGGGCTGTTATCTGATTTGCTCAAGAAGTTTAAATAGCGAAGGGCAGTGATTTTTTGAAACAGACAAAGTTTGCTGTATAAACGTTTTACCGAGACATCTCTATTTTTTTTATCTCACGCCAGTTGGATTTTTGAAATCCGCCATTTGGGACCGTGAGCACTGTAAGTAGTTACACACGCTTTTTTTTTGGACTTTTGAGAGTTACACAAACGCGCTTTCCTCCCCCTCCTTATGATATAGTTTTTCATCAGCTCATTTTGCAGCATTTGACTCCTTGAGATGAACACGATCCATTTAATTCAAAATAATAATAGTAATAAAACGAGATAGACTAAATTAAGTACCATGTCAAAAAAGGGAAACATCCGCTCTCGCTTTCAATGAATAGGCTTCGTCTCTAAATCGGACATACCAGCTTCCTCTGCCATCCTTAAAAGATTGTCGAGAGGTTGAAGAAGAGAAGGTGGCAATGTACTTTTGAATGTATCGGATTTCATCCATCCAAGACCATGCTGAAGTATACAAGATGCTCTGTAATGTCCACCTTCAATTGTTCCCAAACTGGCATGCAGAGTAGCACGTTTTTGTGAGCATACATAAGATGCGCGATGTAAGATATTATTATCGTAAAAAAACAGTTTGTCCAGGCTTCAGTACTACTTTGAGTTGGCCTGGCATCTTGTTGCTTTTAGGATCATGGATAGTTATTTCTCGTTCAACTTTAGTTCGGATGCGTCGATGAGAATTGGGAACAACATAGAGACATTCATCTTCATAAAGCGCACTTTATGTACAAGAAGAAAGAAGGAATCAAATGTGTTAAAAGGTTGCTTTTGTCTTTGAAAAATTAGCTTACGTATTCCATTGAGTACCATAATGAGGGATAGAAAGTTTCTCAGCTTCTTCTTGCTCTGATGCTTCTGCTTTAATAGCATCTCGGTGCCATGTTAAATCGAAATCCGAATCTTGAGGATTGATCAACAAATTGAACAATTCTATTCAAGCTTTCTTACTTAATAACACTACATAACTTACTAAAGAAAAGAAAATACATTTAATAAAACGCTATTTACCTAGTTGAAGTTCATCATGCTTTACATTTATTAGTTGTTGAACTGCTTCCAATAGTTTTTCAGACCCGTACCATTCCGCAAATACTGGTTCCTTAAGGTCCGGATGAATCAGATGCTGTACGCCCCACACGTCAGTCCCTTCAGTCCAAGGAGGAAATTGGGTACCAACAAGTCGCCTTTATTTTGTTTTTTCAAAGAGTTAAATATAGTCTATATTTAGGATCGAACTGGAAAACGAGAAATACTTATATTTCCAATCCCCTTTACGTGCACGATCTACAACACGGTCACAGGCTTCTCTTAAACGTTCAAACATATCTTTAGGTATCAAATGGTCGACAATGACAAACCCATTTTCTTTCAGTGCTTGATCGACAGCAATACCATGAATGTCAAGTATCATTTTTTCTTTCTGAAAAAAAAAATACAGAATGAGAAAAGAAAAAGATGAGTAATTCTGAAGCTTAATTTCTAACTTTAAAACCTTGCTGTGTGGCAGCAATATCTTCTTTTTTCGACCTGAGCAACATGATAGTTCTTTCACTTTGAACCTAAAGGCTTGTTATAATTACAGATATTACAAAAGTCAACATCTGTTTTTTTTCGCTTAATCGTCTAATTTACAGCATAGAATGAGTACTTATGAGTCAGCAAGCTATTGTTCAATCTAAATATAATGAAAGGTTATGCTTTTGATGGTAAAGACACTCACAGCATTGAACTTGGATATAGCAAGTTCATTGCTGAAGAGAAAGAGAACATGAAAGAATCCTTAAGAGAGAGAGAAATTTTCTTTTTAGCCGAGAAAAGCCGAGCTTTTTGAAAGAATCGAATCAAATAAATGGAGCAATACAGGCTAAAACAACACCAAGCAATGGCATAACAAAAAAAAAAAAGACACTTATCACCATAACTTCTCTTTATAATCATTAGAGGTTTATCCGAACCAAGTCTCTTCCTTCCCCTCTTCATTGGATTGCACTTTTGATCAGTAGTTAGCTATCAAAAAAGTTGCAAGATTTCATTTATTTCACCTTCACCTCTTTATATTCAATCAATCCTAAATGATTCCATGCAACAGCAGTCAGCAAAGAAATTTAAAAACCAGTCGATCTATCATGAATCAGTTTCTTAATTCAAGTTGCTTTTTTCGGATGACTTTCTTAAAGCCAGTTTGTCTTTCTACTGGTACCCTCAAATGGCTTTTGAGAAGAATACGATGACAACGAGTTGTCTTTTTAGAAAAAAAGGGTTTCAAATACTTTCGGCATGAGTATCTCGGTCATTTTACTTTTACCAACACTTTTGTAAATTTGGATTCCAATGAAAACTATGTGGTTTTCTTCTAGATTATTCATCCCTATGTCATACTTTTGTTATTCTTATGTCCAAGTGAGCTATATCTAATTCTAAAAAAAATAGTATAATATACATTAAACGGAAGCCCTCCTCCCTTTCTCCTCAAACGTCTATCTCAAGAACTTATTCCACAGCTCAGTAAGGTCATACCATCCATATGAGCTCTAAATCATGTTGTTTGTAAAGCTTATTCTCTTAAAAGAAAGAAAAGCTCCTACATCCGTGTTGAGCCGGCTTTATTGATAAACAAGGCATCCGGAAAGGGTAGAACAGGTTACACGGTGCGTTGTACAGAAAAAAAGAAAAGTTTTGTGATCCTAAGTCAAACCTGAAACGATTTTAACTTTTACATCATCATCCCTTCTTTCTTGGCTTTTCTTTTTCTTTACATTTCTTTACTTCTTCTCTTAAAAAAAAGATGACTGAATACGGTAGTGTTGAAGAACAAACTCCCATTCTTCATGAAAATGGTTCTCTTAGACAAAGATTTCAACGTTATACTCATAAGCATCGCTTCAGAATCATTGGTACATGGATTATCATGATTGCAGTTACTGCTGTCTTGACTCTCTCCTTCTACTTTGCCTTGAAGGACCATAAGCCTACTCCTCCTCATATCCCCGAGAATCCTGACAAAGTCTTGAACGAAATGTGTGTTTCTGATCGTAGTTGGTTCGTTGCACTTATGCTCTCTGTGTTCCTCGGCCCATTAGGTAAGAGAGAAAAAAAGAAAGAAGAGATTTGATTTTTTTTTCGTATTATGTTGCTTATTCTTCTTTTCACTGTTGTGTAGGTGTTGATCGTTTTTACTTGGGATACATCTTCCTCGGTATTCTCAAGTTGATTACTGCTGGTCTTGGTGGTATCTGGTGGACTGTTGATGTCATTTTGATTGCATTGAACGTTCTCAATGATCATCCTCACGGTTGTCACCTCAGATAAACTTATCTAATAAATGTATATATATAATCCTACCTTTTCTTTATTGAAAGTATACATGATAGTTACCAGATACATATATGAATATCTATTATGATATTTTATTGTTATTTCAATGGTTTTGTATAAGGACCAAATCTTTCTCTTTCTTTCTTTTGCTTCACGTCAATATTACGCTCCTTCCAATTACTCTTACGTAACTTGATAGGTCTGTTTCCCACATATTTACCTAGTTATTCACTCCTTCGTTAATACTGTTTTCTTTCTCGGTTCGCTTATTGCCAACTTACCGTTCATTTCTCGCCATGCACGCACAAAATCATCAGGATCCTTAAAACTAATAAAACCATAACCTTTTGTCTTCATGGTGCGTGAGTCTCGAACGACACGAGTTCTTACCAAACTTGGATATTTCGAGAATGTCTTGTAGAGTAGTTCTTCTGTCACTTCGTTACCAAGATCACCAGCAAAAAGTCGATAGTCATTTTCGTCCCAATCAGCCAATGTGTTATCTTCCCATACTTCACCACCAGCTGCTCGAACAATATTCTTTTTCTTCTTACTCTTGCCCTTTTTGCTATCACCATCAACTGAGGTCGTTGAACTGGGTGCAGGTGAACCAAGTGTTGAACCAGTAGGTCCTGCATAGCCTGACTTTGTAATAATGACAGGTCCAACAGGATTGTTGGCATTTGCTGTAGAAGGATAATAAACTTTTGCACCTTGAGGAGCATGAATAGGTAAATGATTGCTGCTGCCATTATTATATCCATAAGTACTTGTGCTGCTACTATTATTGTTGTTGTTGTTGCTATTGTAATGATATGTGCTAGTTGCACTTGTGGCAGGTGTGGAGACAACGGGTGTCGTTGTAGGCGTTGCAGCGACTAATGTGGTTGGTAAGGCATCGGCTGCTTTCGTAGTATCGTTGGTATCGTAGGCACTTTGGTCATAATAGTATTGTTCATAACTGTAGTTGGGATCAGCATAAGCTGAGTAGTCTTGACTATAATAGTATTGGTTTGGGTCAGCATAACTTTGATCTACATAATCGTATTCAGTGTATTCTACAAAGTTGCCATTGTCGTCATAATAGCCCTTAGGCACTGTGTATTCTACTGGGGCTACATAGTCGTCTACTGCATACTGTTCTGCAGCATATTGCTCTTGTACTTGTTCATCTGTTTCGTTGGTTGCTTCTTGCGACATTATGGCCAAAAAAAGAAAGAAAGAGAAAGAAACAAATTTTAACGTCACAAAACGTTGTTAGAACCTCTTGCCATTTTTTTTTCTTTCTTTCTTTATTTTGTCATGGCACAACGGTTTATACCCAGAACATCTTTTCCATATGACCGAGTTATCAATTGGTTTCCGGGTCATATGGCAAAAGGCTTACGACTCATCTCGGAACGTCTTAATTCCGTTGATTTGGTCGTTGAAGTAAGAGATGCCCGCATTCCTCTCTCATCCATCAATCCTAATTTCGAAAAAGTGGTCGGTAAAAGACCTCGCTTGATTATATACAACAAGTTCGATCTGGCCGATCCAGCCAGCAAGACACCTATCCTCTCAGCCTTTCGTCGCCATGCACCTGCCACACCTGTCCTGTTCACCAGCTGTCAAAACAACATCAATGTCCGACAGATCCTTGACCATGCAGCTGATCTTGCTCAACCTATCCCACAAGTGACTCTGATGGTCGTAGGCATGCCCAATGTAGGCAAGTCGTCCTTGATCAACGCACTTCGTCGTGTGGGTGTCGGTAAGGGCAAAGCAGCAGCCACGGGGGCTCAGCCTGGCATTACCCGTACTGTCATCGGGACGATCAAAGTGCTGGAGGATCCCACTGTCTATCTGGTGGATACGCCTGGTGTAATGGTACCTCATATTGCCGATCCTGTCAGGAGTTTGAAGGTGGCCCTGACAGGTGGTATCCGGGATCATCTGAGTGACGAGCAAGTGATGGTAGACTATTTGCTCTATCGTTTAAACCAATTCGGTGCTTATGATTATGCTAGCTGGTTTAAATTACCTGAAGAGCAACCTACCAATGACGTCTATCATTTGCTGGAGAGTGTGGCTAGACGGATTGGAGCTGTTTCAAAGGGAGGTGAAATGGATCTGACGATGGCAGCCAAGTTCTTTCTAAAGCATTATCGAACAGGCAAGTTGGGTCAATTCACATTAGATGATGTAAGCCCTGAGGCATTGGATGCCTTCTTTGAGAAGCAACAAATGTATACAGCCAACCCAGATACTCTCAGTAGACGTCAAGAAAAGAAAGCATTGAAGATAGAACAACGAAAACATGCAAGAAGAGTCAATGAACAAGAGTCATAACACAAGTCTTTATAAACACACTATGTTTTGATTTATTTGTTTTTTTTTATAAACCGCTTGATTTCTGATATCTTTTCATGATTCGCTTGATACACGGTACAAGATGAGGATAGACTGATTGCCTCCTGTTGAATACCCAAAAGAAGGCAGAAAACAGTAAATACAGAGTATCCGAGCGATGAATGCCATGAGGTGAAAGTGGGACAACCATACATCCAAGCTGAATGATGATCTCTAGAATGCATTTCTCATTGATAAATCCCTTGATACTTTTTGAGAGGTATTTAAGCCGAGCTTCTATCTTGAGAGCAGAAAACAGAAAGTTCTCATATAGATTTCTTTTGATGGCTTGTTTAGAATGAAGTGTACTGTCCATTAATAAAGGCTGAAAGTTTGTTTTGATTGTTCTGATAGCCATATTTAGCAATGCTTTAGCTGGATGATGTGTGTACTCTACTGTTTGAAAAGAAGCAACACCTATTTAAAAAAGAAGGCACATCAGTGAGTGAGTGTGTCTGTGTGTGTGTGTTATTATTTGACTTACGCTCTCGTCTTCGGCGACTTGTGTCAATATAGACATCTAAGTTTTTGGTGTTAAATTTATAGCCTATCCAGCTAAATTCTATCGAATGGATGGATTTTGAGAAAGAAGAAGGAAACAAATAGCTTCATCATATCATTTACCATTGATCTCTTGCTCTATGTTTGATACACATTTGGATTTGTTGACTGAAAACCCAAAATCAAGTATATCTGTCATAGAAAGAGAAAGTGAGATATAAGAGGGAGTTTTTTCTTGCTTTCTCTTTTTTTTTTCTTACCCGTTGTCATTATATGTATAAACTGCTGGGCATAATGGTAGTTTTTCGTTATATACAAGAAATCGTCAGCATAGATGAAAAGGATCTAAAACCGATGTGAGAAACAAGTGCGGCGATTATATGATGATGAAAATCACTTACTCCATCAGCATCCTCTTTTATGAACTGTAGTTTTTCTTTTTCAAGCTGAGCCATATATAAGCTAATTGGAATTGTAAATTATCTTTTCAAGATTGTTGTTTCATTTACCTGCAAAGTAAGCCTGATAGAGATGAGCCTTGCGTAATGCCATGATTGCGTCGAAATAATGTATGATTTATCTTTTATAAAGAGTATAAACAACATGTCCAATCTATGTATTCTAGGAAAATTTTACCTTGACAGTACTGGAACAAATGCTTTCCCTCAACAATTCCAAAATCTGTTGTCCTGATGTGGCTTCATAAGAACTCTTGGTAATAGGCAGCATGATCAGTTTCACGATGAAATAGTTTTGAAATAACAACATCTTACTTGATCCATTGAAATTGATCCACGATAGACATGTTTGAGTGTCATAAGATATTCTTTTAAGCTTGACATGTAATCTTTTGTACCAAATGATACGTAGTTTCTTGTTACCAAATCCCCAGAAAAGGGACGAATATTGTAAATGCTACGCTGCATGTATTGTTTCTACAACAAAATGCTCAGGTAAATAACGCATGTCTTTCTTTTGGGATGAGATACTTACTGAGTCAATGACTTTATCCAACAAGCTCAGAATTTTTTGCTGATCAATTGAATCATAACATCCTGTTATGTCGGCCTTGACAAAGTAGAACCTTGAATTGTGTTCAAAAAAGGGGAAAAGAAAGAGCAAACACAAAATAACTTACTTTGAGTTTGGTCTATATGTTTGCTTCTTATATTCCTTGAATCGTTGATAGAACAGATGTTGTCCACTAATCGAACTTCCCATGATCTCTGGTTCTTGTTCCTGTAGAACAATTACTCTTTAATAATCCGTCATTCACTTAACCTATCATTTCATCCTAACCTGCTTCATCTTTAAAGCATAAAATGCTGGCCGAAAGATATTGTTTGCGTCAAGACGCTTTTTGTCATAAGAGTTATTTGCTTTGTCTTCCTTCTATAGAGATATGGTTATAAACTCATTTGTATATGGAATCAAGAGACTTACATATTGAACAGTGTTACGCATATTGATGATCATACGAACACCATTGTCTTTAGGCAAAAATCGAATCCTTCCAACACCTGCCTTTAGCCTTGATACCTCTGCCTAAATAAGAAAGTCAGTAAATACGATAGAGGAACTTTGAGAAAAGGAAATATACCATGTCTGTTATTTCGGTTAAATAGTTTTCGGATATTAAAGTGGATAGATGAAGCTGAGATACTTCCTGCCAAACGTCTGCTCTGAAATAAAAAGTGTTGAAACCATAGGCAGCATGTTCTGTCACATAAAACAGAATCTATCAAAACAAAAAGGGTCAGAAAAACTAAACTGTCAAGAAAAGTAAGAGAGAGATTGTGTTACTCGAATCATAGGTCTAATGTAATCATGGAATATCCAGTAAAGAGCCTGTTCTATCACTTCTGTTTTTCTCTGTAAATCAGAAGGTACAGACCGTGCTGTATCTGATGTTTTCATTAGCCATTTACATTGCTTGATCTAGAAATATCAAATTGTTGAGTCATAAAGACTAGAATAGATGCATAGTGTCATTCACCTTGAATTGATGCATGACTTCAACAATGGCCAGCTTTTCATATTTTCTTCGATTGATGAAATGTTTTAGAGCTAATGAATAAGGCTTAGTTTGACTCTATTGTCTATAGTTTATGAAACCACTTGCCTCTACAAACAATATCAAAATTATCCAGAGAACCCCAGAACTCCACTGGGAAAGTTCTACGTAAAATCTCTTTTGTAAATTCAAATACCTATAGAAAACATACAAGAGGATTTAGCTCATGAAAAAAAAAAAAAAGAAAACAAGACAGAGATTCTATACCTCGAAATGAGATGAGGCTGCCAAAGAGATATCTTGTTTTATCATCTTTTTAGGACATCGCCTATTCATGACATCTTGCATATTGATTGAATTATGTCTTTTGTGAATTATCTTGACCATTTCCTTGATCACTTTGAATCGTTTAAGAAATTTTGCCTAAACAATGACCCCTTAGAAATAAGAAAAAATGACTTTTTTTTAGCCTTTATGTATTCACCTTTTTAGTTGGATTTGAAAACTCTTTGGGAAATATCTTGGAAAGGCAGCAATGAGTAAAATCCTGACGCTTATCTGTCTCACGGTGCAATATGTCTAATAGAAGAGTGTTATTATTATTTCTTGGCTAGCAATTTATGATCAACATACGGTCTTTAGGGAAATTCGAAATCACTTTGTTCGTGTTTGGATCCACTTGATTTGCACAATAAAACATATCTAAAAGACTCACTGCAACTGGTTTGTTTTCGGATAATATCTCAGTCTCCTTTTTCAACTTGAGTCGTTTCTTCTGACGCCTTGATAATGGATGATCTATGGATCGTTTATTTGAATAGAGCAAGTTGTTCAGATAAGATGAAATTTGACTTGCATTTGATCCAATATCAGATAGAAATGTTGTGAAATACACATTGAGTTGATTTTCATTGTGCTTTCTTCTCTTTCTTCTGGTATGTGATTGTCTGATTCTATCAAATCGAAATGGGCCGGATAGCTGATAATAGGATCCATTCGGCAAACGTTTTAATACAACTTGATTCAACAAAAGCTGACAAAAGTGACTCTTTCCCAAACTTTATAAGAAAAGAGCATAAGCTATCTGCTGTCAAAAGAGGAAGGGCTCAAAAGTCTCTCTTTTTTTTTTTACCTCTTCAATACAGCAGCCCAAGATGGATCTGTTTTGAATTCGTTTAGAGAAACAGTATCAAATTTTTGTTTAAGCATATTGTCTTTCTTTTTTGAAAAAACATGTCAGCATACTTGATATTTAACCACAATCGTCTATTTTTTTTTTTACCAACTCGTAGCCTGCTACCAATGCATTCTCTAGCCTCCAGTCAGACAAGATAAACAGGGCTAATTGATTCAATATCTATCTTATACTCAGTTTATGCACACAGACACACACATCTCATTTGTGAAGCTTTTTTTGTTTTTACTTGTTCTAGAGTATACGTATCATCGCTTAATTGGATTTCAGTTAAAGAAGAAGGATTTGATGTGCTAGGACAAGCTATCACTGTTTCTCTTGAAAGCTCCGAGATAGCCAATTGTTCTTGCTGAGATAGATTCAAGTTATTTCCATGATCCTTCAGATAGGCTTCTAATGTCTTTACAGAATGAAATATTTGATGAAAATAAAAAGGTATCTCGGTCATGATATTTAAAGAAAAAGAAAAAAGTGATTGGGAAAAACGCCCTCAATAAAAAAAAAAAAGACACGAAATTTAAACGCGAAAAAATTAAAACTCCAAACTATTCTCTCTCTCGCTCTCTCTCCCTCTCTCTGCTGTTGCATAAATCAAAGTATTAGTTTATGCATCATAATCTCTCTCCCCACTCTTTCCTATAATCAAAAAAAGAGATAAAAAAAAAGAATGCATTTATGTAGAAGGATATGTTTACATGATGATGGAAGTTTTAATAGTAACAAAACAAGGGAGAAGAAAGTGCAAAGTAAGGATGTATACAGTTGTGCGTAGGTGTGTATATGTGAATGTATTTAGTTATGTATGTAAGGTGTATTGTGTCTAAGCTTAGGCAACTTCATCAAATTCGACGTATTCCTTCTTGGCCAATTCAGCTGCATAAGTTTCGCGTACATGAGCAACCATATCATACAAATTGCTAAGACCAGACTTCAAGGCGTCTATCGCTGTTGTCTTGTCTGTAGTTTGAATACGAACATTCATCTTGGCTTCTGAAGGGTGAGGAATAGAATAACCACAAAAGTCGACGTAAGGGCTGCAAGAAAAAAAAAAGAAGGTAAGCACACCTACATACTGTCAAGCATATATCAACTTACTTTTTGTTGACTACATGACGAAGGGCATTACCAAGTGTATGGTCTTCTTGCTTGAAGCAAAAAGTCATGGCAGTGGGATCAGAGTGGCTGCCAACCTAAGTGCACTAAAGTGTCAGCATTGTTCAAACGATAAAAAGAAATAAGCTTACAATTTCAATCTTGTCAGCACTAACAACGACATCAGGTTCTTCTTCCATTTCTTCATCAGAGTTTTCTTCATGTTCTTCTACTTCAGAGTGATCGACCTCCATTTGTTCTTCTTGTTCAGCAGTTGTGTTCTTTTGTTCTTTAGTAGCAGCCATTCTATCCAATAAATAATAAATTAAAATAAGAGAAAACTCGAAAAAAAAAAACTATTTCGAAAATGATAACTGTGACAGTGGCCAATGTGGCTTAGTCTTTATTAGATAATAAACAACAAATTAACATCAATTGGGTGAGAAGAAGATAACTGAGGACGTTGAGAATACTTGGATCGCAAAAAGTCTCGGACTTCATTCAACAACTGAAGATAGGTCAATTGTCCGTTTTGTCTCAAGACAGCTATAAAAAGAAAAGAAAAGTAAGCAAAAAATGAGATTCAATACGGATGCTTACATAAGCAATACACTTACAAGTAAAAGCATGAGACATAGCACCTGTAGCAGCACCATCTTCAACAGCATCGGCGGATGTTTGGTTATCCTTACAACCCGAAAACATGATGACATCAGCTTCCGAGCTTTTGAATTGCTTGATACGTTCATCGACACTCTTCTTGTTCATCAGATTTTTACCAAGTCCAATCAAAGAGGTGAGAGCACCAGATTTGTTACCAGTAGCATAAGCAAGACCTGCGCTCAAAAGGCCGGAACCTGCATCCTTGAAGATGCTTTCTTCCTTGATGACACCTTGTGTAGAATAAACATAGGGCAAGTCAAGAGCAGTACCAGAGTGACAGGAATCGAAAATACATGTTAAACGGGCACCTCTTGGTAAAGGACGTACCATAATATCATGCATAATCTATTCACATTAAAAAAAAAAGATCAATAGATAGCTTTACGAAACAAACTCTCCAACTCACATCGTCTGTAATCTGTCCGGATTCACCCTCATATTGTTCATGATCCACTGGATAGATCGTTTCATCATAGCCATCATCCTCATCACCATCCAAATCCACCACTCTGCCACCATGACCACTGAAATGGAAAAAGAACCTAACAAACCAAGGCTACATCAGCCTCTGATACCTTAGTCAAACACAAGAACTTACGAATCATCTTCTCTTGCATCGTTGACAAGCCATTGCATAGCACTTAGGATATTTTGCTTGGTTGGCATGAATTTGGGGTCACTTTGATCGTCTGTCAAAATGACCATATCCTCCTTTTTTTTTTTGTAAGTGTTATGATTAGAAAAAAGAGATGATAAACATGCTACCTAATAATGGGCTTACCTCTCTAAAACCATAACCTTCAGTTAAGAATGCCTTCATGTTGTGAACATCATTAATACAACCATTTAACTGGTTTTGAGATCCAAAATAGTTTATACCAATTAGGAGAGCTCTTTTTCTTCCTTGACAGTTGGATAGCTTGAAATTGGGTGGTGTTTGATTTTGCATGGTAGGGTTGACATGCATGATAAAATTGCTAGCAGAAGGATCACCTTGTTGTTGCCCATAAGGTACTGTAGGACAATAAAGAAGTTGAGTAAATGATGCTATGAAACCATTCTCTTTTTTTTCTTTTTACCTCCTTGATTATGAATTGAGTTTGGTGGCTGGGGATAATTGGCTTGCATCAAGTTTGGATCATCGGGCCTGAATACAGGATCAGGACCTAAATAACAACAGAGTAAGCAATACTAGGGTTTCACTGCTGCTTTTTCTTTTTACCTTGATATGGTGGAGGTTCAATTACACCTGATTGTTGACGAGATTGCTATAAAAGACAAGCATGACAATTTAGATAATTTTTCTTTTTTTTCCTTTTATCCATTATAATTACAATGCCATCATGAGACGGAGGTGGAGGATAATTGCCGTAATTCTGTTGAGGTGGAGGGGGATAGTTACCATGGTGTTCTTGAGGTGGAGGGTAGTTACTATGCTGTTCTTGAGGTGGAGGTGGAGGGTAGTTGCCGTATTGCTCTTGGGGTGGAGGGTAGTTACCATATTGTTCTTGA
This sequence comes from Blakeslea trispora, assembly GCA_025331445.1. Lineage (NCBI taxonomy): Eukaryota > Fungi > Mucoromycota > Mucoromycetes > Mucorales > Choanephoraceae > Blakeslea > Blakeslea trispora. The sequence continues at coordinate 90,502 of JAIWNE010000116.1, read as the reverse complement.
GTTGGAGGTGGAGGATAACCACCATACTGTTGAGGTGAAGGATACCCATTGTGCTGTTGTGGTGAAGGGGGAGGATAATTGCCATACTGTTGTTGTGGAGGTGGAGGTGGGTAGCCACCATACTGTTGAGGTGGGGGAGGATAGTTACCATGCTGTTGAGGTGGAGGAGGGGGATAATTGCCGTACTGCTGTTGAGGTGGAGGAGGGGGATAGTTTCCATATTGCTGTTGAGGTGGTTGCCCATAGCCATGGGTGCCATATGATCCTGGATATGCCATTGTAAATAAGTGTAAAAGAAAAGCAAGAAAAATAAAAAAAAGTGCAATTGAACTATAATCATCTATTTTTCAATTTCAGACCGAGATGTGTTTTTTTTAAAAAAAAAAAAGAAGTCTATGCCATGTTTTTGATTGGTTCATAGTATTTTGTGGAGTGGTAGTACCTGAACACGGATGCACGGTTGTTCCAGTTAAAGAAAAACAGCAATCAAACAATCTCTTTTATGATTCGATATTTTTACAATGCTTTCCCACTCTCAAACTATTAAACGTTTTCTTAAGGAAATGTGTGTTTATGTAGTGTTAAACTATCCAATTGCCTAATCAAAAAAAATTTACAACATTTAGCATCATGAGCACCGCACTTGCTATTCTTTTACACCTCTAACAATGAGCTTTCTTTTTTTTTTGCAGTACTCCAAGGGTTCCTAATGGGACAAGACTGAGACTTTAGATGGCCGGGTCCAAGTTTTTCTATTTGTTTTTTTTTGGTTGTTTATAGTGGTTTAAAATATAAGGAGATTTGTAAGGGAGGGAAGAAAAGACACAAGCCAATGGTTAGATTCAAATGATTGATAAAGTGTTTCACACTCAAAAAGCAAAGAAAGACCTTATTTTTCGTTTTGCTTAAAAATCGATAAAGCAATAAATTCATGGTCTAATGGTATCAATATTCAAGACAAACCTTAGCAACATTCTCATTTTAAGGCATCTTCTATACTTGATTCTATCTATGGCTCAAGTTCTCTCTCTACTACTGTTACTATGGTTATTATTTTTGCTATTTATTTTTTTAAACAGAAAAAAAAAAAGACTATTTATTATTACGCTATTTGAGGCTTTGAGTACTATACACAACAAAAAAAAATAAGAAGAAAAAGGAGGAAATAAATGAGATATGTATATATGAAAGAAAAAAAGAATATAAGAGAGAGAGTGTGTGTGTGAGAGAGTGGAATATGATACATATGATTATACAAGATTAAGGGAATGGTTTTCTTTGATCGTGATTACTGTTGTTTTGATCATCAAAAAACGGAGTATGAAAGGTAGGCGAAGAAGGACTCTCTGCTTCTACATAGTCATAAGGAGTTGCCTTTTGACTGGCAGATCGTCTGGGAATCGTATCGTTAGCCTGATGATGAGTTGTGGTCAATAGGTGTGGTGTGTTCTTTGGTTTTTGTTGTTGCTGCTGGTCTCGCAGGTCCTCTATGTTCAGCAACTGTCCTAAACTTTCTTCCGAGGCTGGTGTGATACAGACAAGTGGAAATGCACCTTTCAGCCCAGTGGTGACATTGTAACCCAAGGCCCACCCATCATCAAAGTGAAGTGCAAGACAGATAATATCACCTACATTCAAAGCTAATTCATCTGCCATTTGCGGAGGGTATGCATGGATCACCACAAAGAATTCTTCTTTGAATGGCGTGGACGAAAGAGGCACTTCTGTTGCGGGTGGCTGTGGAGGTCCTGTCGCTTCCTCAAATGATTTTTCATTGATTGGCACTACATGATGCTTTGATCCAGTCTGGTTAACGGCTGTTGCTGTGGATGAATTTGCTGAATAAGAAAACAAAGAGCGCTTTTTTCTTCGATAAAGCCAAACTAAGCCAAACAAAACTGAACTCACTGCCACCACTGAACCAATCGTGATACCAGCAATTGCTGTGCCTGATACCTTTTGTTTTGGGCACATGTCTTGTACTGTCTGGCAACATTTGTCTTGACTATTTGATTGACAATAACTACAAGCTTGGCGTATGTTGTTTCCGAAACCTACATGATATGTTCTATAAGTAAAAAAAAAAAAAAAAAGCACATTTTCTTACCACAAGTATAAGGCTCATTTGCTATTCCCGAAATACAATTTTGAGCAATAGTACCATTGAATCCTTCCCAAGTATTACATTGATCTGAAAAATCAGCCAGTGTATTATTGCGTTGTGCTGAATCTGAGCAAACATGAGGGTTATCTGTTATCTCTGTGATACTTTCAACCCAATCAAGACAGGTGCTTTTACAAAGGGGAGGTGGCGTAAGTCTATTGTTGAAGTTGCATGGCAGTGAATAGGCTGAGTTTTGAATCATGCCTGCACAAAGCCGAGTAAGCGAATATCGAGCATAAGGAATAGTAGGGTTATAGTTAGAACTAAGGCAGCCGAGAGGGAACAGATAATCGCTTGTGCTGTTAACATAATCCAACAGTCGACGATCAAACTCTTCGATCGTCTTGACATTAAGCATAAAAGGGTAATCGTTACCAAGTCCCGGTAGTCCAATGTAGAATTGCGAGAATGCTGAACATACTGTTGAGTTGATGAGCGAAACACAAGTGTCGGTATCTTGTCCGTGGGTAAAGGAAATAGAAAGTAGTATAAATAAAATAAAGAGCATCATTACTGTGGACAAATCATGCTACTCTTGTAGAAAGAAAAAGAGAAAAAAAAAGAAGGAATGAGCCCTCTTCAGTTAACTGTATGATGTGAGAGACCTTTTTTTTTTCGCCCTTTTGTAACACCTATTGACTTTTTAAAAATCAGCAAAAAAAGGGAAACCAAAAAGTCTTCCAGCTGATAGCCATTACTGACTTTTCTTCACACTGCAAAACAAAGAGAAGAAAGGTACCAGTTTAACAAATATGTTAAAGACTTTGTAATTTGATATCAAGTAAACTGTAAAGTAGCTTCTTTCCCCTTGAAACAATCATAAAATACAGCTTATTTTTTTTTAAAAAAAAAAGCAAGTGACTGGCTGAGTAAGTCATTGTTTGCTTGAGACCTCAACAAGATACTTGCAACTGTTTGTATTTGGTTTCTGCATGTTGCTGTTTTTTTATTAAGGAAAAGATGTTTATAAAATAGAATAAATTCAGTTTCATTGTTATTACCACTTGTTGGTATGGAACTCTTTAATAATAAATTATCATTGTAATTATCACACTTTTCAAGGAATTCCATAAATCTGACTCTTGGCATTTTCTCTTTTTCTAACTCTACCAAGCGACAACAATCCAAGACAAAATTCATATGGAAACTATATCCATCACAATGAAATATCTGCGCAACTGGCCAACAGGAATAATCGCTATGACTTGTTTTGTTTTTCTTCATTATTCAGTACAAGAAATAAGCCTTTGACTTGTAGAAATAACAGTTGTCATGATCTTAACCAACAGAGTCAAGAGAATATTGAAAAACGGTTTGATTTGCTCAATGCTATTAAGACCAGCCCGATTTTCTGTTTTAGAATCATACAGTTTTCTTCTTTGTGCGAGCAATAGGAAAAGTAAAAGATGGGTTATAGCTGATCAATAGCTATGAAACAAATAGCATCATGGAATAAGCAGAGATAGTATAGAGCTTACTTTTTCTTTTTGCAACCAAAAAGTAATTCATCTCTATTTTCTTTCTGATTTTGGTGATCATCTTTTTCTATTGTTATTACCTGCTACATACAGGTAATTCAAAAAAAAAGAGAAAGAAAACGTAGCGCGCGGATGGTATCATGCTTAAATCAAGCCTTTTTTTTTTAAACCTTTTCATTTTTCCGACTTTTTCTTTTTTCTCTTTCTTTCTTCACTGCTGTATGCTCTGTATTTCAACATGTACCACAACACCATCAAGAAGAAGAACCAGACAAGCAATATGGGTGAATCTATAGCACAATCATTTCAGTTTGCAGAACAGATTGTATGCGATCATTATTTTGAGAGTGAAGAATCAGATGAAGATGAGACTGAATATGCATATCAATGCGATTTCCAAAAGAGACAACCTCAAAAGCCGTGTAACCCATCCTTGTTGACTGATATGCTCACACATATGCAACAGACCAGTGGTGGTACCCTATCCAAAGCAGTTACTATTTCAGACAGCAAGAAACCCGATCTAATAGATGATCCACTATCCGAGAGCCTAAAAAGAAATTTAGAATGGCAAAAGACACAAGACATCATGTCAAAGTACGATGAAACTATTGTCAAGAAATCGCATACAGAAGACACAGCATACACGGACGAATTTAGTCGATGGTAGCTGCCTTTGTTTTCTAAAGCATTTTAAATAATAATAATAATAATAAAAGACATCGGCGAAACAGACATTGGCCCATCCTGTAAGAAAAGAAAAGAAACGAGAGAAGAAGAAGAGAAAAACAAGCAGTCAGCAAGCTTGAAAATGGGAATGGTTGTATTAGAAGCATTTTGAGCAACAGTCAGAATTCACATCTATTGTTTCTCGATTTGGATTTGGTACGACATAAATCGGTATTATTTCCAGATTGTTAGTAACCATCAAACTCTTTTTTTTTTTTATGTCATGACTGTAGGCAAAATGAAGCTGCTATTGAATTAACCAGTGCTTAAAAGTCAAAGAAATCTAGAAAACAAGTAAATTGGATGGTAACACTTTATTAGTCAAATAAAGAGAAAATAGGTAGCAGGTGTTAGGAATTCCCCTCTTTTGCTTAATAAAAAAAAAAAAAAGGACACACACACTCTCTCTATTCTTTGACTAGATGTTCTAATCTACGCTTAGATAGAATTTGAAATGTGGAGAAAGAAGTCTCTCAAATGACAAAATAAGGTTTTTTTTGATGTGTTTTCAGCATGATTCTAATAACTTAAAATGAATCATTTGTACGCTAAACAAAATGTATATAAAAGTGCGCCAAATGAATTTTTAAAAACACGCCAGTTAATATGGATTTAATTTTTGTACTTGCATGTTCCTTTCTTTTCTTTTCTTTTCTTATTCTCTAAATGCATTTACTCATCTAAGCTTGTCCTTTATTATTAAATAGAACTAATATCATATAACCTTTATAAACCCCCCCTTACACTATATTTATACCAAAAAAAACTTATTTTAATCGGGATCACTTCCGCTCCCCCCCCCCTTTTATATAATACAATCAACAGCAACTTTGGGGAAACTTGAAGCTGGTTTTTATAAATGACTTTAGGTATGTTAACAATGTTCTTAGAAACAAGCAAAATTATCGTCTTACTCTGTTTTTTTTTGCAATCAGACGAACACTACATCTGTCAAAGAGCTGCCAACGCCATCATCTCCGAGATCGGTCCTTACCGTGTTTCAACAGACGCCTTACAAGCCATCAATCAATTCCTAGACGAATTCATTGTCTTGCTCTTTACCTCTTCACTCTCACTAGACCTCTCTCAAATCAAATCGGTCGTCTTCAATCTACTTCCCTCAACTCTAGGTAAAAATGCAATTGTGGAGGCCGAGTTAGAAGTAAAGACGTTTACGGAAACTGAGTCGATTGATTTCGAACTCTATGAACGGATGCGAGCCTTGACTGGCAGTGAATTCCCATTAAGCGAAGCACTTCCATTACTAAGAGAAAAGTGTTTTGAATTCTGTACTTTGGCAGACAAGGAAGACCAGCTTTATGTACGAAACTCGGCTCGAGTAAAGAGAAATGAGGCCAACATGAAAGTGATCATTTCACCTATTGTTGCTATCTATGTGACGACTGTGATGGAACATATTGCTGAATATCTTTTGACGGCTGTGGCCATGTCTGCCGAGCATGAAGATACAGATTATGTGCGTGTTAAAGAAGTGTTCTTGGCTCTAGTGGATGATGTACAACTTGGAAATGTCTTTAATCGCATGGACTTGAAGGACAAAATGGGAGTATGTGAATATGGATTACACAGAAAAAGGGCGGAGGAGGGAGGGAGATGACAAGCATGATTGACAATTTTTTTTTTTGATAGAAACGTGCTGGATTGTTTGTCAAACCAACCATTCAGCCTATGCCTTTACCTTTTCAACAGACAAAAAGAAGTTATGCTATGGATCATAATTGTAAGTCAATTAATATAAATTTTAGTCTATTGTCACATCAACCAAGTTTGAAATAAAAAAAGTTGACTAATTAAAAAAAAAAAAATTGGGTTACACACACACACATTTATAGCTGAAACTGGCTCATTCTTGGATATCACATTTGATGATTTAGACTTGGAATATTTTCAAGAAAATCAACGTAAAAGCACATTGACAATTGAACAAAAGATACCAGAGCCAGTACGCCCTCAATCAGCCATGTCGACCTACACCAGCAATAACAGCAATAGGAAATCCACCTTTCATTTATTTAAAAATAACCGTAATTCCTTCTCAAGTGATGTGCTACCACGTGCTGCCTCGCCAGATCCAAGTGCTCTTTATGACCCAGATGCACCAGCCAACGCAATGAACTTTGAAGACTTGATCAAGTCGGGTGGTACTGTCAGAGTGTCATTAACACCTAACCGTCTGAGGTCTATCGAAGTCAAGGATCCAATTAAGGAGGAAGAAGCAACTCTGACTTGGGAACGCAGATCCATGTCTTCCTCACGACCATCCTCAGTTGCCAATACCACGCCTAAATCCAGTCTATCTCTTCCTCGTCATAGCACATCTTTAGCTGTTAGAAAGAATGAAAGTGTTGTTGAATCGCCTAAATCCAGCGTCCGCTCACAGACTCCATCTCCACTGGTCAATAACACATTTGTTGTGAGTGAAGCTGAGCGGTTTGAGAACCCACGTGAAGCTCCAAAACCTCCCATTGCACCCATTGGAATGACTGCAGATCCTTTGCTTACGATTCCTGTTGCTACTCCTACAGCAAATGCTAGTCCAAAGTTGGGACACAAGAATATGACACCTTTGTCTAAGCTACCTTCTACAGATACTCCTAATCATGTCGAAAAGAAGACTCATCACTCTCTTTCTTCAAACCATACACATGAGTCTGATACTGATCCTGCCGCTCAAAAAACCGTCCCATCCACACCTTTGCCTGCTGTGCCCTCAAAGAGCCCTCTCTTGGCCCTAGAACAACCTGCTTTACCCAAGCCAACTAAAAACACAGGCAGTATGGTCATTCGTCGTGGTAGCATGAGCAACAGAAAAAGTAGGGAAAACTTGCGCAAGTTAAAGGAAGAAGAAGAAAGACAACAGCAGTCCATGTTGAACCAGCCTTTGCCTACACCACCTGCAGAAATACTGACCAAAAAGGAGGAAGGCTTTCCTGTTTCAAAACAAGAAGATGAGGAAGGGTTCATGACAGCTGGTCAACAAAAGATAACTGGCTCTACTGTTTTAACAGAAGAACCTCTATCTATGAAACAAGAGCCTGATAGTCAAGAAGATCTTTCTGTTGTTGAAAATGAAAGCATATCGCCCCTTTCAACAGATCATGGCTCCAATTCTCGCTTAAACACAGATGACAATGTACCTGAACGTCCTTCCAGCATTGCTGCAAAGCGTACTTTTATGAACAACAACCATCGTCGTCGCTCTGTTCAAGAAGGCTATACTGTAGAAAAACATCAAGATGCCCCTATGCGTTCAAGAGGTTCTGTGAGTATTTCTATCAAGCAATGGGATGACATCCTTAAGCCTGGAGAGCAGCAACAAGATCTTGTTCCACCTGGCTCTCAGCGCCGTTCAGTCTTGAGACAATTGCGCCAACAGCATCTCAAGGAGCAACAAGAACTATCGGAACAACAAGACCAACTCCCTCCTCCTCCCCTTAACTCACTCTACAGCAACCCCAATGCATCAAACAGTAATACCATTCTAGACAAAGTACTCAAATTTGAGCGTGCTTCCTCGCTGGACGATGCTGCACACAAACGCGTTTCACATATGCCTCGTCGAGAACGCTTTTTGTATTTACAACAAGATCCTTCTGCTATAGAAAGAAAGTCAAGCATCATCAATGCTGGCACTAAAACAACCCGAAGCTCAGTCATTGCTCCTCGAGTCAAAGGAATTGATCAGGCTATCCAAACTGAGCCTACTCTTCCAACTGAGCCTAAACAAACACCTAAGCTATCGATTCATGAAGATGAGGAAGAACAAGGTTTGGTGGACGGAGACGAGGAGTGGTTCCTTCAGGATGATGAATGGGACGAACAAGAAGAAACAGCTATGGTTGAATGGCTGCTTGGAGAATAAGAAATTTTGCTTTGCATCATTGTATTTAAAATAAAATCATAAATTGACATTTGCCTTTGTTTTCTCAATCTCGTTACATGTCAGATTTTATATAGATAAAAAAAATATATACGAAATAGATTGTGATTGGATGACAACGTTAGTTTAAAGTGGCCCGCGACTTTTATACTAATTGGCTAAATAATATTCGATTTTGATTGGCTAAAAGATATGTTGAAGGAAAATATGGTCAATGAATTTCTTTCATTTCTTTTTCTTTTTTTTTTTTTTTTCTGTTTCATTACAATATAAAATGATGAGTTCATTGCTTCTACCTACAGTCTACCTTGGTGGCTGTATTGCTGCCATGAGTGCCTTTTCCTATGTTTACCGTAGAGCAACAAGTAAAGTAGATGATACAGTTGCTTTGAGTGTAATTTATATTAACTATTGATTCTCTCTAGTGATTCAATCATATGAAGCTTGGTTTCCTGTGAATACTCAAAAAGAAGAATATATTGCGCTTTTAAATGCTGAACCAGCAGTCCCTGAATTCCACTTGCGTGCTGCACTTTTACGCCGTGCTATGGAAGCAGTCCGTCGTTTAGTTGTCATTCAACAAGAGAAGCCTGCTTTGCAACAATTGATGAAGACAGGTAGCATTGGCGATGATCTATGGCGCGAATTTAACGCTGCTGAACAAGAAATTACGGCTGAACTACAGGAAATTGCTATTGAAGCCAATGCATTTAAAGAAAATTGGGGTCAAACCATCTTTAGTACAGCTGCCCAAATGCTGGAACATGAAAAGCAGAAACAAATACAACAAGATATGAAGAACATGTTAGAGCAGGAAACCTTACGTAAGAAAAAGCAGGATGAAAGAGATGCAAAGGAAGCCAAGGAGCACGAAATTAGAGAACAAGAGAGACGTGCCAAAGAAGCAAAGAAGGCAGAGGAAGAGTTGTTGCAGATGGAAGAACGAGAGAAGAAGGTTAACAAAAAGAAATAAACAACAATAGCATGCATTTTAAAAAAAAAGGTGATGATTAAGGGAAAATACATAAGCAAGGACCATGCTCCTCTTTTCTTATATACGCTATTTTCTGTATTTAAGGAGAAAAACCTGCTTTTTTGTTTTGAGTGATCCTCTTTTTTTTTTTTTGTCTCTCCTCTCTTTGTAGAATATAAAGCAGAGTGACAACAAAGCTTCTTTTTTTTTTTTCTTTACATTTTTTTTTTTACTTTATTCGCTTCATTGAATGGATTCACAACATGTTGATTATGGCCTGGTTGGTCCTGATGTTCTGGAAATCACTTCAGAACTCATCTCATTACTCTGTATTACCGTACTGGCAAGTGCAGTTGGATCAAAGACATTTGGAGAAAAGATCAAGACTATCAATTACGGTCGACTTATGGTCATTGTACTCTATCTGTTGTCTTGGGCCTTTGCCACTACTTCTATCATTGTAGTCTCTACCAACAATAGTAAATATGATTTCCTTAATTAACCAGAGAATAGACTCTATAACCCTTTTTTTCTTTTGTACTAGACAACATGGTCTCTTGTACCTTGGGTATGCTTTCTTGTGATATCTTTTATGCTGGCAGTAAAATTGTAGTCTATGCATGGCTTATTGAACGTATTCATCTAGTCACTGCTGTAAAGACAGCTCGACTAAAGACATGCCAATACCGTTTTCATCTAGTATTGCTCTGCCCTTTTGTTATTATCTTTGCGCTCATGTTGACCTATCGAAATATTTATTTGGAAGCAGATGGAAAATGTATTATTGGTTTGCAATTAGTGGCAAGCGTTCCTTTAATAGTAATGTTATTCCCAAAAAAAAAGCAAGACTTGAATTCAATGACTAATGACTATGATTTCCTTGTTCTTTAGGTCTATGATTTCGTAAGCATTTCTCTCATTTATTAGACTACTTGGACATGCATCACTGACTTTAATCTTTTCTTTATCAAAGGTCTTGAATCTTTATCTCACTTGGTTGTTTATGGCTCCACTCATGAATGTAGGATTGATATCAAGAAACAATTGGAGAAGAAGTAGACTCTATAAGCTCGCTAGACGTACAATGGTTGCCTCGATTGTCTCCTTGCTCATTTCATTTGCCAACGTACTTGTGGTGGTCATCACCAAAGGGCATGAACGAGGTCTTGTTTGTCTTACCATGTGTACTGTGGATGTTACGGTAGGTATATGAAACAATGGCTATTTTCTATTGCATATTGACAAAACAAAATTCATTAGATTAATGCAGTTACTGTCTATTGGGTAATCATAAGTAACAAAAAAAAGGGGAACAATGCCAATATGTTAATAAATGTAAAAAATATAGGTAACAACAAATCACAAAGATAGTAATAAGGGTGATCATGCAAGTAAAAACAAGACATTTCAAACAGTGGATCATATATCTGCCGAACTTACCTTTGATGCTGTCGAACCTAATCCTGTTCAAGATAAGCCTGAATTTGTCGACTTTGGGTCTGTTCAACTAGACCGAGATAGCAAAATAAGCGCCAATAGCAAAAGTTACCATGAAGACAACAGTAGCAATGGAAGCATTACATCAAATCAACACTCACATATTAGTGCTAGACCTTTACATAGCTATTGATTTCTTTTTTCTCTCTTTTTTTTTATATAATACACATAATGCATCCTCTCCTAAATCAAGTTACACACAGACTAGCTTGCTAAATGAATCATGTTTTTTTTATTGGAACGGCAAGAAAGCTGGATGATTGCAGTAGATCCAATTCTCTTATTTAAGAGGTACTTTTTTAATCTCTAGAGTACAATAAGAAGAGTAACGGATTTTTGATGTTTCGTATTCATCCCTTTGCCTTTGTTTGCAAACATTCTATTGTCTTTCACAAGATTAGAAGATTGTCAAGGCATAGACTATAGATAAATCTGTATAGAAAAAAAGCCTTATTTTGACAGAACAGATGTTTTAGTAAGATGTTTATAAAGCACATTCCGTATGTGTCTCAATTTAAGCAGTGTCCTTCGCTATTTAAACTTCTTGAGCAAATCAGATATCAGCCCTGAATCAATTTACATTTACTTTGAGACACGTTAGAACACTTTTAGGCAGGATGAGTGATGATTTGAGTTTAGTTTGTTGTATATTTTGGCTCATTTATGATATTTAAAGAAGCATGTTTCCATTGAGTACATGATGTTAATACAAGAAGCTTTGTTTATGACTGTGTTCAACAATACTACGGTATATCAAGGCTATAACCCGTAGAGTATTTCATGCAATTCATTAGACTATATCCTGCTCAACAGAAGCACTTAAACCGTAGATGCTGTAAGGGGTAATTTCAATCATTCCGTTATTAAAAACACAATTATTTTGTAACACATTTGCCCCCCTTTTTTCTCTTGTTTCATCAAAATTATTACTCCCACAATGTCTACTCACTCAATTCAAAATCTCAATGAAGTTATTAAAATCTCAAGAACTATAGTTAAAGATGTCCAGTTGGAAATGCAAGATGAAGATCTTTTGGAGCGTTTGGGTGAAAACCAACGCCATTACAGGCTGCACAACAACCAACCATTAGACCTAGAAGCTTTGGGCGATGACACTTGTCTCTTGTTGTTTAGATTTACCTTTAATCAAATCAAGCAAATAAAGAATGCCATTGGTCTTGCTGATGATATCTTATTTAGAGGAGACGATGCTCAGCATATGTTCAAGCGCGATGCTGTTTACTCTTTAGCCGTCTTGCTGAGAAGATTAGCTTATCCTTCTCGATTGAAGGACTTGTCTCTTCTTTTTGGATATGGCTTCTCCACGATCAGCATCATCGTGAACGGCATGCTGGATCTGCTGGATGATTTGTTCAGCTCTGGCATTGAGTTCGATGAACACCAATTTCGTGTTCAAAACTTGAAGAGGTTCAATGCAGCAATCATTGAAAAAGGATCTTACTTTTCGGATGTCGTTGCATTTATCGATGGTACCTACAATGCCATCTGTCGACCAACAGAAAATCAAGAAGTATGTTACAATGGCCACGAAAGAAACCATTGCCTGAAATATCAAGGTATGTTTTATGAGTAAATAATTTTTACCAACTTTATTTTGTTTCAAAGTTAAAATGAGTGTTTATGTTATAATTATAGCATGTAAGTTACTAACCAATTCCTTGTTGGTAATTTAATGTTATAATTCAAGTATTTAGAGTTTTGTGACAGTTATATAATTATGAAAAATAGGAAAAGAAAAGTATCTGAAATATTGGTAAGTTGGAGACTGAATTTATGGTGAATTCAGATTTGATACAATTTACAATGTAAATTATTGGCTTGAAATTGTAGAGGAAGTTGAAATATGTATAAAATTGGCGGTTCATAAATCAGGTATTGTTACACCAGACGGCATAACATCGAGCTTGGCAGGAGCAACAGGTAAGCTGTACGCCCTTTATGGGGATGCAGCTTATGGCAGACATGAGTGCTTGATCAAGCCCATAACCAACAGAAGTAGGGCAAGAAGAACTATTGCTGCCATCAGGATCAACCAAGAAATGTCGAGACTACGTGTAGCAGTAGAGTGGGAATTTGGGCATACCTCTACTTTGTTTGCACATGTCCACTTCCAGCCAAAGATGAAACTGATGCAAAATCGTGTGGGCCCAACATACAGAGTTGCCACTCTTTTTAAAAACATACATGTCTGCATCAATGGAGGGAAATCAAACGAGCAGATATTTTTTCTCTGTAGACCCTCCTACAGTTGAAGAATACGTTGCAAGTTGTTTTGATCAGCAATAAAAAAAAATTGCAAACTATATGTTTAATTGTTTTTGTTTCTTTTTCCCCTTTCCCTTTCCTTTTCCTTTGCCTGTTTCTTTTAACTGGCTGTCATCTCTTTTTGCCTTCTTGAGTGCCAGCAACTCTCTTGTCAGTTCTATCAATGTTTGCTGGTTATTCAGCGAGGATTGTTGAATACCCAGCAACACTTTTCGATCCATGGCTTGAGCATTTCGAGATTCTGCCATAAATCGAAAAAAGGCATCCATGTTTTGTGCCATGACTGCTTGGCTTTGTGCCATGGTTGCATGACTTTGTTGGGAGCCTTTCATGGACGACAAGAGCTTTTCATTCGATTGAACGATTTGGTTCGTGAACCCTTCCATTCTGTCCAAGCAGTCCTTCAAGAAACGGTGTTCGCTTCGAACGGATTCTTCGGCAGCTTCGATGTTTCTTGGGACAGCTTGAAGTGTCTGTCTTATCCTTTGACTGCGACTGTCTTCTTCTTCTTCTTCTTCATTATCCCAGTCTCTTGATCGACGCAAAGGATTGTGTCTGCTCATTTCTGAACTGCTTCTATAGGACCGAATTCTGTTGGCCTGCTCTATCATTTCGGCCTCTCTCTGCCTTCTTTCAGCTATCACGTCAGCTTCTGCCAAACGATCTTTAGCATTCTTTCGGTCTGTCCTCAAGTGCTAATTCAGATTGATCTTCAGCAAATGCCTAATTATAAACCGAATAAGGCATTCGCTACTTACTTTTTCATACATGTCCAAGCATTTCTGGGTATAGGCATCGATGATGCCCAGTGTACCTGATCTTTCTCTTTGAGCTTCCTGCTCTTTATACACGCGAACAATTTCTCTGCGCACAAAGTCTCTGACAGTCTTGACACTAACATCTGTCAATCGAGAATCAACCTGGTTGACATTATAGGTAATGTCTGCCCAACAGACTCCTCTTTCATTCCACTTTTGACCGTATATATTAATGCCATGAGCAAAATCAATGGCTGTTTTCTTGCGATCACTACTCATAAAGCCTCTTTTAACGCAAGGTTGCTGAGCTTGATCAACATCTTGGATTTCTTTTGAAGGGTTAGAGAAATTGCCTTCAGCGGTGCTGTTTATGGCATTTTCATCATTATTATTGTTGTTGTCGTTGTTAGACGAGCTCATTTTTGTGAAATGAATTAAAAAGGCAATGTGAGATGGGTTTTAAAGAATGAAGGAAAAAGAGATGATTTATTTGCCAATGACCCGTCAATTTAAAAGATGGCACATTCTTCTTCATTTTTTTTTTTGCTCATTTTTGCTCGTCGAAACTGAATTTTAGCCAATAAAACTGCTTAGATTCATATATCGATGTAGGGGTAAACCTTATTCAATGGCCTTAGCAGGGTACTCTGAATAAGGTTTGCCCTTAGATAACGTGACCTCTAGCGGAGTTATTTTGTTATAGAGAGTAATGTAAGAAGAAATATGGCTTACTTCTTTATTTTTTACTTGATGCTCAATCTTCTTGCTGCATTCTAAACATAGATCCCTATCAAACAAAAAGTTGCTTGTGATAGTGTTTATTATGGCAGATCATCACACCAAGCCAATTTAGCACTTTTGGATATTTGTCTACAGCCTAAAGGACAAACGCCAATTTCGATAGATTTGACTGTAGCGTCTTTTGTCATAGGAAAAAGCTGAAAAAATCAAAGTATCAAATTTAAGAAAAAAAAAACCTCATAAAAAAAAAAAAGGTAGTGGCCTTTTAAGACTTTTTATTTTATTTTATTTCATGCTAAAATGACCCAAAGGTGGTGATGAAATGTTCAAAACCGATAACTGAGGAGGGTGAAAAAAATTACTAAATAAGGAAGTAAGGTAGGTGATGTCTAATGACTCTTTGAAAGTTATAAGGCTATTATTTCAAGAGAATAATTAGAGAATAGCAGCATTTGAATATATGGCATTTTTTTGTACCTTATTTTTTTTTTCTCTTAGTGGGCCAAGAAACATCAGCCAAGAAAACTTGAGCCAAGAAATGATCATAAATTTCTCTATTTTTTTTTTAATTTTTATATTTTTTCTTTTTCTTCTTTGTCCCCCCTCTTTTATAAACTTTATGTCATCTCCACTTTTATCTACCAACACAGCCGAAGCCATTGGGAATGTTGCCAGTGATGCAGGTCGCTCATTCTTTCAACGTTTCCGTGAACAACGCCTATCCAACATTCGTCCAGTGGGTGACTTTTTTGACAAGAATCGAATTAGCTTTACAGCCAACTTTAGTACAATCACAAAGCGTTGGAAGTAAGTTTGAATGCACACCACTATTTGGTCATCTTGCTTATTGTTTTTGTTCTAGCTATAACTTGCAATACTTCTCGGCCAACTATTTGCTTATTGTGTTACTTTTAAGTATTTATGCCATGTAAGTACCTTGTTTCTTTTTGTTGCATTGGCTACTGACACATGAAATAGTATTACAAGTTGGTGGCTCGTTTTCACAATTGCCTTTGTGTTTGGTGGTTTCTATGTTATCTCTCGCCTGAATGGACCCCTTGAAATTGCTGGTCAATCTATTTCAGCATCTACATTGTATGCTGGTTATATCATTAGTGCTATTGTTCTATTACTTTTCTCAGGTGCAACAGGTGCCATTTTTTGGATTATTGGTAAGTTGAAAAAAGGGGGCATTGAATGGATGAGTTGACTGATAAGTGTGTGTGTGTATAGGTGCTGCTGCTGTCATTATATTGGGTCATGCTGCATTACTTGAAGAGGGGCTTGAAGGTGATTTTGCAGATGAGCAAGTCTAACTTGCACAATAAAGAAAAGAAAAAAAGAAAAACAATTGTATAGTCATCTTGGAAAATAAGTCCTAAGGGAAGGAGAAACGAGACATTTACTGAGCTTGGTTAAGCAAACACATGGAGAGTAGATCTATAGGATTTCAACTTACTTGAATGTCTATACTCTCCATTGAACACCTTTATGATGACTGTTTCATGTTTATATAGGAACCTTGTTGAGACAGTATTAGAATGGATAAACAAATGTTCAATTAGGCACACACTAATAGCATGAAACAAGTGTTTCTGAATCTATACTATTTCCCCTTTTTTAACTTTGGCTCCATTGGATTAAGTTCAGGCGAATAGAATTGAAGCAATAAAATAGCCTCTTCATTCATTAAAAATGTTCCTAATGCTGTCTTTATATGTTGTCGAGAGATTTCAAAAGAAAAACTATTCTGTGTGTTTCGCAATCTTTTTTTGCTTGTATGTGTTTTATTAATACAAGAGCATCAATAGTTATTCTATTGTCTCTCTTAATCTATCATTTTATCAACCTTCTCTCTCTCTCTTTCTTTACATGCTAAGAATCGATGAGTTCCTTTATATATAACAGGGCCTAGACTGGTCTATACAGAAAAATGATATATTAGCTAATAATGGTTACTGATCAGAAATGTGTATAATTGTGTTATAAAATGCAACTTTTTCATTGTCTTGATAATACGTGTAAGTTTTTTACTTGTTCTTCTTTATCCCCTTTTTTTGTTTGCTTCTTTTATATTTCCTTACTCTGCTTACTATAATACCATTCGAACAATGACACTACTTTTTCCTCTTGAAATTGATTTGATTTCACTATGGATAATATGGATGACCCTTTTCAGAGTTTATTTCTCTACTCCCTCATACAGTGATCAATCGATTTAATAGTTGTTCGATATAAGAGTATTTAAAATATACGGGTAGTCATCCTTTGGCTTGTATTGCTTCAAGCGCTGAAATGTCATTTATCTCAAGAGTGCATTTCTTAAGAATATGAACACTCTTAAATAAAACGACTACTGTACCGCTAAATCGAACATCACTGTAAGCCAGAAATACGGTAATTTATCCAGAAGATGGCAAGAAAATTAACAGTGTGAGATCAACATACATATTTTGTTACAAGACAAGGATCAAAAGAGGAGCAGCAAATGATGAATTAGAGGCTAGTAAAACATGAATCTCTGGTTCGAGTTTAGACACAATTGAACAAGCAAGGATATGTGAGAGAAAAACAGACTTCTCATGTTATATCTCTCCATTCCTTTGACATGGACGCCTATTGTTTCAATTACCTGTACAATCAGACAAACAGCCCCTCTGGTGAACTTCAAGTATCACGGACTCAATTCCCTGGTTTGCCTGCAGAAGCGGTAACAATCCATAAGTCTCAAGGCAAGTACTTACCTTGATGTTGTGGTGTCTTTGGGAGTTGGTCCAAGGCTTACCCGTTCGCTTTTATATGTCGCATGCTCAAGAGCTACATCTGCATCAGGTTTGTATCTTCTTGGTGGTGAGTTTCGACCTCCATCAAGGACCAGAACAACCTCAAGTCTAGATGAAGAATGAACAAGGCAAGAGACTGTGCTGTTGGCTCCCAAAATTTGCACCAGCAAAGAAACAAAGACTTGATACAAGCCATGTATCATAACATTCAAAGTTTCTTTCTGCATAAAGATCAAGTCTTGGCAGACAACTGCTACATGAAAAGCGACATTTTGCTGTTTAGCGAAACTTGGGGCAACTGGTCAGGATGAGTTGCAAGTACCAGGTTTTGTTGCAGTAAGGAGAGCAAGACTGTCCTGGAGATAGAAGATTCGCATTTGGGACTTGTTGCTTTATTAAGGCAATTCTGATGGACGTAATTAGAGAGGTACGACTCAATTGTTGTTCAAGCTGGAAGAAGGTCTGTGATAGCCGTATCATACTTTTGTATAAGAGACACTTTGATCGTATGCATGTATGCAGCACCGAGAACAAGTGTTGACAAGATAATAGAGGCCTTGATCCCTGTGCTAAGTTCTTCATTTGAAAGATGCTTGCTGATCGGGGATTTCAATGTCGACTTTTTAAAACCATCAAGAACTACTGAGAGATTGAAGGATTTCTTTTTTTTTCGTATGGTCTGACAACAACCGATTCTAGTCAACCATCAACAATTCATAGCACTAGAATTGACAAAGTGTTCTCCAACTTTACATTGCAAGCAACTGGCTGTTATGTGAGCTTGACTCTGTCGCCACATCATCCAGTCTATATACAGTTTTAACATTCATAATAAAAAAAAAAGTCATTTAGAATGTTGTCTATAAAACCTGTGTCCCGGGAGCTTAATTGTTGTAGCTTAAGCTCAAAGGTACAGATTACATTTTATACTCTTTCTTTTTTAAATGTTATCCTTTCAAGCACTACAACTTTTCTTGCATTCACTACAGAACAATTGACATACAAAGACTATCAAAAGAAGCACTACTTCAAGAATTGATTTCTGAATGATGGACATTTGGCTCAAAAAAAGACTAACCAAAGGCTGCCTTACTCGCTACAAGAAATGTCTTGTCAGCGTTTATTGTGATAACGAAAGAAAAATCCCAATTTGTTAGGAAAATGCATAATTTATTTATTAAATAGTCTTTACGGCTGCTCCTGTAAACATTCTCATATAATTATGCGGTTTGGTGAACAGGTCAAAGACGACCTTCTTATGAACTCTTTGTCAACTTCAATCAGGACACTTTCAAGAAGTAAAAAGTGTAAAATGACATTGTTAAAGGGAGTCGGATACTTTAAGCATTTTGATTTTGTGTGTCTGGAAAAATAGAAAAGTGGTTGTTTTGTTCTTGTGCTTTTAGAATTTTTACCAAAAAAAATCGCATGATGGACTTTATCTATGCTTCAAAAACTTGACCAAATGAAGCTTGAGATCCAATGTCAAATCTATAGGCAATAAAAGGAGGGACTCAATTAAATTCCAAACTTTGACCAATTTTCCTATAAAAAGAATCTTACAATCGAGGGTGAACATCACTGTAGTTATGGTTTCATACAGTAAAAGAAAAGAAGACTAGTTCTGATCAATATAGTTCTGGACCAACACTAAAAAGAAGAGTAATTTGAAACAAACATGCTTATGTTTGTATTCATGAAATTATAGAAATTGACTGAGGAAGCATGTCGAAATTTTTAGCTTTCTTAATACGTGTCTTTACTGATCAAAGCTAACTTACAGCTGCATGAATTTACTTGCCATAGATGTGTCCTGATGTCTATCTAAAACAGGAAAAAAAATATCCGATTTAGCTTGTTATGCTTGAACTGCCTAAAAGAAGAGTGCCAAATATTATAGATATCTTGATACCTAAACACTTTAGAAAAAGGTGGAGATATTCTCTAAGGGGAGGGTAGCACAAGTTCATTAATTGATTCAGAATATTCACTCTTTAAACATTCTCATGAAACTCCGATTCTGCAAGAGAGAGAGATACTCAGGGCCATTTCTTAAAACAACAAAAAAGACCTTTTTTAGGGATTGACTCAGCTTGGAGTAAATGGCTCAATTGTGTTTACTTGGATTTGTAGCCAATTTAGATTTGCTTTTCACAAAAAAATAAGACTTTGTATTGTTGGCCCGAGAAATTACTTTATTGAAATATGTGTTTATTTGAGAAGCCACATAATCCATTCCAGAAATAACTATTTTAAGCAAAGAGAGCATTGTATTGTGCCTGAAAGAGATTTCTGACATTACTCAACAACAAGAAACAGGCGAGTTTCTAAAATCAAATGTTCGGTCACTAAATCGAGGTTCAACTGCCATTTGTAACAAATATTTTATTTTTTAACAAAACGAGCAAAAAAAAAAAAAAAAAAACTATCAGCCGCACTGTACTTTTTTCCTTTTCTTTTCTTTTCTTTTCTTTTTATTAATACAGAAAAAAGAAAACACAAAAATAAGCCTCAACAATGACTACTGAAACTCGACCGACTTTAGTGGGAGAAAGACGTTGGTCTTCCGAGATAAGCTTAGATGAGCCTAAAACCTTGTCAAAGATGTCCAAAAGTGTACCATCGGAGACATCTCCTCTTTCCAAACGATTTAGACTATTCAAACGAAAGAGTAATATCAACAATGGCAGAAGAAGAAGCGTGAGTGCTGATAACTTGCCTTCTTCTCATGAATCATTATCACAACCTAGACAAGACTGCCAAAACCTTAAACTTAGAATTACTGTAGAAGAAGCTCGAGGATTACCAGCAGTAAAAATGACATTTATTCCCCACCCAAAAAAAAAAAAAGTACTTACCCTTCATTTTTTTTCTCTCTCTCTCTTCTTTATCTATCATGGATAACAATAGGATGTCGATACTTATGCTATTGTGCGCTGTCTCAATCATCGTAGTCGAACACATGTTGCTAAAAAGACTAGCCAACCTAATTGGTCATGTTCATTCGATATGCCCTTATTGGGTGCACGTAGACAAAAGACGAAACAGCGACAATGGAAGCAAGGTGTTATCATTACTGTTTGCTCAAAAGATCGTTTTCGCTCTCAATTTCTCGGTCAAATTCAATTATGTTTTACCGAGAAAGCTGTGATGTATCACGATGCCAACAATACAGCAAGTATTATTATACTACCGTTTAATTTGATGTCTTGCTCATAAATGTGATAGGCTCAATGGTATACAATGCATACAAATCAAAGAAAAGCCTATCTTAGAAGCAGTACAAAGAAATCATCTGAACCCAACATAGGAGAGATCAAGGTCAAAATGGGCCTTGTGTATGAGGAGAAGAGCAATACTTACCAGGAGGAGGAGGAGGATGGTTTAGAACGGGATATGGAACCAGTAGAGGAGCAAGAGAGAAACAAAGGAGTCGAGCGTCCTGTATCATCCAATGAGGCTATTAACGAAATATGGCAATCTGTATTCAGATACCATCTCGCTAAAAAGCAACAGCCACGTTCTTCCTTAACCTCCGCACCCATCCTTAAAAGCTCAACCTCACTACCACCTGAGATGGAACATCATTCAGATAAGTTCTATCGCAGAAAGTTCAGTAGTCGATCCAGACAACGTGTATCATCCAGCTCAAGTTCAGAGAAAAAGTCAAGACGGAAATTAGTCAGAAAAAAGAAGAAAAGAGGCATTGAAGGCAAATTTCATCAAGATGTAGTTGGTGTAACATTTCTCGAAATTTGTCATGCAAAAGATCTTCCACCAGAAAGAAATTGTAAGTTTCTCTTTTTTTTTTTCTTGTTTCTAGAAAGAACAATACAGATAACAAAGAGTGAGAGATTAATGGTTTTTTTTTTCTTAAAAAGTGGCGCGTACAGGCTTTGATATGGATCCTTTTGTCGTTGTCTCGTTTGGTAAATCTACGTTTCGTACAAGCGCTGTACGACATAATTTAAATCCTGTGTGGAACGAGAAATTATTTTTCCATGTACGCCACAATGAAGCCAATTACCATTTAAAGTTTACAGTGTATGACAGAGAGAAGTTTTCAGGCAACGATTTGGTAGCCTGGTGTCAAATACCCATTGGCAATATTTTCAATCAAGCAGAGACAAAACTGAACAATGACTCTGACCTGATTGAACAAGACATGGATCTCTATACATTCCCACTACAGATGGCGCGTCCTGACAAATGGAAAGATAAGCATCCTTCACTTACAATTCGTGCCAAGTTTATGCCTTACGCCCAAATCAGAAAGATGTTCTGGATCTCTCTTGCTAAATCCTACGATGCTGAGAACTCTGGCACATTAAGTCGACTGGAAGTTCAATCCTTATTGGAGACTATGGGATCCACCATTACGAGTGCTACCATTGACAAATTTTGGATGCAGCACAATAAGGATCCTAATAACGAGCAAGACCAGTTGACGCTAGATGAATTGGTTGAAAGCCTAGAGAATCACATGATGGATGAGGAAGACAGTAATGAATCTGACGAGTCAGGACGCCAACCTAGTCTTCATGATGGAATAAGTGATGGCGAAAAGGAACCAGCAGGCTTATATAAGCCTTCAAGGTCTCAGCCAGAAGAAGAAGACGACGACGATGATGATGAAGATGAAGACGAAGACGAAGAAGATGACGATGATGATCAAGACTTTGATGAAGACTGGGCTGATGATAACTTGAGAGAAGAAGAAGAGGAAGACGAAATACTAGCGAATCTTGATACACCTTTAACGACAGATGAAGATGATCTTCCTCATTCAATGGCACTCGGACTGAATAAAGAGATTGACCTTGCTGAGGCTCTTGTGGCAGAAGAAGATCAACTGGTAAAGAAAATGCCACTACATCTTCCACTTGAGATGCAGATGACAGCAGCCACCCCTGCATCTACAACAGCTGGTTCCATATGGAGTGATAAGTCACCTCGATTGTCTGGAAAGAGAAGGCCTCGCAATGTGGAGAAAGTGATTCGACTCAAGGAATGTCCTATTTGTCATCGCCCCAATCTGGCAAGAAGGTCTCAAATGGATATCATTACTCATGTAGCCACCTGTGCTGCCAATGATTGGACAACAGTTGATCGATTTTTGATGGGTAATTTCATCACAGAAGCGTATGCGCAAAGAAGGTTAGATGATGACTCTTTTTTTTGAATTTCTATTCACTCATGCCTGATGTTAGATGGTTTGTTAAGCTTGTGCGCAAAGTAGGCTATGGCAAATATTCCCTGGGAAAGGTAAAGTTTATGATTGTCGTGAAAGAATCGATACTGATAGTATCTATAGGACAATGCAAACATCCTTGTTCAAGACAGAAAGACAGGCCATCTGATTGAAGAAAAGATGAGTGTCTATATTCGTCTTGGTATGCGTCTTGTCTATAAGGGCATGAGGACGGGTATTCAGTCAAGAGGAGCACAACGTATTTTAACCAACTTGACCATCAAGCAAGGTAAACGCTTTGATGATCCAAAATCAGCTAGAGAGATTCCTTCTTTTATCAAGTTTCACAAGATATCTCTGGAAGAAGTAGCTGAGCCCTTGTCGAGCTTCAAGACATTCAATGAGTTCTTTTATCGTAAACTGAAGCCAGGTTCAAGATTACCTGACTCACCCGATGATCCTACGGTTGCTGTCAGTCCTGCAGATAGTCGTATGACAGCATTCGAGACAGTTTCAGAAGCTACTCGTCTTTGGATCAAAGGAGTAGATTTTAGTCTAAAGAAGCTGTTGGGTGATAGTCAAAGTGCACAAGATTTTGAAGGCGGTTCACTTGCTGTCTTTCGATTGGCTCCTCAAGATTATCATCGATTTCATTTTCCTGTGGATGGTACAGTCATGAAGACTAGACATATATCAGGACAATACTATACAGTCAATCCAATGGCCATTCGTACCACGTAAGTCCAAATAGTCTATATTCTAGCCTGTATCTTATGGTCTATTTCGTATAGCATTGATGTCTTTGGTGAAAATGCACGTACTGTTGTATGGATAGATTCAAAAGAGTTTGGTAAGGTAGCCGTTGTCTGTGTAGGTGCCATGTTGGTTGGATCGATTATCATTACCGCCAATGTTGGTAGCCAGATTAAGCGCACAGATGAAATGGGCTATTTTGCCTTTGGTGGTTCTACACTGGTCATTGTGTTTCAAAAGGACAAGATGCATTTTGATCACGACTTGTTGGATAATTCCGACAAGGCTGTTGAAACTTTGGTAAGTGCAATAACTATAAAAGAAAGTCATTTTTTTTTTTTTTTGCTTATCTCTTGTATGTCTTTAGGTTCGTGTTGGTAATCGTATAGGTGCTTTACCCTGTTAAATTATTTTTGAAAAAATATATGTTATTTACATATATATTTTATACCCTTAATGTGTATTCCATTTCCCTCTTTCTCTTTTGTTAAGCTTGTTTTGAAGCATCAATAAACAATAATTTGTATGAACACACTTATCTTATTGGGAATATTAGCTAAAAAAGTCATCTTGACTTGCTCTTTTATCAAGTATAGACATGAATGATAGCCTATATTTTACAGAGTAGTTTTGTTACCCTCTTTTATGGGAACCATTCGTTGTTTGTGATCATTAGACCAAAAAAAAAAAAAGATGATTTTCCTTTATCTTGTAAAGCAGATTGATCAATGGCCTTTTTTGGCTGATATATTCATTACTTTTATTTCTTTGTGTATAGACTATTCTACACTTTGTTTATTTACTGACACACACACACACAAAGACCAAAACCCTGTTCCTAGTGTTTGAATAGAAAAGATCAGCATTGATCATTTACAGTGATTTCTGTTCACCATTTTGCAATGAAAGAGGGAATAGGATATCAATCAACACAGGACAAGCTAGTTAGCATTCATCTGTAGATATGCCTCAATAGTTGGTCTTCTTTTTTATCCTAAATCTGAACAATCCTTCGATTTAAGCATGTATTGAATAGATGCAAATGAATAGATGGGGGGATGGTTTATTATTTTGAATTGGTAAATTACAAATGATGAGTCTATGATCTTCTCTTCTTGGCTCTGCCTTCTCTCTTTTTGTTTCTCGCAGAAGAGAACTTGTTCTTTCCTTTACGTTCATTATCAAACAAGCCATGGAAACCTTCTTCGTTGTCTTCATCTCTATCACGCTTATTGCCACTATAGACTTCGTTCTTTTGTTTGTTACGATTGAGTACATTTCTAAAGCGTTCATTCTCTTGCTCCTCAACATCTTCCAATCCAGCCAAATTAGAGAAATCATTGAGGTTCTATAAAGAAAGCATAAGTTTTCTTTCTAACATACACAAATTTGTAACCTACATCAAATTCACTTTCAAAGCGCATCTTTCTGTTCTTGTTCATTCTTTGCTTCTCCTTACGAGTCACTGCTAGACGAACATAGTTGTCTTCTTCATATTGATTCTTTTCGGCAATCAGATTGTCGACACGGTCACCGTAGCCTGTGCCTTCATTCACGCCACCATAGACACCCACCTCTTCAGGATTCTCAGACATTTCAGACATCAAATCCTTCATGATACGAGATCTGGATGCCTTCTCCTTCAAACGAGCTTCATCTCTTTCTTTCTTGCCACTCTTTCTACTGGCGTTTTCATCATAAGCAACAGGTGCTAGCTTGGGTGGTCTATAGATGCCGTCTGTTGTTGTGTCCTCATCTAATGCTTCATCTTCATCTTCTTCATTATCCTTATTGAGCAAGTTCATAGGGTTGGGCTTGAAAGCAAGTGGATCAGCCACTGCCTCGGTCTCGGCATTTTCGGAAGCTGGCTTTTGTGCGTTCTTGTCAATGACAGCAGCTCGGACAAGTTTGTCAATCTGGTACTTGAGCTTGGCTTCAATTGGCTTCATTCTGTCTAAAATGACTCGCAATTCCACAAGTGAATCAACCACTGGACTGTTCTCGATCTGTTGGCCGGATATCTTTAGGTGTACAAAGTAAGCGAGTTCTAGGATGTATTGAAGCATCACTTGGTATTTGACTTCGAGAAAGGAAACACCCTTAGAGGTGTGTACAGCATTGTCATCGATTCTGTATGTTTTAGTATTGTTTAGCCTCTGACTAAATATATAGAAGAAATCCACACATACTTTTGTTTCAAAGGTTTCAATTGCTGCTTCATGTCAACGATCTTTGCCTTCAAATCCTTGACAAGCTTTGTAAATTCGAGAACCTCTATTGAATCAAATGAACAAGAGTCCTCTTTGTTTCCTTGACAGTGTGTCATGCCGTCTTTAGTCTTACCATCCAAAGTGTTGTTTTGGCTTGTTTCAATAGGTTGCTCTACAATGGTAGTGGCAGCCATAATCTATACAATAAGCAAAGTGAATAAAAGGACCTATTTTCTTCATTGCCAAAAGATTTTTTTCTTCTTGCCAAGTTACCATAAATGTCAATAAAAGTCACACTCTTCACTTTTGAGGGCAGATATTTTGGGAGTCTTGATTTTGGTTGTCCCGGAGTTTCAATAGCACCTCTCAAGCTACTTGTGTGGAAAATACACTTCTAAACTGGTTAAGCTGTGTCATCCTCTTTTCTTTGTAGAGTTGTCACTCAAAATAACAATCTCTACACTGACTACTTTGGAGCAAAATAATTTGATGGTAAGCATTCAGATAGTAATGTTCTTGAGTTATAGGATGAGAAACTCGGTGATTTAACCAAGTATAATGGCATTGGTTGGACTCTAGAAAGAAGCATAAATCAAGTTATGCGACTGTAGATAAAGTCCATCTTACGATTTATTTCGTCTGGTGAAGGTAAAAAAAAAAAGAGTGGACACTTTTCTAATTTTTGTGGACACCAAATTCTAGCTTTTTAAATTGCAGTTTTTCTTGTGATTTACTTGATTGAATTGTGCGCCAAAATCATTTAGGTGTAAAATGCCTTTTTGATGACAGCGTTTATAGGCTTATTTTGATTGTTGCAGAGAAAGCAAAAAACAAAGGGGTCATTTTCATATCTTTAAAAATCACAATTATAAAATGAGTCGAAAGGAACTCATTTGCTATCACCCAAAGTATTTGTCTTGATAAATCACTCTAGTCAGTTGTTGAGAATGAAAAATAAAAGATGCGTGATTTTCAGTTGGAGCGTCTTCTCAACCAGAAAATCACGTATGCCTGGAACAATGTCTCCCTGCCATCATTTAAGCAACTCTTCTACAAGCGCTCTTTCAAATCACCTCTGACAAGTTCCTTAAAACCAAGCAAACTATGATAAAAGAGACGACGCACAATGTCTTTTAAAAACCCTTTAATCTAAATTAAACAAGAGACCTGCACTTTGATGCTGCGTTCACTTTCACATTCGGATTTCGGAACACATTGATTTTATTTATTTACCGTTTTCTCCGCCATAGTAAGACAACACTATCCACAAGCAATACAAGAGCTCTCTTTTAAGAAGTGACGAAACGCGAAATTAGTTTAGTATGTCAAAAAAAAGCGCATAAAAGAACTTACCATTAAAGGTAAAAAGACGAAAGGGAAAGAAATCACATGAGTGAATAGCGTTATTTAAAAGGCAAAAAGTAAACTCGTTTTTTTTTATTGCTTTTTCTTTCTTTTTTATTTTTATTTTTATATTCAGTACCATCATGCCAACCAAACCAATCGATAGAAAAATCAAGAAAAGCAAGAAGGAAAAGGTGATTGTTGAAAAGCCTGCTACAGGTAAGAGAAGGGATCAAACGGTTGAATTTCGAGATAATTTAAATGTCTTGTTAGTGTCTGGACCATCAGTAAGACAGAGATAGATTGAAACGTCTTGTTCTAGACTTAACATTGATTAAAATAGCAACCTAAAGTCAAGCCTGTTCAAGTCAAGCCTGTTCAAGTCAAGCCTAGTAAATTGGTAAGTTGTCTTAAAGACAGTGTTTTCTATTGGGGTTTTTTCTAAAGGAAAAGAATGGGGGGGGGGTTTAGACCTCAAAAAAAGAGATGCCTCTGAAAAAGAAAAAGTCTTTCCCTCGACGTGTTCTTTCTTGGTCTATTGCCGCTTACTTGGGCTATTATGTCTTTGCTGGTTGTGGCTCACCTGACGATCAAGACAGCCAAAAACCAGCTATTTGTGAGTCTGTGGATCGTTTGAAGCTTGATACCTATGCTTTATTTGACAATACCATCTATCCCTATGCCTATCCAATCTACAAGTCCAAGATCCATCCTTATGTCTCTCCTGCAGTGACTCAAGCAAAGACATACTATGAACACTATGGTATGCCTGCACAGACTCGTTTGATAGAATACTATGATCAACACGGTAAGCCCATGGTCGATCAAGCATCGATCAGAGCCAGAGAAGTCTATCACAAACAAGTCGTGCCTGTGGTCTATCCTTATATGAATCAAGCCTCGATGACAGCCAGAGAAGTCTATCACAAACAAGTCGTGCCTGTAGTCTATCCTTATATGTATCAAGCAAAGACCATGGCAGAACCTCATTTACAAAAGATTCAATTCTTGGCTCAGCAACAATGGGACCATGCTCCTCCTCATGTCAAACGCGCCTTCTATACCACTGTAAAGGCTGTTCAGGAATGGTACAGACAGGCTGAAACTACAGATTTGGTGCCTATTCTGATCGAATTTTATTACAAAACCATTGAATTCTTCCAGTATCAACTATGGCCTGCTATTCAATCCAGTCCTCTCAGTCATCACATTCAATCCAACTATAATCAACATGTCAAGGCCTACGTGGACCTTCGTCTGAAGCCTGTCTGGACTAAATACAATGATCACGTTCACCTAGATCAACTGCTTGCTCATCTCTGGGCTGCCTTACCTCAAAGACCCAAATATACCTCTTCTTATACTTCACCCCTCTTAAAAGATCAAACAGTAGGCTCTTCCATTGGTCAGATCAAGACACCTGTATCTGTCGAAAGTGTCTCTGAGGCTCCCACTGTTCCTATCACCACAACCAAGGCAGTCTCCAAATCCTCTGAAGAAGCCTTGTCTGCCACACCTGCACCTGCTGTTGAACAACCCATTCTACTCAACCAACACGAGAGAGAACCATCCCAAGCCAAAGAATCAACAGCAACTAGTAGTACTAAACAACAAGCTGAATCTACCATTGACCATACTCAGATGCTTAACAAGAATGACGTTGTCAAGGACAAATCAACTTCTCCAGATGCTACTCATCATGATCAAATCATTGTGTCACCTACCGAGAAGGATGTTGCACCTATTCCTGAAAAGCAACAGGAAGTAGCAGAAAAAAAGACTGTGCCACCACCTCAATCACCTACTCATTTTGATGCTCGTCAAGATCAAGTTGTCATTCAAGTTGAATCTGACAACAATCAAGTTTCTTCTTCTGCTGAACAAGCATCCATGAAAGAAAAGATCGTAAAGCCTATTCAAGAAAAAGTGATAGAACCTGTTCAGCATAAAGTAGAAGAAATCAAGGAGAAATTACACTTGAAGAAGGAAGAGGAAAAAGTAGTCAAAGTCATTGAACAAAAGGAACCTGGTCAAGACAAGGTTGAGCAAGCCAAGGAAGAAAAGACAGTAGAACCTGAAGTGGCAAAGCCTATTGAATTCGACATGAAACCTGTGGAAAAGATAATGGAAATGACTCATGATTCAACAGAGCAACCTAAAGAAAAAGCAGAGACTCCTGAAGAGCAAAAGAAAGCAGCTCCTGTAGTCCAGACAGAGCGAAATGCTGTTCGTGATCAAGCCCCTTTCACCACTGAAGAACAAGTCAGTAAAGATATCCCACCTGTCGTTATTGAGGATGTTGAAATTGTAGCTGATGAAGAGATCGTTCTAGACAATAAGCCTATTGTTTCCAATGATGAGAGTCAATTCATAGTAAACTAAGCCATAATAAACTCTTTCATTTTGTGTATACATTAGAACTCAACTATCTCACTAAAGAAGTCATGATGTTGTCAGTAAACAGTAGAAGCTCATTAGAATTAGAAAAAAAAAGGAAGATGATCTTAAAAGACATGTATTCTGTTTAATGTGCTTGTTTGGTTAAAACAAAGCCTAATGATTTATAGATCAATAAGAGGAGCTTCGTCTATAGGTTTTGTATAGTGTTGTTGTTGCTGTTGTGGTGGTTGTGGTGATGGATAATGTTGTTGTGGCTGTTGTTGTGGTTGTTGAGGAGAAAGTTGATAATGAGGTGGAGCTGAATAATATTGATTCATATCATGCTGGTTTGCATAATCTTGAGAAGGTGGAGCAGTGGTAGCATTAGGATGACTGGGTGCAGAATAATAAGCAGAGGGTGCATCCTGTTGTTGAGGTTGTTGAGGTTGTTGAGGTGAAGGCTGATAGTAAGCTTGGTGATACAAGGGTTGAGGTTGATATTGTTGTTCAGGCAAATAGTATGAAGTAGACTGTTGTTGTTGTTGTTGTTGTTGTTGTTGTTGTTGTTGTTGTTGTTGTTGTTGGTGAACACCCATCAAACGTTCTTCCAATAATCGATCATAGGCACGTACAGCCATATTGAGTTTTTCATGTAACTCAATAAAGGCATTTCGCTTCTGAATAGTCTCATTCAAGTTCTTGACTAACTTGGGTTGCATTGTACCAATCTGTGTATACAACTGATTGATCTGTGTATCATTAGAGACATCTCCACCCGAGGCATAGACACGATCCATCAGTGTAGAGAACAACAAGATATTCTCCATTTCAACAGAGGATAATTCATTGGTGTTTGTCTTTGTAGGCTGAGCAATTTCAAGATCACGCAAAGAAGCAGCAATGGCTGCTGCTAAATCAGCATCATCTTCCTCTTCTTCCACTGGCTGTTGAACTGGTTCTGTGGGCTGAGCAGGTACATAACCAGCACTATAGCTATGCTTACTCTGTTCAGCTTCTTTCAAGGAGAGTTCGATAGCACGTTTCATGTCATCATCAAAATTGTCCGTGTCTTCAACTACTGCTGGTTGAACAGTAGGGGGTGATGCTGCAGCTGGTTTGGGTACAGAGACTGTTTGAACAGAGGCCTTTTCTAGCTTGAGTTTAATATAACAACCATCACAGACTCTGACACTTTCGTTGATGCCTAATTTAGGTAAAGGCATGGATTTGGCAGAACATTGTTGACAGAAAGTACCACCACAGTTTCTACAGTGATGTTTTCGATTGGTCAACGTAAAAGGTGTACGACATCGATCACATACATCTGAATCTGACCATTCAGGTGCCTATGATAGAATTTTCAATAATCATGACAAGACAGTAAAGAAGGTGATACTTTACAGCGGCTGTTTCCAACAAAATACTATCTGCATTGACATCCATAGGGGGGAATTGAGTACCTTCTGCTTTCAACAAGGCATAGGTATCATACATGTAGCTTAATGTTGGCTTATTCTTGGAAGCAATTCCCCATGTTTGTATGATAGAAAGAATCTTGTTTCTTACTTCAGGATTACTATCACGCTAAATAGAAAAAAATAAGTACCCTCTTTCTCTATAGACAGTCGATGCTTTACCCTTAAAATAAGTACTAATTCATCCATGAATTCTCGAGAAGCAATTTCTCTTACAAATAAATCACCTCCATTTTTAACACAGGTATCTACCAACTAAAAAAAACAATAAGTGGGGAGGAGAGAAATAATAATAAAAAAAAAAAGCTTACTGAAAGTGTGGCTAACTGAACATTGGGATTGGCATGAGAAAGTCTCTTTTTCAGTACACGCATAGCATCTTTGGCATTGACTTTCTTGCTTCTGATTTGGTCACTGATGTCTAGATTCAGGACAAGGTCTTCTTGTCCACCAGGCAAAAGTTCAGATGTTGCCTTTTCTAGATATATGCTTTTGTATAAGCTATACAAACATTCAAACATGTGTCATCAACCACTTGCCTATTGTTTCTTCAAATGCACTCTGTCCCCACCAAGACATAATATAACTAATAAATAACCAAAAAGAAAAAAGAAAAGACAACACTGCGTAATGCAGTTTGTTTTATCTCATGCTCTCTCCTTTGAATTCAGAGTCCGGTTCTTTCGGTAGAGAATTTTCTCGGGCTGAATGAACCTCGTAACTGGTCCCCCTTCATCTCTTTATTATATAGACACTCTTTAGTATTGCCTTCTTTATTATTATTTTCTAGCATTTATGGAAGCAATGATCATGACAGAGCATACAATACTAAACAAAAGGCCTGCAGTCACATAACTACCCCAACCTGCTTCAATATAAGTAGCTTGTTTGACCAACAATCGTTGATTCTTGAAGTATTTTCCTACACCCACAATAAAGCAGGCTACACCAATAGCCACAAAGATATAACCAATAGGTTTACTTGTGAGATCAACAGGTTTCATCATCATTTTCATGCCTGTTTCTTCTTCAGGCAGTCTAAATTGTAATAATACAGTAAATCCTAACAAAACAGGTGAACTCAATATCACACTAAATCTATATAGATTGTTACCCAGAATAGTCAATGTACAAGACAGTCGAAGCCAAGTCAGCCAGTTTCGTTCGTTAGCCAAGTGATCTCTTGCCATACTCGCATTGTTTGACACCAAGATGGCATAGTCTAAACAGTCTTCAAGTCTGCCTGTCTTGAATCTCTCTACTTTGGCTGTATATTCTTCTTCAGTTACAGTCTTTGGCATCAGCCTTAAGGAAGAAGGACCAGCTTCTGTCATGGTAATAAAGAAAATAATAATAAAAAAATTATTATTGAAATCCAACGTCATGCAAAAAAAAATATCGGAGAAACTGGGAATTTTCCATTCTCTCTCTTTTTTATTAATTCCTTAAACATGAAAGTTCAACCATCTGTAGACCAAAGTGATGCTAAGCGATGGCTAGTTATTGGTGCCTATCAAGCAGGTGCCAATGTCAAAAAGATAGCTCGTTTATGTGGTCTTAATCAATCTGCTGTTCGTCGCATTATTCTGAATTTCAAAAGAACTGGCTCTCCCCATATACCAAGAGGATTATCTGCTCAAGGTAAAAACGAGTTCTCTTTTTTTCTTTGTCACCACTAAAATTGAAGCAATAGAGAAATCAAAACCATTTGTGGAATATGATGAACAGGGCAATTTAATTGATAGTGAAGAAGATGAACCACCTCAACCACAAGTAAAAAAAATTAGCTTGGATGCTTTCCATTCTATCTTTAATTCATTTTTTTTAATAGTCTTTAAAGGAGAAAATTAAAGCCAGAAGACCTTCTGCTAAAGATTTAATTGCCTATGTTCTAAGTAAAGCACAACAACCATCATCATCATCAGAGGTATGGTATAAATAAGCATCATCACCTGATCCCCATCTTTATAATATATTATTATTTTTTAAGCCTGTCTTGTTTGCCCCACAAAAACATGATGCTTCAAATAAATGGCGCCCACCCACTCCGCCACGTGATCCGATTCATCCGGATGAAACTCAGCACACACATCCATCCGAACACAGAAGATCCATTCTATCTCCACCCCTCAGTGAACCTTCCATCTCACCTAAACCCAACTATGATGATACTGTCATTCGTGGCTATGAGACATGGACAATGGAAGAAGATAAACTGTTGATGGCCCATGTACTTACCCGGCTTCATGGTGGACGATGGGAAGAGGCCTCCAGTAAACTAAAAGGCAAACATAGTCCTCAAGTATGTCAACAACGTTGGGAAGTATTACGAAACCTATTGATGCATGGTGCAAACAAGTCAGGCACACGAGGATGGTAAATTGTGGTTTTTATTGAATAAATATGTCTTAGTGCTTCATCAATGTCTTTACTTGTTCCATAAAATGAGAAAGGACAGTAGGTATCAGTTGAAGAGTAGGTCTTTCAATACCCTTATGAGATATATGACTACTACTACTATGGCTACCGTTGCTATGGTTATCTACTTCAAATGAATGATTCGATTGACCATCTTCCTCTTCATCTTCTTCTTCATCTTCTTCTTCAAACACAAGCTCATCCATATCCTGGAAAGCATCGGCCATATCTGTGTTCTTCATATAGTCCACAGTCTGTTGTTCTTGTGAAGGATAGGTCTCGAGTGGATCGGTCGATTGAACCATCATCTTTCTCTTCTGTCTCTCAAAACGATAGGCCTTTTGTTTATAACGATAATCACAGATAGCATCAATCTCTGCCTTGAGCAAGGTTTGGTCTTGTTCCGATAGAATGCCAGCCTTCTTCACACAGGCATCAAGATCAATGTGGCCAGGTATACCTTGAGCAACAAAGGTAAAGAGTTTATCTACATATTGAACCAGTTCATCAAACACAGTAGAGGATTCTTGACTATGGACATTATGCACAAATTGATAGAAATTGGCTTCATGACGTTGAACAAGCTCAATAAAGGGTTGAATGGATTCAGGCACAGTTTTGGCGATAGATTCATGCTCGAGTTGTTCATTCACCACTTGAATCAGATCATCCACAAAGAGAGCCACGTGACGAATGGTGGTACTGATATCGGCTGCCTTATAGACCTGTGCCAATGGTTGATAGAACACAGAGATGAATTCCTTCAAGAGTTCACCAGTCACACCTTGAAAGACAAGATCCATCATGCGTTCTTGTTCGTACTGTTGAGCATAGAGTTCCCATAGCCGTACAAGTGAATCCAGCTTAGCTTCTGCTAAGGATGCTCGTTGTTCTTCTGTCAAGACAGGCTCAATACCCTGATGGTTCAGGACAGTCAAGAGTTCCATCCGTCTTGACATCTTGATGGCTTGGTGGTCCTTGGGTAAAGGTGTTCGTACTGCTTGATGAAGTTTTTGACAGATGATTTTGTCTTGAGTGGAGTTTTCCAGGTGTTTGATTTCTTTATCTGATACTTTGGATTCATCACTCAAATTAGAAATCAAGATTCTATCCTTGTTCCCCCTTTTTCAGTCATTGTGTCATAGACAGGCATCTCTTTTTGGTTTCTTACCTTTGAAATAGACTCTTTTGACCAAAGGGTTGTGCTAGAAACAAATCAAGTACACTTTTGACAATCATCATAGGATTAGAGAATCGAAGAATGACAGATAGTGTCTTGTAGGGCATGAGTGCGTGTGTATGCTTTAGACTGTTAAAGCTGTCCATGGCTGTATCCGAACTCATGAATTGACGATGGAGAGCAAATGCAAAACTGATAAAGAAAATTAGAAAGGTTTAGATCTCAAGAGCTCTATAGTTACCTCACACGTCCCCATTCAAAGGCCTTTTTGAGTGAATCAGGTAAATCCTGAATAGATCTTGTTGTTTTCACGATATCAAACACCTCAGTCAATCCACCCGGTCGAATGATCTGTTGCTTTAATCGATCCAGTGTATCATTCAACTCAAACACTCGCTTATCCAACTCTTGCTTGAACTTTTCTTGATCACTCCATCGCTTTTGATCTGCTTGTTCTCTTGCTAAGGCATCTTGTTCTTCTGCTGGTGTAAACAGGACAGGATGATCTGTTAGAAATCGTTTCAGGATACTGCTCTTCTGGATCTGAGGCTGTCTTATCAGTTGGTTCAGAAACGACCGTAACAAGAGACGATCATGTTCACGATAAAAGCTAGTGTGTTGTGTTGATTTAGAGGGTACAAGGGGGATAGTGAGATGTTGTTGTTTAAAGTGGTATCTGAGTTCTTCACGTAATCGACGGAAATCGCCATGACGTCTGGCTACATAGATGGGTTCTTTATCATGTGGTTCTTGTGTTTCAATCAGAAATTCAGCGTGCGTCACTTCTCTCAGTGTCTTTTTTTCAGTGATCTGTCTGACAGCCACAATATTGACTTGTAGTTGTGAGGATGGATTGGGATGAGAGTCGGATAAGATGGGTTGGTCAATACGAATGCTTTCTTCTGTTCCCTGAAGTGTCTTGATACAGGCACAAAAGGCAAACACAAGTGATTTCTGTATCTTGTGTTGAATCTTTTGTCGATGTAGTGTACTGGACATCTTGGAGGGTACATGATAACCACCCAAATGAGCCTTGTTGAACTCTTCCAGCAGTAGTTGACATTTAGGCCAGAACTGATCGTCGTGGGTATGTTTTAAGAGAGGAAACTCAACAACCAGATTGTCAAAGGCATAGCTTAATAGTGGGAAATCAGCATCGTTCTTTTGGTTTGTGAGGAATGTGTCTGATGTGCTTGTGTTGAGCAAGTTGATTTCTTTATCGAGTTGTTCAGTGATTAATTCTCGCTTGAAATAATGAAGTTGTTTAGGTGAGAGATTCATGAGTGATAATAATTAAAAAGAAAAAAAAAAAAAAAGAAAGAATTGCTTGGTATTGAATTTATATACACACTTTTATAAACATGACGCAATGTTTATTGTGTGTGTATATGTGTGTGTGTCCGGAAAGTGTTTAGAATTCAGGAACCAGTATTGAAATCCTTTTTTCCGTTAATTTTCTACCTTCTATATAACACACACCAAAAAACGATTTCGTTGGTTGAAACGGAAAATGAAAAAGAAGACGAAATCCGTCATAGTAACACTGACGTAAATCAAGACACTTTTTAGAGCCCCATTCAGATTGAAATAACCCTGGCATTTGATGGTCTGTTTATTCATTTTTTAGGGTAGTCTTGTAAGGCAATATCTGACCTCATTCAAAGAAAGTTGTTACATAAAGAAACCATCATTCATCAAATAATAAGAGAATTTGAGGGTATTTTGGCAAGATAAGAGGGATAGTGTCAGTTGTAATGGCTCTGATTGTACTCTAATAATGAAATCAAAATGAACGGATGAATGATAACCAACAAGTACATTTGTGTGTTATTTTGTTCAAACACAAAAGAACTTAGACTTTATTGTTTTCTATTCAATTTTTTTTTATGTTTTCTGCAGCTCACTAGTGTTACACCTGATGAACAAACGTTGGTTGTACAAAGACCCGAAAAATTGGGCACTGCTTGAGGAAGAACTCTATCGATCGATTGAGAATAGGCTAGTAGTACAGACTTATGCTTAAGAATCTCAACCTATTCCGACACCATAGATCTAAATACAAAAAAAGCCCTGGTAAGTATATCTGAAGGTAAATTAGTGATGAGTTTACAAAATAAATAGGTTATTATGTTGGTAGCATCAAAACCAGAACATTTGTACTAATTTTCTTTTTTTTTTTTTGTTTATGTCTTGTAGCTCAAGTTGTAACTTACGCACACTTTTTCTTTCAGTCTGCTAGTAATCCATGCTTATAATTAATAAAAAAAAAAAGTCAATACTGAATACTCTCGACAAGTGTTTATTAAAGAGTATCGCTTGAACTAATGATAAATTGTCACAATGAAGCAGAAGACTTTGACTTGTGCTTGTATCATCATGTTTGTTTGCTTAAGCTTCCATATGTCTATCAATCAATCACAAGAAGAAGAAAAAAAAAAGGGGGGCACGATGGCTATATGTCCATAAACACAAACCTGTGGTCAATAAAGGTGTATATCAAATCAACAGCACAGATACACTGTCTTTAGCTGAGATTGAATATATGTGTTTTCATTCTCTTTGTTCATGCAAGTTTTTACTTTAGATTGAAAAAGAATAGATTGCATCCATACAATGACAACTTCTGTAGAGATAGGATCAACACTCTCATTCGCATCTACATTAGCTTTCTTTGAATTTTGTGTGTCCAATTGCTAGGATTTTCTTACAGATAAACACCTCTCTCTCTCTTTATTATACCTTTGTCTTCATCAAGTCCCCTTTTCATTCCATTGGTATCATTTTACTAACATGTTTCCTTTCTTGATTTTGATTTTCAAGCTCCTAACGTGGAGACCAAATTGTGTGTGTGTGTGAGAGGAAAAAAAAGAGAGTCACATTCTGACGTGGGGGTGGAGGCAACTTTTTTTTTTTCGGTCCCTTCTTGCAATTTCTTTCAATTAAATTCAAATTATAATGGCTACTGCTATTCTTGACAAGATCGCCAAGCTTGCTATCCCTGCTGGTCTTCTTATTGGTGGTGTTCAATCTGCCATGTATGATGGTATGAAGAAAGCCTAGTTTAAGAACGAATCAATAAACAAACTGACTGTTTTTTTTTGTTTGTTTGCGTAGTCCAAGGTGGTCATCGTGCAGTTATTTTCGACCGTATTCAAGGTGTCCGCTCTGAATCTGTAGGTGAAGGTACTCACTTTTTGTTGCCTTGGCTTCAACGTGCTGTCGTTTTCGATGTACGTACCAAGCCTCGTAACATTTCCACCACCACAGGTTCCAAGGATATGCAAATGGTCTCCTTGACCCTTCGTGTCCTTCATCGTCCCGAAATCAAGAACTTGTCTTCTATCTATCAAAACTTGGGTCTTGATTACGATGAAAGAGTCTTGCCTTCCATTGGTAACGAAGTACTCAAGTCCATTGTTGCTCAATTCGATGCTTCTGAACTGATTACTCAACGTGAAGTTGTTTCTGCCAAGATTCGTGAAGAATTGTACAAGCGTGCCAGAGATTTCAACATTGCTTTAGAAGATGTCTCTATTGTGAGTATCATGAATAAGGGGGGATTTGTTTATTTTACTGATGAATCATTAGACGCATATGACTTTTGGTAAAGAATTCACCAATGCCGTTGAACAAAAGCAAATTGCTCAACAAGAAGCTGAACGTGCCAAGTTCATTGTCGAACGTGCCGAACAAGAAAAGCAGGCTGCTATTATTCGTGCTGAAGGTGATTCACAAGCTGCCGAGATGATTTCTTCAGCCCTCGCCAAGGCTGGTGATGGTTTTGTTGCTTTCAGAAAGATCGAAGCCAGTAAGGAAATTGCACACACCTTAGCCAACTCTCGTAATGTCACCTATTTGCCCAGCAACAAGGGTGGTAACGGTTCCAACATGCTTCTTAACGTTGGTAATGCTTAAGATGGTTTCTTTTTTTTAAAATTGTATGGACAAATGTGTGTTTGTGGATGTACGTGTATGTGTGCATGTGTGTCTGTGTGTTTTGTATGTGTATTTTATCTTGTATTTCTCAATTAAAAAAAAAAAGAATTTGTACTTTTATTAAAACCTCTATTTAAACAAATGGACTTTGGTCAATTTGAATGTCGTGAAGCTAGTTTGATAGAACAGATGTCTATTATAGATAATTTACATTGCTTTGCTCTTAGGATGCGTATTATGCTTTGTAATAATGAGCTTATTAATTTTCTTTAGAGGGAGACACATGTTGCTTAAGAATTTACGGCTTTGAAGGACTAGTCTCATTGCACTGCCAAAAGTATTGGTCTCTAGTTGTATATAGAACTATGATTTGCAACTCATTCTCTCATTGCAAGAGAATGAAGGGCTCTTAAGGATAAAAAAAAAATAGACATTAGGATCAAATTCGTGATCCCCTACACCCGTTCTTGTGGATTTAACAGAATTAGGCATGGACTCCATCTATGCAAGCATAAAACCCTTTGAATAGTATAAAGCATTGATAGGTATTCTTTTCTATATAATACTAGTGAAACCTTTTGTTCACGAAATACCCTATAGCAAATGACACTTTTTTTTTTGGTAATTGTTGAGCTTTATTACTTGCAAAACTCTCAACACCTTATGAACCATGATATTTCAGAGAGACGAGAGATAATCAACAGAGAGTTATGTAAAGCATATTTCTTTTTGAAGACTAGTAGTTCTGAAAAAGGGCTTTACCCATCTTGAATTCTTAGACAAAGCTTATCTCTCAACAACCAAGACCTATAAAAATACTCGGGCATCTTACTGAAAGTATTTGATAGGCAAGTTGCAACGGAACGGTCAAAATCATGAGCAACATTACAGTGAAACCCAGTGTTGCTCCGCATATTTCAGATATTGGGCATGTATCACATTAATTATAGAGGAGTTGATAACAAAAGCTTATTGGCGGCATAAATAAATCAATTCGTTTTTGGACCTCTTTACTGTCTGTCTTTTCTTTTTCTTTATCTTCCTTTGAAAAAAAAAATAATTTGGCTTTGCTGTGAGCTAACATATTTGAAACTTTTATCAAAAAACAATTCAATCCCTGGAAAAAAAAAGTTTAAAAAGGGTCCTTTTTCCTTTCTTCATCCTAACCCCGATTATAGTGCGTCTGTCTTAGGGTAGCTTCGAGTTTGGTCGAGTTCCTCAATAGGGATCTCGGCCATTGACGATTGCTGTGATGAAAGACGCAGACTGACGAGTAAAGTTTGACTAAATTTCTTTAGAGTGTAAGCACAAAGAGATATTTTGCTTAAGCAAGTTTATTCATTGGGCAGAGCTGATCTTTTAATGAGTTATGGATTGCTTTTCAACGATTTGCTTAGTTTTCTTCCTGTAGAGCGCTATGACATTTAATTACAACTGAAGAGATGATGGTGGAGTAAGCTCCTTCTGAGCAGGGGTCCATCTGATGATCATGGTGTAGGGGATGAGCTGCACAGGCAGAAAAACCTCTACATTATGTAATGAGTGCAATTGTAAAATGTTATTTATAGGGGGGGGGGGGCTTTCTCTTCATGATGAGTTTTGACAGCTTGAGCTGTTTTTTATCAATGATGAAAAAAGGGGGTTCAATAGATGCTTTTCTTGAAAGCTTTAAAATGTGATTATTAAATGGATATCAGAAAAGAAAATGACACAATGGTGTCAACCGTTACATCTATTGTTTTCGCTTTTCTTTTTCTTTTGCAGAATGAAAGAGAGAGAAATCCTTAATATCAAAATAAAACAATGTGGCTTATGTTGTTTACTAGATATCGTTTCTTATAGCTCGAATACTTTCCTTGTTGACAGTTAAAATTGGTATCTCTAAATGGGTGTTTCATTTTAGCTGTGTATTTTTCCAAAAAAAAAAGACAGTAGCTGAGCTACTTGAATAGCTTTTTTTCTTTTCTTTCTTTCTTTCTTTCTTTCTTTCTTTCTTTCTTTCTTTCTTTCTTTCTTTCTTTCTTTTTTCTTGAAAACACGTCCTCTTTTTAATAGCTATGCCCAAGATCGTTTCTTCTTCTATTGTTTCCTCATCTGATCACGTCACTCAAGGCGATGCAAACACTACACTTCATGTCTATTATTGTCTATGCTCCGAGTTTTTATTAGTGATCGATGCCGATCTTCGACAACTTCCTCGACGTAGAACAGATAACGCTGTCATAGTTTCTAATGTCCGAAGAACTTACAAACTGACAGCAGAAGCAGGCGAATGTGTCTTGTTAAAAAGAAGAGAAGGTTATGAAAAGCAATTTCGATACCACTGTCCAAGTAAGAATTACCCCTAAAAAATTAGAGATACATTTGCTTAAACAGACTGTTTGCTTTAGGATGTCAATTGACAATAGCCTATGAAATGAACGAACATCGTAAAAGTGGACCTTATACTTATATTCTCGATGGCGCTTTGACAGAAACACAAGGACGTGCACCACCCAATGCAGTGATTGACGTATTTCCCAAAACTCAAACAGAATCAATTTATTGAACAGGATTGAATTGAATAGAACGGAATGCATTTTTACTAAAACTCTTGACCATTTCTTCTAATTCACCATGGTTTTGAGGGCAATGTTTAGCAAACAGTTCAATCGCTTTCGCTTGATGCTCAATTAGAATGCGATGTTCTTCTATCTCTAGCTTTCTCTTCTTCAAGCTCAACAGAGTGGTTTCTTCCTGAGGTTTGCAGGCCAGTGGTCTTTTCGAGAGATGCATGGGCCTTTTCGTTCTTGGTCTCTTGAGTAAGGATTCTTGTGGGGCCTGGATCGGCTTTTTTAAGATGGCGGGTGATGGAGAAGGTGAGAGTGGTGGTGAGGTAGGTGCTTCAGTGGATAATCTGGGCGGGGTCGGTAACCTGCTTTCTTCTGACTTGATTGTCTTAAGATAGGGTTGTAATACAAAATAGAAAGGAAATTTAGCCTTAATAGAAGCTAATGATAGAATTTAAGAACAAAGAAAAACCTTTTTTATATACTCCTTGAATAATTTTTTTTCTGTACCTTCAAACTTGTCTCGGCCATTAGGATAATGAGGAGTGCCATCTTTTATCTCCATGACTTCATCAGCATCGCCTGTAGCTGATTGAATCAATTGATGGGTTGCTTCATATTTCTTCAAGAGTTGTGTAATAGCATTTCGGATATCGCGTGTGGTTCTACGATGAAAAGCCTTTTGTCGATGGAATTCCTCAAGTACAGTACGTAGCATAGGCTCCTTCTTGCCATCACCTTTGCCCTTACCGAGCCATTCTTTTAAGAGTTCGCCGTCATTGGCTAAAATGATTTCAATCAATCGCTCATTTGATGTCTTGTGGTCTTCCACTAAATCAGCATCACAATCCCAGTGAACCATTATAATAATACAAGAAAAAGAAAGAGAGGATAAAGAAAAGAAGAAAATAGAGAGAGAGAGAGAAAGAGAGAGAGGAAAGAACAAATCCCCCCTTTTTAATATTGATTATTTGTAGAAAGGATGAGTTTCTTTTTTATCGCGGCAAATGATTGGCTGAAACAAATCATGCAAGTTTTTATAATTTTTTTTTTAAATTATTAAGATTGAGCCACTTGAGCAACCTGCGGAAATGGATTGTCCTTACTCAAGACTAGAAACATTTTTTCATGCGATAAATAGCCCTTCATATAACCCTATTCTAGTGTGAGTAAAATAATCATCTTATCAAACACACATTTACCTTATAAATCATATTGGCCAACATCCATTCTGCTTCTTCTAGACCAATGCTCATGCCTTCAAAAGTCAAGGCTTGCTTAAATGTACCAATTGGAATTCGCGTATTGAATCCCATGATGACAAATACTTTTCTAAACAGTTGTCGAATAGCAATAGATTCTGCTTTTTCCATGGCAAAATAAGTGCCCTGTCGAATCAGCAAAGGTTCAGATTGAGCCAGGGCTGTATTGAAAGCCTTGACATGACCCTTTTGAATAGACTGAGCTAAATCTCGATACAACTGGCCAATCTTTGGGAACTTGTTGAACAGGTTTTGTGTAGGCAAGATACCTCGCATCAATTTTACAGGTAACAAAGTTTGTAAAATCAACCTAATATAACACGTTATAGATCATCCTATGTTGATGAAAGACAACTTACTCTTTGTTCTTGAGACTCTTGTTGGTACATTCTTGGAAAGCTAAATCTAGCTCAGTCTCTGCTTTGCTATAGTCTTCTTCTAAAAAGTAAAGTCGACCGAGATAATATCGGAAAGTGACCCGATCACTTTTGGGAAACGAAGTCAAAGGTGGTAGATCGGCTGCCTTGACAGCACGCAAGATATTCTTACACAAGTTTTGTTGCTTCAGCTTGAAATAGATGCGAAACAGGATACCAATCATATAATAAGTACCGTGTTTCTTGGATACGTTCAATGCAGCACGATCGGTAACACAAGCAGTAAATGATTTACTGATGACATTAGCTGCCTCTTCTAATTTTTTGCGCTGACCTTCTACTGTGGGCAAGAACTGGTCTGCCATGGTAGCAATGATACGTAATTCATTGTTGATTGTATAGAGACTCAAAAGACACCAACGCGTCAAATTAGGTAATGCTCTTTGAAATCCTCTAAAGAAAAGAAGAAAAGAAATGAATAGGTTGACTTTCTTTATAAGAGAAACTATCTTACTGAACTACTTCTTTTTGATGATCGAAGGCTGCTACATAATCGTCTTGATCTATCATGGTTACTGCTTTTATATGGCTAATGATGATATCGGCCCAGGGTGACTCGAACTGTCGATTACATAAACTCTCTAATTCATGAAACTTGAAAGAAAGTTAAAGGCGATATTTCGAGGCAAAAAAAAAAAAAAACTAGCCAACTCCTTACGGGTATTTGATGCTCCACTAATGTTTTGGTATGCTTTGTATCGTAGACAGATAATAGAGAGGCAAGTTGCTTCCCATTCTCGTTTCCGAGATTGCCTTTTAATTTGTTCAAATAACCTTGTATCATTTATAAGAAAAAAAAAAAGAGAGAGAAAATTCAAGAAAAAAAAGCAAAAAAAAAAAAAAGTTTTTATTTTAATTATTCTCAAGAATGAAAACGCTTATAAACTAAATCATCTTCAGTAGTATTTGACCTTAATCGTTTTCGTTGTTCAGTGGAAAAGGATAATGGCCGACCATGAAAGACTTGGTCAACATCAGTCATGTCTTTCACTTGGGGTGGATTTCGTCCTGTTTTTAATGCTTGCTTGAACTGCTCAATATCATCTGAGGTTAATGAAACAGAAGTGGGTGTTTTTCTTAGCATAAAAGAAGATGAGAAAGAAGAAGAGAGAAAAAAAAAGGGTTTAATTTTGATTTTTTATGTTAAATAAAACTCCTTTCCTGGCATAAAAAAAAAAACTTATATTGATGCATTTCTTTGTATTGTTTATATAAACAAATGCTTAATGCACAAAGTCAAACTAGCTTTCTTATTCTTTAAGCTTGAATTGATTCAAATACATTAGTTACGTAATTTATTCAGTAACAAATTAGCTACTGGTTAAAATTATTGTTTCATTAAAAGCCAAAGAAAATACAGCGATGAAAATTACAGGAGAGGCACTGTACAGATAGATGCTTTAGGATCTTACACT
The DNA here is from genome assembly GCA_025331445.1 of Blakeslea trispora. Taxonomy (NCBI): domain Eukaryota; kingdom Fungi; phylum Mucoromycota; class Mucoromycetes; order Mucorales; family Choanephoraceae; genus Blakeslea; species Blakeslea trispora. The sequence goes on along the minus strand of JAIWNE010000116.1, from coordinate 46,643 downwards.
ATAGAGGGACTTGTCAGTAGATCTGTTGAGATATAGCTTAGAACCATTTCGACTTGTAGGAACCAAGAATAAAAAGATGAGTAGAATCCAAAATGGCCGTCCCTATACGCCATTGCACCTTGGTTTTTTTTTTTCGAATAAAGTGGTTTGGTAATATTGGCTGTTTCGGTGCTGTTGGTGAAGCCATCTACTCATAAGCCGGCGACCAGGCAGAATCTGGAATGACACTGAATGGAGGAGGGAACACATTTGATACTATCCATCTTATTGTCCTCCCCCCCCATAGTTTGGTCACCTGCTCTTATTCTTTATGCGTTGATCCTCAGAACAAACAATAACTGATTTACTTGTGCTTGAGCTTAGTGAAGGCTGAAATAAAAGGTTGTATGCTTTGTACTAATCATACGGATATATCTGTTTAACTTTCGTCTCTTCTCCCCCCCCCTCTCTCCCTGCTCTTCCTAAATTTCAGGAGAGGGGGGAAGTTATGGACATGTGTTGTTGATGCCACGCCTTAGAAAGCAACAATTTTTTGTTTCTCTCTTTCCTTCTTGTAATCTCTTGCTTGATCCAGGTAAGTTTTTTTTTTCTTTGCTTAATAGTAGCATGTCCAAACAAAGTAGCCTCAGCTTGGAAATTTGTCAAAAGGCCTCTCCCTTTCCACTCTTTTTGTTGCCTTGTTCTATTAGATCTCTATAATAAAGACCACGTCAGTTCTTTTGGAAAGGACGCAGTCATCGGCATCGTGTTGAGTGATGCATGATCAACATCAACTTGGCTGGATCTGAAGTTCAAGACACTATCATTTTTAAAAAAAAGGTATAAAAATACACTTTTTTTTTCGACTTAATATAAAGTTTTTTTTTTCTTTCTTTCTATTTTTTTTAATGCTTGCTCTAAGGGTCATTCAATTCAATGGACCTATCCGGTTACCATGGTAACAAGCCAAACAATAGATTTGTCCTGCCCCTTTTTTTAATTTCTTCCTCTTTATCTCAGTCATCATTCTCAAGCACGTCCTTTGTTTACTTCATTAAAACATGTCTTTTCAAGGTAATTTTTTTTCTCTTTTTTTTCTCGGAATTTGACATTATTCTCTTTATAAAAGAAAACCCATCAAAGTACCAAAGTCAAGGCCAGTGACTGATATTCAGATACATCATGGCAAACAGAGAAAGGATTTATTTTCTTGGATGGAAAATTTATCAGATCAAGTAAAACAGAAAAAAAAATCATTGCAGTGTGTGTTATAAACTCAACTATGAACTGAAACTAGCACATCAACACTTATATTCAAGCCGAAAATGCGTAAGAAGTAGAAGACAATACCCTCGTTAGGCATAAAACAAAACAAAAAAAAAACTAAACACATAGTGTATATATTAAGCTATACAAAGCAATTCATGCGTCAACACAAGTTACTTGAAAAGATCATTTTACAAGAAATGAAGCGCAAGTTACAGGTATCCAATTCACTGCCGCCACTGAAAACAGTCGCCAATGGATATGAATACTATTCAACCACATCTTCTTATGGTATGGTTTATTTGAGAAAAAAGCTAGGTGAAGGCAGAGATGCACCAGAGGTAAGACCAAATCAATGATTGTCCTAAAAAAGCAATAATGACATTTTATTCAGCAAGTCTTGTTGAATACTGGATTTCTGAGATCCATGAATATGGGTGTACGCAAAGTATTGCTTTCGCCTGATCATTCACTATTTGCTTACAATACAGAACGAGAAGGGATGGAGTATGGCGAACTACATTTTAAAGATCTTAACAGTTCATCTGAATGGGCACAGGTAAAGTAAGCAATGTGTCTTTGTGTGTCCTGATGCTTATACGATAGCTTTTGAATGCATACAGAATGAAGTCTTGGACAATGTGTTTAATTTTGTTTGGGCCAATAACCGGGTAGTCTATTACACAGTGCCTAATGAGCAACTCAGGCCCTATCAAGTATATGCTCATCAAATGGGTACAGATCAATCAGAGGATATTTTGATTTACGAGGAATTAGACGATACTGTGTTTGTAGACATTACTTGTTCTAAAGATAATGTAAGTAGACATCTCTCTATGACAAGGTCTCTTCTTGCCAACACTTTTTTTTTTGTAGAAATTCATTCAGATTAACGCCAATACACTTTCTTCATCTGAAGTCAGAGTTGTTTCAACAGATCATGACTTTTCAACATCATCCAAACCCCTTATTCACTTGGTTGAGCCCCGTGTGCCAGGCGTAGAATACTATGTGGATCATCATCATGTAAGTCATTTTACATAATAGTCTATTGTTTACTCATTTATCTTTTTTCAACAAAAAAGGATAATTTCTATATTTTGACAAATGCGGATGGTGCCACTAACTTTAAGCTTGTCAAAACATCCGATCATACACTTGAAAGAAAGTATTGGCAGGATGTCATCACCATGAAGGCTACAGAGAAAATAGAAGATGTCGATCTATTTCAAGTAAGTGCCTCTGCTCTTGAATGAAATCAAAAGTTTAACCAGACAATATCTAGCATCATATTGTTGTCTATGGTAAAAAAGATGGTTTGCCTATGATGCTCTGTCATGATCTAACGACGTGTCAAGCCCACACCGTCAAATTACCTGAAAAGTTTTGTGTCCTCTATCCTGGCACCAATCTGGACTTTCATACAGATCAAGTGCGTTTTTCTATCCAATCACCTTTTATGCATGAATCTACCTTTGAGTATGACATGTCTACTCAAAAACTTACTGCTGTTCGTGTACAACCTGTCAAAAGTAAGTTTCCCCAAAGAAATCATTCAAGCATACTTATTGTTATAAAACAGATTTCGATAAATCAAAGTATACTTGTAGCCAGATCCATGTCACTTCTCATGATGGCAAGAAAATACCAGTGACCCTTTTACATCAAAAGCAAGTTGAGCTTAATGGAAAGTAAGTGTAAAGAAGAAGAAGGAGAAAAGGCATACATATTAACATTCGTTTTCAAGAAATCCTGTCCTGATGCGTTCTTATGGAGCGTACGGTACTTGTACTGATATTGATTTCCGCGTGGAGCAATTTCCTTTGCTAGAAAGAGGTTGGGTCATTGCTTTACCTCATGTCAGGTAAGATGACAAGAAGAGAAAAAAATGAAAAGTATATATATAAAACATCATGTTATGTTTAGAGGTGGAAGTGAATTGGGTCGTGATTGGTATGAAGAGGGTAAATTGAAGAACAAGATGAACAGCTTTAAAGACTTTATTGCTGTTGCTGAACATCTGGTGGATTCAAAGTTGACTTCACCGGATCACTTGACAGCCATGGGCACAAGTGCAGGAGGTTTATTGGTAGGTGCCATGCTTCATATGCGCCCAGATCTCTTCAGGGCACTTCTCCTCAAAGTCCCCTTTGTGGACCCCCTCTCAGCCATGTTGAACCCTGCCTTACCTCTTACTCAAATTGAATACCCTGAATGGGGTAATCCTACAGAAGACCCCGAGGCTTATGATCTCATTCAATCTTATTCACCCTATGAGAATGTACCGTGTCTCTCTCAAGACGACCCTCTGCCATCTCTTTACATCACAGGTGGCATGAAAGATCAACGTGTTGCTTATTGGCAGCCATTGAAATTGATGGCTCGCCTTCGTCACTCGATGCCTGATCATCATCCTTCTACTGCCTTGCTTCATATGGATCTGGATCGAGGTCATTTTAGTGGTACAGAGCAAGAGAGTCGATTATCTGATTTAGCTCAACAGATGGCTTTTCTTATTTCCCAAGTGACACACACCATCAAATAAAGTGTTTTATTTTTTTTTCTCTTTATTTTCGCATAGACTGGCGCTTGGCTTTACCAGGTCGCTTTAGGCTGCTCTTTTTATTAAGTGACATACCCTTTTTAGCAGGATTAGCAGTTCCTTGTTGACCTTCTCTCTTTCTTTTCCCTAATGCATATTTGGCATTCTAACATGTATGTTTAGTTATCATGTTCTTTGCTTTTTTTTTGCTTTATTTACCTTTGTATCTCGAGTATAGTTTTTGGCAGGGCGATCACCTTGACCAGCTTCAGGGTTTGTAGCAGCTGCCAATCGTTCTGCTTCATCTAGATCCAGGTTGAAATCATCTTCTAATTCTACTTGAGCACCATCCTTTTTCTCTGATAAGAACAATAAGTCATTCCATGCGTTGCCGAGATCCTATCCTTTTCTTTACTTACTTCGCATCAGTAGTTTTGTTCGCTCATTCATCTTTTGCTTCTTTTGTTCTTTATTAAAGATGTGTAATCGACGCAAAGCATCTTCGTTGCCATCCTTGGCTTCTTCCAAGAGTCGTTGACGCACTGCTTCCATTTGTTTATCATCTTTTAACATGGGTGCAATAAAGTTTTCGGGTTTAAAGAAAGCAGCGCCTGCTTCTTCTGCCAGTTGGCGACCTATACGTGCTGCTTCCAATGCTTGTTGATAAAATGCTTCTTCACGAGCAAGATCGTCAAAGACATCGGCCACTTGAAGAGGTTGAGTTGATGTGACTGTCAGTGTCTCGATCCATGGTAGATCTAGCTTGACATCTTCTATAATGCGTTCCAGTGCGTCCTTTGAAGAAAAGTTTAGTCTTCTTTTTTATTTCCAGGCCAAGAAATAGATTTTACTGTATTATTCACAAGCAATCGCTGTTCAATCACCATATCGCCAAATTCATCGTCAATGTCTTCTTCGTCGAGATCTTCTAAGCGAACCCATTCAGGTTCTTTTTCAGGCTGATGTTCCATTCTATCGCTCTATTGATTTTAACAAAAGAAAAAGCGAGAAAGAGAGAAAAAATACTTTTTTTGACACATTTGCAGGACTCACTTTCAAAGTCACGCCCACTTTCTTTTTTTTTGGTGTTTTTTTTTCTCGAGTTAAAAAAAAGTCTTTTTTTTCAAATAGAGTTGTATACACGATGGGTATTGTCGAGAAAATCCAAGATATCGAAAATGAAATCAAGCGTACTCAAAAGAACAAGGGTAAACAAGAAAAGCAATATACTTTATGAGATACATTTTGGGCTGATTTCCTTTTTTTTGTCTAGCTACTGAATACCATCTTGGTCTTTTAAAGGCCAAATTGGCTAGATACCGTGTTCAGCTGTTAGAAGGTTCCAAGACCAAGTCAGAAAAGGTACAATTTCTATACACACAAACACAATCTATCCTATACTCATTTATTTACTTTTGCTAGGGAGAAGGCTTTGATGTTATGAAATCAGGCGATGCTCGTGTTGTTATGATTGGTTTTCCTTCTGTTGGTAAATCTACTTTATTATCTAAATTGACTTCAGCTGAATCTGTGGCTGCTGCCTATGAATTCACTACCTTGACTTGTGTTCCTGGTAAATTTACCTATAAGGGAGCTACCATTCAATTGCTTGATTTGCCTGGTATCATCGAAGGTGCCTCTCAAGGTAAAGGTCGTGGTCGTCAAGTCATTGCTGTTGCTCGTACAGCAGATATTGTGTTGATGATGCTGGATGCTACCAAGTCAGCTCAACAAAGGTAAAGAAAGACATGAAGAAAGAAAAGGAGAGAGATTTCAGTTTAATCAATCGTTAAAGCCCGATAGACCTCTCTTGGAAGCTGAATTGGAAGCAGTCGGTATTCGTTTAAATCAGAGTTTCCCTAATGTCTCCTTTAAGATCAAGAAAGCAGGCGGTATCAGTTTCAATGCAACCGTCAAGTTAACCAAGATTGATCAAAAAATGGTGCACCATATTTTACACGATTATAGTGAGTGTGTCTGAGAGACAATAGAATGAGATGGGAATCTAATGCATCTATATTGTATAGAGATTTTCAATGCTGATGTTGTGATTCGTGAAGATATCAATGTAGATCAGTTTATCGATGTTATTTTGGGCAACAGACGTTATATCAATTGTATCTATGTAAAGCAACGATACCTGTATAGAGGAACACATTGACTGATATAGAATTACTATAGTGTTACAACAAGATTGATCAAATCAGTCTGGAAGAAGTGGATCGTTTGGCACATCAGCCCGATACAGTGGTTGTTTCTTGTGAAGATGATCTTAATATGGATAACTTGGTTGAAACTATTTGGAAAAAGCTGAATCTGATGCGTGTCTATACCAAGAAGCGTGGCGAATACCCTGATTTCAGTGATGGTCTCATTGTCAGAAATGGTGCTACCATTGAACATGTCTGTCATGCTATTCACAGAACATTAACTGACAATTTCCGATATGCTCTTGTCTGGGTAAGTTGTTGCTGTGGTAACCGTGTTTTTATTTTTTTATTTTTACTCATTTGGCTCAATGATAGGGTACATCTACAAAGCATAATCCTCAACGTGTAGGTATTAATCATTTAGTGGCTGATGAAGATGTTGTCCAAGTAGTGAAAAAATAAATAAATAATAATTTATCAAAAATAAGCTTTTTTTTTATAAAATTTTATTCTTTCGTTCTTTTTTTTCTAGTGAAAGAAAATTATGGCACTTATGGAAACAGCACAAGTAGATCAAAATAGTTATGAAGCTGTCAAAGATCGCCTTGTTGCAACTCAAAACTTACTCAACAGTGGTAAACTATAGCTTGAATAAGAAATGGTCTTTCTACTTAAAGTATCTCCTTTTAGACAACACTCAGAATAAAGAGTTGCGTGAAACTTTGAACAATTCTTTACGTGTGCTTCAACTTAGAGATCAAAAACAAGCAGAGCAAACAAAGGAAATCGAACAACTCAAACTGAAGATCAGCCAGTTACAACACAAACTAGAGACAAGCAACCCCTCTAGTGAACAAGAACGTTTAGTTGACACGCTTCAGAACACTATCAGCACACTAGAAAACGAGCGATCGGCACAGGACGGTAAGCTGCAGAGTCAAAAGTCATACATCAAGCAGTTGGAAGCACAATGTCAAGCACTCAAGAAGCAGTCAGAGACCTGGAAGGCTCGATCGACAGCAGACGCCAAGAAAAAAAAGGAGACGGAAGGTTATCAGGATCAGATTCGTCAGTTGAAAGAAAAGCTAGGATCTGTAGAACAAGAAAAACTTCAACTGGAAAAGGAATTGGATCAATTAAAGAGTCAGCCAAAAGCACCTCAGGCAGACTTTCCATCGTTTCATGATCTCAATGGCACTCTTAGTTTTTACAAGACAGAAAACTCATTTCTTAAGCATCAAATGATACAACTCCATACCCGCTTATCTGAACAGCAATTGTCTATCAAACCCTCCATCATTGATTATACCATTGAGCCCTCTCAGAGACCTGCTTTACCTTCTCCTTCTCCTCCGCCACCACCACCACCATCAACTGCCTCGTCACGCCACAAGAAGCCATCCCTGACACAGATAAGACCAACGTCAAGTGAAAAACTCTTGCTTCGCTCTTCTTCTGGTTTAGTACCACCACCTCCTAACATCATTCGAAAAGCATTAAAGCCTGCTACACCTTTGGGATCAGATAAAGCACCTGCTCCTTCTCGGTCTATTTCGCCTGAAGCAACTGTGTCATCAGAAACAACTACAACACCTACAAATGCTATTGCTATTGCTACTGCTACTGCCACAGTGACAACGCCACCAGCATCAACACCACCAGCATCATCAACACCACCTCCATCAACACTAGTGACGAAAAATAAAAAGAGCACTAAAACTCCACTCACTGATTCAACATCCATCTCAGACACGAAGCAAAGCAATACCCCAAAGAAACGAACGATGCCGACTGAAGACAGTCAGGAGAGTTTAGTGGAAGAGAAGCGACAAAAGACAACAATAGATCAAGCGCATTATGATAAGATTTTGTCATTGTTAGACAGCAAAACGATCCTGACTTCGGAAGACATCAAAGAGAAAATAGCAGTCTCATTGGTGAGCGAGATTGATGAACAATATGGACGTATCAAGAGCGTGAATGTGATTTCAGGAAAACCAGAACAAGCACCCTATGGCATTCCTGATGTTTGTACTATTGAACTGCCAAAGAAGATGGATAAGCATGAGAAATGCTATGCTTGGTATATTGCTATGATTCATCAAGTAGAGGTAAGCAAGCAAATAGAGAGAGAGAGATCATGTAATTCGTATACTAACTTGAACTATCTACAAGCCTACTGAATTCAATATCATCCTAAACCATTTGATTAAGAAGGCATCATATATCTCAACACAAAGAATCTCCTCTTACTCCAGTTCATTAAAACCTCGATTCGTGTAAGTATTTGTTTTCTTTATTGGAGGCCTGCATGATTCACTCTATCGTATAGGCGATTGTTTCGATTGATCACAGTGATTTTACGAATGATAGACAATCAAGACCAATTGCGTGTCTTGTTTTATGATTTCTTGAGGACACCAGGCTTTGCTATGCAGATGATACCCTGTCTGCATAATACAGTACACATTTGGAGAGGAGCGATAGAAGGAGATGACATTATGATGGTATCCATTCAAGCATGTTTTGAACATACAGCCGAAAAAGCACCCAATCCTGTAAAACTTCCATTCTTTCTTTTTCTTTAAACCCGATGCTTATCTGTTGTTTTTGTAGGTTGCAGCTATCTTTCAAAAGACAAAGGAATTGCTCAAGTGGACACCCATAACCATCAAGCAATGTGTTGAGACTACTTTAGAGTATATCAAAGGTGATGAAATCAAAGAAATCTTTCGAACAGACAGAGGTAACCTACACACTCTTTCTCTTGGGACTTCTGATTGATTTTCTTTCTTTCTTTTAGAGAAATTTCATCAATTGAAATTCAATATCACAAAGGGACTTGAACTCTGTTTTGTTGTGCTGGATGATTTTAAATACACTTACGAAGAGGTTTTTAATACCCATCTTTGGCCATTGTTAAAACAAGAGATTGTCTTTTTTGTTGTAGTGGATCTGATGGGTGTCATTGGCCAATTGGCTTCCTTCAAGCCCCCAACGACTGGCATAAAGAACTCGCTTCAATTTCTTGCAGATTCCTTGGCCGTCGTCTTGAAGCAACCCAATTCATCAGGTAAGAAGGAAATAAAAGCAGGGGCTTTCTTATTTTTGCTAATCTCGAATCATTAGCTGGCATTGATTTAAAGTTAGCTGCCTGCAAAGCTCTTTTGAAGTTCACAACTCCTAAATCTAGTCATTATGAACTTGCTCTCAATTTGATAAATCAGCTTGAATAACAGCGCTTTATTATGATAGTAATAAAAGTAGGGGAAAATAACTTTATTGATGGTATGGACCTTGTATGAAATCAAAAAGGAATAAACAAAAAAAGTGACATGTACAGAAAGCGATAAAGAAACAAAAAGCTTTACAAGATGATAACATTTACATAAGAATAACAAATAGAATTTAAAGATTAGTCGGCTCTAAAGTCAGCAATAAGTTGCTCAATGGAACTCTTGGTACCAAAGATAAGACCAACAACACCGAGTAAAAGAATAAGAGCACACCAAGCAATTTCATAGAATGGCTTATTACGGAAACCAGTCAATTTGAAATAAAAGACGACAGGGAAGATGAATACCAAACCTAATAAATAAAGAAAAAGTAAGAAAACAAACAGATCAACTCTCTTTGACAAGTCTATCAACATACCACAGTTGGCAAAAGAACCAATCAAAGACATCAAATCACCAAAATGAGGAATGACAGCACCAATGACAGCAACAACAACCATAATGAGAATACGAAGGATAGCACGGATCACAAATTCCTTCCAAGCACCAAAGCGTTCCACAGTAATGTTCAGCATTTCTTCAACATCCAAAGCAAATGAAGTAATCAAGATGGGTGTAGCACTCAACACGTGGAATGTCATGACAACAATAGCAACTGTCTTGGGAATACCATCACTGATACTGTTGTAAACAGGGCTTTGGACTTGGTCACCATAGACATAATAACCGGGAACTGCACTCAAGAAGTACAAGGCGGCACAGGTACTGAGACCAGCAGCGACAGCCAAGGGCCATTGTCTAGGCTTCTTCATACTAGCTTCAACATGAGGGTAGACAGGGTTACCACCAAAACTGAAGGAGATGGTACTAAGAGCAATAGGGAATTCTTGCCAGATAACAGAGTCATGATGAGCAGGAGGAATGGACTGTTGGTCGACCATGGCAACAGCAAGCACAATGAAGACGACGACGAGAGTAGCAATGGCACCCATAGCAGACATGATAGCCACTTCCTTCATGGACTTGACAAGAATAAAAGGAATAGCAACAAGGGCAGAACAAATGATACTCCACTTGACAACACCAATCTCAGCTACTGTACCTCGACAGAGTTGATTTAAGTTAGAGCCTGACAAGACCATATACAAGACAGGTGCACCAACAGTAATCCAAGAGTTAAAAAAGAAGGTGACACAGCTACCGACTCGACCGAAACAGGCATAAGCAATGTCTTTGTAACTCGATAAACGTTGCTTTCCGTTAGCATACAGACATCGAATGAGAATAATACCCGTGTAGACGGACATGGTCCAAGACAACACGAGAATCAAGATACCGATCCAACCACCTTGTTTTAAGGCAAAAGGTAAACCCAGTGTACCAGTACCAGCTACTACACAGACAATGTTGAAATAAGCAAGGAAGGTAGAACCGGCATGTTCACGATTCACGTCAATCATGCCTTCTTGTTCAGAGTATTCTATTTCGGCCTCTATTTGAGCATTGAGTAAGTTTTTCTGTACAGGATATAAAAAAAAAAATTTTTTTTTGACATTTTACCACTATAGGCATCAAATGTAACAGCTCCTTCTTGGAAATCTCCTGCCTGCTTTTTCTCTAAATCTTTTAGTTCCATTGGCATGTTGGATTATTAAAATAAAGGAAAAAGAAAAAAAAAAGAACAATGTAATTAATTGAGAGAGCTTAATGTTAAGAAAAAGTGAAAAAAAAGCGCTTAATGACGATGTCATTTCTTTTTTATATTAAAGTCGAAGTTTCAAATCCTAGTTTATGTCTCACAAAGAAGAAGAATTAACTTTCCAATCATTGAGAGAGAGTCCTAATTTGGATAGTTAGTCATTTGACCCAACCAATACAGTAAAGTTCTTGGATATTGAAAGCCAGTTTTTTTTTCTGTTAAAGGATTTCACTCCGATAAAAACGTTATCCGATTTGAATCACCAGAAATAACTGCTTGGTATACGGAAGTGATGACCCGAAAGGCAGTAAATGTTAATGTAATGGGCTCTTTTTTTTTAAGGATTGAATTAGCATGCTTTATTTTACTCTTGTCTTTGAGTATACATCAATATTGCAATAAACAAAAGTTGAACCTACTCGAACCTATATTGAAAACTAGAAAGAAGGGTCAAGAAGCGCACTTTAGATCCAGACCTTGTTCGAGAAATAATTTTTGCTACAAAAGTTTAGCGAGGACCCCTAGAGTAATTGCGAATGAAGCAGTGAGAGGTATGAACTCATCTGAGGATTTGCAAACCATAAAGATCGTTTATGGTTAACAGGTTGATCTCGACGTGCCCGAGAAAGCTTATTTTAGTCTCAAAGATGAAGTCATTGAAGGATCTTTCAATTACATAATCAATTCAATAAGACAGTAGGCCTTGACTATATTAAAAGAAGAATTAGTCCGAGAGATTCCTTACATGAGTGCTTGTAAATGCTTTAATTCTATGACAGGCAGAATTTAATTATTATTTTTTATCTTTATCAAGATAAAGATGTCTCTTCTCTTTTCGTGTGACAAACATTTTGTTAATACCTTTCCAGAAAAAATCAAAAAAACTTTCTCTAAATAACCATAAACATGGCTTCTTACATCCTGTTCACCGATATTATCATGTTCTAGAGTCCAAGACAAAAGAAGCAAATCAGTTTATCGCTTCTTGTTGTGCATTGCACTTGATGAAACTGGCCATTTCCAACAATCTATTGTGAAAGCCAACTTTTGTCTCAGCTATGTCTGGTTTCTTTTTTTTTTTGGAGAGCGCTTTCCTACTGTTCTCGTTTAGATACATATTCCTTCTTGTAGCATGCTCTATTCCCACACAACCAATAAGCAAGTCTCGTTCTGTTTATATGCATCTTTCTTTAATTGATTTACTTATTTTCCGACTGGACGAATGCTGCTGAATTTTCGGTCCATAATGTCTATTTAGGAAATGTAAAGGCTATTTCTGTAAGCGTGAGAAATTATAAAACAGAAGTTTATGATGGGAAAGAAGCTAAACTTTTTTTCAAGTTCAGGAATCCCAAGTCAGAGTCAGTTTGCTTCACTACCCGGTAAGCCGTGAAGTTTTTACATCTACTCTTGATGTGATTGTTTTTCATATAGACTCAGCTTCGAGACAAAATGTGTTGACATAGAGATATATTTTCTTTTACGATTTCCGGCCGCCATTACCTGCCTCTAAAAAAAGCAGAAGACAAGGGTCCTTCCTCATCCTCATTCTCTAGGTAAGTTATCGGAAAGACAATCAGTCTTTCCATACCCAATAATCTCTGAGTTTGCTGAACAATCTACAATGGATAGACCTGTTTGCTCCTGGGCCTTCAACTGTTTATCAACCACCTCCTCTTCCGCCTGTTGTTCCTTTTGAATATCCAACTCATGATGCTTCAATAGCATTGCCTGTTGGTACTTCAACATCACCTTCCCATAAACCTACACCAGTTATTTCAAAAAAAGGTACAAATAAAAATTGACAAATCCAATGAACTTTGCAAAGCCAAAGGCCAAGAACAAGCAAAAAATCAGTCTTCAAGCGCTGTTTCTAAAACATGTGGTGAGTCAGGTCATACTCGTTCATCTAGCAGCAAATGCAAGTTTCAAAAGGCTAGTAAGCAAAAAAAAGTCTAAAGATTTTACTCGAAAACTAGCAAGACAAGATGGCCAAATTAAATTTGCTTATGTGGATAAATATCTTACAAGCCAAATTTGCAACAAATGTAAATCAAGGACTTTAAGTAATGTGATTGACAGAAATACATTGCGAAGAATACATACGATCCTCAAGTCTGAATCTTGTAGTACCGTATGGAATCGTGATGTCAATGCTGCCAATAACATTCGTTATGTTTTCACTTATCAAGCAAATCATAACAATGAAAGACCGCCTATCTTTCTAAGGCCTTCCACTTAACACAACAATAATAACATTGTTGTGCTCCTTATAGTTTCTAAGTGTTTCAAAAAGCCAAAAGATATTGAAACAAACTAACGTTTTGTACATTTGAATTTGATAGCACTATATGTGATCGCAATACATCACAATTTGATTACATTTGCACTGGTATTAGGGTATAGCTTAAACCTATGATTGGTTTTCTTCAAGACTTATTGCTGAGTCATAGATCGTAGCCTATTGCTTATGAATTTTTAGTGTTTTCTTACTAGAATGTAGTGTTTATAGTAAGATAAAGATAAAAATCAAGAAAAGATAATAAGCAACAACAGAACAGAACATGAATTAAATGTAGTATGATTGGATGACTTTAACTCAATTTCTGAAAATCGGTCTTGAACAAAGTTATTGAGGATGAATCAAAACACCCTATCCGTACAGGATTAGTGCAATATTATGATCAAGTCATATTGTAGGTTTTCATGATGAAGAGTGCAACTTGGGAATAGCAAAGCAGTAATCATTCCAGTATAAAAACAATAAGGCCAGACTAAAGTAGTGTGTATATTAGTATATGAAAATAGCTATGGAGTATATCAGTATTAGGAAAACAGTGAATACAATTACACTTCATAATAACAATATTGATATCTCCGCTTACCTCAATTTAGGGGTAGAATTCTTGCTCATAGTTGACAATACCGTCACTTTACCAACGCAAAATTTGTACATGCTAAATGCGGGTCTTGTTGGGAGTAGTGTCGTAACTACTCGAAAACATGTCCGTGCTTTTCTTATTGCTGTTGATATAATTCTTGACTCATTTTAACAACAACGTAACTGATAGCATTCATATGTACACTCCATAACTGGGCGAAGAGTCAAATCAAGCATCAACGCAGGATAATCTCTTTTTGCGGTAGCATTGTCCTTCTCTAACGGACAAGACATTCATAGAGCCTGTCTGATTAGTCAGAACCCTTGCTTTGTTGTTTCTATTTTGATTCTCGTATTGTTTTGAACTGCCATTTTTGTTTTTTTTAAATAGAAATTTCTTGTTCCAATGTATGCCTTGAGGCAGAATCTACTGTTTATCTTTGTGCCTCAGTTGGTCGCAGCTTAAGGTCTGCATTGTCATCGTAAAACTACGACTCTCAAGATATATAAAATGTTTTGAACAGTGTTTTCTGCATCCAAGTCAGAATATGCTTTGGGGGGGGGAAATTAAGCAACCATCGACAGTTTGCATAGTGATAATAATAAACATATAGTTTGGAATTGCTTTCTAGATCACTACTTTAGGAACCCACAGTACAGTGTGTTATAGTGAAAGAGAGAAAAAAGAAAGGCCGGATTATATATATATATATATATATATATAGCTCATGGAGTGATTGAGGAGTCAGCAATATTTTCGAAAGAGAGAATGTAGGAGAGCAAGAGATCGCTGGTTGTACGGATGTAGTATTATCATCTCGATTAAATTACCGCTAAAATTAAAGTTCTTTATAAATAACAGTGTAACCTATATTCGCTTGGCACAGTACATTCGACCCTTCTCTCTTGTCTAAAAATAATCCACGAATATGAGATTTCAAAGGTTCAAATGAAAGCTTCTTGGTTCAAGAAAGCATGATGCAAGTTTGGATATCACCTTTTGAAGCCAATGTAGGAGGGGCATTGACTTCTGTAACACTGCTTAGATAGGGCGTAATAAACACACTCAAAAACCATGAAGTAATGCCTTCATATTAAGGCTTCTAAAAATAACTGATTCCGGCTAGCATTGATTAAAGGTACAGAATTATTGATTGTCAGAAAGGAAGAAAATTTTGTGCCAAAAGAGAAGGAAAACGGGTTATGATGAAAATTACAAGTGAGGCAAATTCATGTCAACCGACCTTAACAAGGTTAATAATAAATAACGTATTTTCGTCAGGGGGAATAGGGGCAAGGGAGAGAAACTCGATGGAAACTGTTTTGTTTGCAAGGAACTGCTCTTACAGTTCAAAGCGTATCTGTCTAAAATTATGCAAGCAAACAAATAAGCCTATAAACGTAATTCCTTTTTTGGCTCTTTGCCTTGTCTTGATCGATTCAAGGCTGATAGATTGGCCCAAAAAATAGAGAATAATATGATACTGCTTGTCAACAAAACTTTTCTGCTTTGTTGGTTAGCAGCTATTTGAATTAAGGTTATCTCGATTGATTAGCAAACAGTGCGTTATTCGAGCTTGATCTAACAAGTTTGTTTTGCAGCAGGAAAACAAAAAGAGTCTTGATACAAAAGAAAAAAGTTTAGTAATAAAACTATCTTTTTTATCAACGCAGGTCAGTAACGTCACTACGGTTAGTCTAAACGTTCCACCTTGAAAGGATTTTAGCTGCTTTTGGATATAAGGCAACATTTTCTTGGTCGCATTAGTCTTTACATTTCATCTTGCTTTTGCTTTTTTTCCAAAGCACTTTATTAAACTTCATTAACACAAAAGAAATCTGTGAAGATGGTCAAACCATTTTTTAAATTCTTGTTTCTGTGATACAAACAAGAAGGCTGGAAAACCATGTTTGTGTGCTGATTGATTTTACGACTTGAGTGTATCATTCCAAACAAGCAATGGTTGACACACTTTTGCGGCAACAAAGCCCGCCGAGACCAAGCCTAACCTATGCTTACCGCCTACAGCTAAGCTTACATACTGCTTTCGTAGAGACATTGTAGACTTTTTCTCTTCTGTTACAAGCTTAAATTCCGTGTAATACAAAAACCCCTTCTGTACAATCTGTACGCCTCTGAGAAAAAAAAAAAGAGATAATAAACCTCGTAGACCTTTAGGTCGCGCTCTTGTGCCAAGTAAAACCAGAAAAGAGATAAAGATCTTTCTATTCTATCTATCTTTTTATGCTCTGTGGCGCAAAACGTGCGCTTTTTCTATAATAAACTACAAATATTCAAAAGCATAGACACACATAGAGTCAAGTCTTTCAAGTACGTTGTCATCTGCATTCAATCTGTAAAGTAGCTTATCCTGGCTTAAAGTACGCAAGGCATTCGAATTGTTTTTAGACCTCAAGACATTTGTGATGATATGTCTCACAATGTTTTGTATTTTCTTTTTGGATGACATATATTCTCCTTATGTTGATCGCTTAGTTTAGTTTCAAAAAAAAGAAAAGGATACCAACCTTCTCGCAGAGAATGAACTTATCTTTGCTTCGACTACCTTTTCTTTGGATGAGAGCATCAGTCAATACCAACAGACGTCAATATGTTTGTTGTGGCTAGTTGAATTATGCCAGCATTAATTTTTTTCCCCTGCCAAATGTAGCTTTTAATCTGGTTTGCTTTGATTTCATGCAAATTTGTTGCTGTAGAAAACTAAAGGCAACTGTTGTATTGTCAGGTTTGTCGGAAATGGCTTTTTTTTTCAATCTCCACAGCAGAAAAAGTACTTTATCAATTATTATTGCTTTAGTCTGATAAAAGAGAACCAAGTTGTTCATGCAACCCCAATGGTCTACAAAGAACCAACGAACGACTAAACAGACAGAGCTTGCGGTAAGCACCTATCTGAAACTTTCTAGAAGTGGTTCATTAAAACCTTTTCTTACCTATAGAAGAATACGTTCCGCGCCACAGAGCATAAAAAAGATAAATAAAACAAAAAAGACCTTTATCTCTTTTTCTGGCTTACTTGGCACAAGAGCGCGGCTTCAAAGTCTTCTGCTTTGCCAGTGTTCTTCATTTAATGTATTATGTGTCGGCAAACACATTGAGATTAAAACCCCTAATGAACAATAAAAAAGGAAACTGAAAAAGTGTGTATAAGCGTGGCTATAATTTGTGAAAATAGTTTAAAAAATTAATTTGCTCAATATCATATAGCACCAATTTCAAGCTCATCTTCTTCATTGTCTTTCAACGTCATTAATAACTGCTTCACTCTTAATGATGCTCTGGCTGAACTTGAAAAGACAGAAAAGTAAACAGACCAAAGTATTCAGTTGTCTTATAAACAAACAAGCCCGTCTTATAACCTCTCCCTTCCCTATGATCTGCTTGCCAAAGAAGACTAGTTAGGAGTAAGTTACGCTATTGAAAGGGAGTTGGAGATCTAGACTGGGATAGGATGATTGCACAAGAAATTTAAAAAGACCGCTTTGGGAATGAATCAAGGTCCATCTTTTTGTGTACTTTATGAATCCTGTCATTAAAAAAAAAAAAAGAGATAAAAATAGGTTTCATTTATATAATTTTTTTTTTCTTTTTCTTTATTGTTGTTCTTTATTCCTTTCTCTCTCTTTTTTTTTTTTTTTTTTTTTTTTTTTTGCACACTCCTTTTTTGTTCTTTTCTTTTCCTTGACTCCTATTCCCATATAGACAAGAAAAAGAGTAAAATAACAAGAAAAGAAAAAACTTGCTCTTTTTTTTTTCTTACTTTATTGCCACTCCTATCATAAAGAACAACATACAAAAAACAATGTCACCAGCTGAACAACCACAGTATGGTTATCAACCGCCTGCTGACAACAACTATCACTACAATACAGGGGGATCCTCAACATCTATTGGTCGTCGCCCCACAACATTAGGTAGAGCGCCTACTCGTCGTATTGTACCAGGTGGCAATTCAATCGCCAATGCTAGCCATAACATTCAGCGTGGCCGTACCTTAATTCGGCCTGATCGTTATCAAGAACCTGCCCCACTCTTAACAGGTAAACCAACAGCAAGTCAGAGTGTTTTTGACCCATGGGTCCTTCTTTCTCGTATTGTCACATTTTGGGCTTTGCCTCCTATGCTGAAAGCCTTCAAGATGCCTGATCCTGGTATGCAACAAGCTTGGAGAGAGAAGATTACTTTGTGCTTCATTATCGCCTGTATGGGTGGATTTGTAGCATTCATCACTGTCGGTCTGAGTACAACTTTATGTCCCTCTGACCAATCCAATAACCAACAAAGCTATGCCTCTTACAATGATACAAGCAGCTCTGGTAAGTTGTTGCTTATAAACAGTTTTTTTTTTCTTTAAATAGCTAAACTCTTCCCCCTCCAAAAAAAAACAGCCAATTTAGTGGGTATTTTAGGCTGGCAATTTAATGTAACAAATGCTACCTCTACAGGAACACTCGATTTCGATACATTAGCCAAAGTGCCTGGTACGGATATTACATACAACTTTGCACACGGTACAGGGCTTTCTGCATGTACAAACCCTGGTAATACAGCTGCTGCTGGTTACCAAGCCGTCGCCTTTAATCCTTGTTCAGCCAATAACGGTCATGGTGGTTGCCTCTATGGCGAAGCTAACACTGCCAGTCTTCAAGCAACCTATGGATTGATCAACACAACACGCGTAGTGGGTTTTGACTGGAACCAGTTTGCTCAATCTAATCTTACCAACTATTTTGTGATTGATGGCAATGTGCTCAATATGGATCCATACATCAAAGCTTACCCCACAGTCAATGCTGCAGATGAATTAGATGTATTGATTCGTAGTATTTTGAACAACTCCTACTCTGAAGGAGGTCGCGACGGTACGAAAATGTTTTTCAGAAGAGCTGAATTCAAAGCATCTGTCAACTGTCTTGTCCAGAAATACAGAGCTGGTCATATCGATAAAAAGACAACTGGATGTTTTGTTTCAAGTATTGTCTTGGTATGTTCGTTAGTTATTGTTTTGGCTATCGTATTGGCTCGTTTCTTTATGGCCTTGATCTTTTCTTGGTTTGTGTCTCGCAAACTATCTCGTACGCCTCCTCCTGCTCCTCGTTCAGCTGCTATTCAAACTGGATCTAGTATGGGAAGTATGGGAAGCCAGACAATGGAGATGGCTAGTTTCAACAGTACACTACCAAGAGCTGATTCAGCCACCACAGTGACTGCAACTGGTGCAGCAGGCGCAGGCGCAGCTGTAAAGCGTGTTGAAGTAGGAAATGATCTTTACACAGTCATGTTGATCACATGTTACTCTGAAAATACAGAAGGCATTAGAGCCACAGTAGAATCTCTTTCTGCCACAGACTATCCTGACGATCGTAAATTACTCTTTTTGATTGCAGATGGTATTATTACTGGTCATGGTGAAACAATGTCTACTCCTGATATGTGTTTGTCTTTGTTGACATTTGATGAAAGCAATCCAAGTGCAAAAAATCCTGAAGCAATGCCTTACATCGCTGTTGCTGTAGGATCAAAGCAACACAATTGTGCTAAAGTTTACGCTGGTCACTATGGTAACGATACGAGTTAGAATACATATATGGTTCAATATGAAAGAGGCTCACTTTCTTCATTTTTTTTTTTAGTCTGCAAAGGTCACAAGGTACCCATGATCCTCGTTGTCAAATGTGGTAACCCTGACGAACAAGGAAAGCCTAAGCCCGGCAATCGTGGTAAACGTGATTCCCAGCTTATTTTGATGAATTTCTTCAGCAGAGTCACCTATAACGATCGAATGACGCCTCTTGATTACGACTTGTTTAGAAAGATTCAATGGCTGATGGGTGTCACACCTGATTATTTTGAGCTCTGTCTAATGGTGGATGCTGATACCAAGGTGTATCAGACATCGATGCGTTTATTGGTCAATTGTATGGTGAATGATAATCTGATTATGGGCTTGTGTGGTGAAACTAAGATTGCCAACAAGCGCGATTCTTGGGTCACGGCTATCCAGGTCTATGAATACTTTATCTCGCATCATCTCGCCAAGGGTTTTGAAGCTATCTTTGGTGGTGTTACTTGTTTGCCAGGTTGTTTCTGTATGTATCGTCTCAAGGCTCGTAAAGGTGATGGTGATTGGGTTCCAATCATCACTAAACCTGAAATTGTTCAAGAATATTCTTCAAACACAATCGACACACTCCATCAAAAGAACTTGTTGTTACTTGGTGAAGATCGTTTCTTGACTACTCTCATGCTCCGTAACTTCCCCTTCCGTAAGATGGTCTTCACACCTCAAGCCATCTGTAAGACGATCGTACCTGACGAATTCAAAGTTTTGTTATCTCAACGTCGTCGATGGATCAACTCTACCATTCACAACTTGTTTGAACTTGTCTTGGTTCGTAATCTATGTGGTACTTTTTGTTTCTCTATGCAATTTGTTGTTATGATGGATTTGATTGGTACTTTGACTTTACCTGTTGCTATTGTCTTGACAGTCGTATTGATCATCAATATGGCCCGTGCTACCATCGATACTTTTAACACGGCTATCCCATTGATTCTACTGATCATTGTTCTGTTCTCGCCTGCATTCCTTATTCTTATTACCACACGTAAGTGGGTTTATCTGATGTGGATGTTTGTCTATTTGTGTGCCTTGCCTATCTGGAATTTCGTGTTGCCTGTTTATTCTTTCTGGCATTTCGATGACTTTTCTTGGGGTGAAACACGTAAAGTAGAGGGCGAGACTAAGGATGATCACTCCAAGAAAGATGGTGTCTTTGATCCTTCCAAAGTACCTCTTAAGCGTTGGGAGGACTATGAGCGTAAACGCATTAGAGCCAACAAACGTCGTGAACGCAAAGAACGCGAGATTCGCGAGATGAATGCGGCTCATTTGACACATACTATGATGACTGAAGAGGATGAATCTAAACGTGGCTTGCTCTTGAATCCAGCTGATGATGATGACACTATCTCTCACACATCTTATCAGACCGATCTATCCAATAACCCTGCTCATTACTTTGATCCCTCTAAAGAAGCACCTGCTAAAGCTAGCTCAGGCTATTATCCTACTTATCGACCTCAATCCATGGCACCTCCTAGAAGCAATATACCATCACAGCCTACTGCCACTGCATCTGGTCCATGGGGTCCACAACAGAATTACGGCTCTCAACCACCTAATCCTCAACCTATGATGTCTCCTATGGGTCATCCAGCTTCACCTCATCAAATGGCTCCTCAAGGTCAATATGCTAATACACAGCCAAGCCCAAACCCAAACCCAAATAATCACCAAGGTCCCTATGGTGGTTTTTAAACATAGAAACAAACACAAAACTCTTCCCCTTATTCTTTTATCCTCCTCACCCCGATTGTTTATATACTTCTCTTTTCATTAACATCCCCCCCTTTTCCAAACCAGTTCTCCTATTTTCCTCTCATTCAGTGTATCTTTTAGTTTTTGAATGTTTCTTTTTTGTACACAGGAGCAAGAGAAGAATTTTTTTTTTCTTTTCTGACCTTTCATATACATATCTTATCTTCCTTTCTATACATATCTATAAATAAATCAACTTACGGGACAGCCTTTGTTCTCCAAAAAAAAAACAGGAATGGTATACCATTATTTAATTTAAGAAAGGTACTGCAGGCAAAGATTGAACAGACCTTAAGTACTATAACAAGTAAAATGATCATGTATGTACAAATACATCTTTGGCAAATAATGCACTAATGTCCTCTAGAGATTTACCCGAAGTCTAATAATAAAGCAAAAGATTTTAATCAGAATGAACAAAGTTCAAAGACATTGTTATACCTCTGGTAGATATCGGTATATATTCACCCAAAGCACTGTAGAGATACTAGCATAGAGCCAAAATGTGCCAGCAGCTGAAATAGCATTGGTTATAGAAAGAAACGTTGATGCAACCAACAAGTTACATAACCAATTTGTTGCAGTAGCTACACCATTGGCCTTGCCTCGAATTGAAAAAGAAAACAACTCGCTTTGGACAATCCATGGCACATAACCTAATCCGAGAGCGTAACTAGCTACAAATGAAGTCAGAGAGATCAATAGGATAGTCGTCACTAGGCCATCCCACGACTGGCTTGGACATGTGTCCACAGTAGCAAACAACTGAATGCTACGGTGATCGATGCAACTTTGGCCTTCATTGGCCCACTCACAACGACTGTCTAATAAACAGCGTGCACAATTCGACCCATAGTCGAGGCAATAAGGCTTTTGTGGAATAAGGCCGTGCTGTTGAATAGCAAAAGCTACACCCAGAACTAAAAGACTGAGGATCATACAAATCATGGTAGACAAAAGAATTTGGCGACGACCTGTCTTGTCAATCAACCGAACAGCCAGAAGAGTAAAGACCATGTTGGTAACAGCCACGACTAATGCAACAGATGTAGAGTTCCGATGGTCTCTAAAACCTGCCATCTGAAGAATAGTAGCAGCATAATACATGGCTGTATTGAATCCTGATAGCTGTTGAGCAGCTTGTAACAAGCATGCTGCAAAGATGCATCAGCACATACTCTTCCAACAAGTGAACTCTTACCAATCAACAATGGCTTTCGATTCTGTTTGTTTGAAAATAGAACGCGATAGGTGCTCTGATCACTCTGAAGTCTATCTTTTTCAATTGTTCTAATTTCATTTTCAATAAATTCATTGGATACTGAAGTACCATAGATCTTTCGAAAAGTTTCTTTAGCAGCATCTAATTGATGATAGACTACATTGTGACGAGGGCTTTCAGGTAAGAATGGGAGAAGACATAGTTGGATAAGAGCAGGCAGAGCACCTAATCCAAACATATACCTCCAGCCACTAGAGGTGTCTGAATAAAGAATGTTAACAATATATGCACTCACTTGCCCAATGGTAACCACGAGTGTATTTAAGGTAGCTAGCTGACCACGAAAACTTTTGGGTGCTATCTCACTGATATAGACAGGAACAATCATAGATGCTATACCAACACCAAAACCTACAATTAGCCTTCCAAGCAATAATGCCAAGTATTGAGTGGCCATGGATAATAAAGCAGAGCCAAAGATAAAGACAACAGCAGCACTCAACACAAGTGGCTAATATCTCGATAAGAAAAAAATAAGGACAATAACTTGAAAGTCAATCTCTTTTTTGTTTTCTTGTTGAGTGAAGTTTATCATTTGTTTTATACCTTTCTGCCTAGTCTATCTGAACACTATGAAAAAAAATCCCCTCAAAAAATAAGATGATGGTTTGAATTTATAGAATGAATATTATACCAAACCAGCAAGAAACCCGCCTATCACAGCTCCCATAGTAGTACCACCAACAATCCATTCTTTTTGATGAACTGACATGGAAAAGTCCTTTTCTAATGGCTGTAAAGCACCAGAAATAACTAATCTCAATTGCATTAATTTTTTTTTTTTTTTGTTCAGCTATCCTTAAACCTGCCTCCGGTATCATATCCGAAAAGAAAGCCGCTTAAACATACAGAAAAGACTAGAAAGTAAACATAGGTCGTCTTTTGTTCGATATTACTGTTGGGCAACAAGTTGTCTTCTTCTCGTTCAGAAGAACTCAAAACTTCATAATCTCGACGTGTCATCCACCTTTGAAATAAAAGAAGAGAGAGAGAGAGAGAAACAAAAATGGAAAGTGAAAAATATGCTGAATGCTATTGGTCCATGGTAGGACAAGTCAATGGGAGAGAGGAAATACTATTAAAATTTTTCTTTTTTTTTTTTTTACTTTACTTTCTTTTTTTCTTTTCTCACCCATTCTACCTCTCTATTTGTTATCACTGTAAATACCATCATATAAAGGAAAGCTACATCTAACCTCTTATCAAGAATACCCTTTTACCCTTCCTCCTCCTCTCATATACTCATACACGATATTTCCAATATCTGTATTATATTCAAATATACTCTATATAATCATCTTATACATATATCTCATCTATCCCTCTGTCTATACCTTTCTTATTATGAACTCATATCCTATGACTGATGCCTATGCAAGCAACGGTGTTCTCCCAGTTAGTTCATTAAGCTTTGATCCCAGTACAGCCATGCTTGACTTTAACCAGGCTGTCAACAACAGTATGGATTGGAGTCATCTTGACAATGATTTGATGAACATAATGCCTGACGCTAGCTTGTCATTTTCAAATCCTATTCCTGCAAATGATAATCTTCATGCAATGATGAGTAATCAACAGATGCTTATGTTGATGGCACAGCAGCAACAAATGCTACCAGAACAGCAGCTTATGCAATCACAACAGGTCATGCAGCCTCAACAAATCATGCAACCTCAGCAAATTATACAGCATCAACAAATCATGC
>JAIWNE010000116.1:0-20000 GCA_025331445.1 Blakeslea trispora | reverse complement strand
TCTATTGTTCCCGTCTTGTTGGGCTTACTGACTACAAGCGCTGTCTGCATTGTCTTGGATTCTCTTTATTATGGCACCTTATGGTTGACAATGAAAGGACAACCTATCAAAGACTTACTAGACATTGTTTCCATTTTGGCTAATCCTGCTAGTCTGTCTAGTGTACAAGTACATGGACATGTGGTCTTGACACCCTTGAACAATTTGAGTTATAATCTAGATGTTTCCAATTTGGCCCAACACGGTCTACATGCTCGCTACACACACCTGTTGATCAATCTACCTTTGTTGTATGGTCCCTTGGCCATCTATTGCTTAATGTATATTCCAAAAGCCTATCAAAAGATTAAGCAAGACACTACTCAAGGTGCTCACTTGTTTTGTGGTAAGTCATACAAATGCCTTTAACGGACAAGTATCTAAATTACTAACCTTGTGGATATAGTATTATTAGCCATTCTTGCTTCAGGATTGATAGGGCTTTCAATCATGCCACATCAAGAAGCTCGCTTTCTCTGTCCCTTATTGGTGCCTCTCGTATTGATGTATTGCTGGGATCAACCTGTTTTGCCTATTCCTTTCTTTATTGCATGGATTCTTTTCAATCTGATAACCACATGTGTCTTTGGGCTGTTTCATCAAGGAGGCGTTGTACCTGCCCTTAATTTTGTTCAACGATTCTCGACTGGTATTCAAGAATGTCACTTGGCTGGTATGGATGAGTTAACTTGTACTATATTACCAAATGAAGGTAAAGAAGAGAGAAATGGGTTCAAGCTTTGCAAACTAACGTTTGATTTAGAATCAATTCCTACTCAATTTCAATTGACAACGCATGTTGTTTTCTACAAGACATATATGCCTCCTCGCCACTTGTTAACTATACCATTAGGTAAAAGAGTCAAGATGTAGTTTGGAATATAAACTGATCTAGTAGCCTTAGATAACACCACACACCAGATTCATGTCAACGATGTTTCAAGTGACTTGAATGCACTTGTTCAAATACTTGAGCAAAGACCAGGTGTTTCTTTACGTCGTCACTCTAGAGATAAAATCGAGATTGACTTTATTCAATCCAAAGAAGGTTATGAAAGGTAAGAGGGGGTGAACCAGATTAGAAAAAAGAAAAAGGGGGGGGGTAGAAAGAGACTTAATGACCATCTGTTTTCTAGAACATTGTTAGTGACTCCTCATTTTGTTGACTTGCCCAAAATTGAACATCATCGGTACCTGTTGGTTCATAAGCTGGGACCTCATGTTAGCTTTGATGATTTTAACAAATTGACTGAAGTCATGTCAGAATCAGATTCGCCTGAAGGGCAAATGAGTCTCGATGTCTATTTGATGCTTTCAGAAAAAGATAGCTTAGCTTAATATAGTAACTTATGACACAGCATGAATGTTATTGTACCTGCATCGAAAAATAAACGATCTACCCCCATTTTTCTCTCTCTCACTTTGGAAATTATAAGTCATTACTGAGAAACAAAATTCAGGCACTTCTCTACTTCAACAGTTGAGAAACATTGTATATATCTGATACCATCATTGCAAAGTACAATTATGATAACTAATGGTCCATCAGTGCGAGTGAATCCTTGCTTTTCTTTTTTTTTTGTACAGGCCAACAAAGCTCAACAATGCTTTATCAAGTAGGCTTTTTTCTATTTACTCTCGAAAAGTAGTTGACGGTTATAAAGTAAAGGAAACTCATTACCAACATCTTTTATGGCCATCAACTCATCTTCCATCATGTACTGGAATAAAGAGGGAAACTGTAGAATGAATGATGAAATCAGCTTATTATAAAATACCATTCCAAGTCAAATGATCAATTAAAAAAAAAACCATGCCTCAGATGGCGTTTGATTTAAACATATATTGATCGATCGAATGTAAACCGATGAAAAGTTAAGTGCGTAAACGGAGTGTTTTTCCTTTTATTATTAGATTATCAAAAAAAAAAGTGATAGTATGTATAGAATGAAGGTAAGAAAAAAAAAAAGAGAGAGAGAAAGGTAAGATTACTTATTGTTGTTGTTGTTCTTGTTGTTGTTGCTCTTGTTGTTGTTGCTCTTGTTCTTGTTGTTGGTTGTTGTCATTGTTGTCGTTGTTATCGTTGTTGTTATCGGTACGGCAAGTATCGTTTAATTGAACCATGTTGATGTTGTTTTCAGCGATAGCACTAGGCAAAAGAGCAACAGTTTGGTTGAACTTGTCACCTTCCAAATAAGTATCTCTAGAGAGGATAACACCAAAGACTTCATCCTTTCTCTTTTGGCTTTCATTAGAGTCAATGAACTTCATCTTGCTGCTCCACAAGAAGACAGTATCAAAGTTGGTAGAGTCATTGGTACCAGGTTGAGCATTGGAATCAATCAACTTGGAGTAGACAGTAGCTTGGAAGGGCTTGAAGCCGGGAATGGTAGTACTGCCTTGGTCATCGTTGTTATCTTGTTGGTCACCATTTTGTTGTTGTTGGTTGCCACCAGTAGTGAAATCTCTCCATTGACCCTTGTTGACATAGACAGAGGAACCGTAAACATCCCAGAGCAAGGTACGGTCAGAGGTGTTGGTGTTGCTATCAGGGGCTTCCAACATGAAGGCAGCAGCCAAAGAAGCATTGACACCGTTGTTTGCGTTGTCAGTGTGGGTCAAGAAAGCGCTGAGAAGGCCATCAAAAGAGGTGGCAGAAGAAGCAGCGTTGTCAAGTTGAAGACAACCGAGTTGAATGTTCATTCTTTGAGCAAGCAATTCATACATGCCCCAGAGATCTTGAGTGACACCAGTGACATACCCTTTTTTTTTTTTTTGTTTATAAAGCAAAATTGAGTCTTTGTTTTTTTTTTAGTTTTAGATTGATGGATACTTACAAGTGCCATTGACAAGACCAGCATCGGTACCTTCAGGGTATTGAGAAGCAATTTGTTGGGTTTGGTCTTGGTTCTGGTTTTGGTCTTGAGCTTCTTGTCTAGGAACAAGTACGGCAGCAGAGACAGCAGAGATGGCCAAAAGAGCAGAAGTAATGAATTTCATTTGTTGAATAAGTTGATTGTTAAAATCTCAGAAAAAACAACAACCTCTTTATATATGATTTTTGGTCTTATTGTGATAAATAGATGACGGCACCATTATTTCTTGCTTGACTATATTTGTCAGTAGAAAGAGAATGAATCAACAGTATAACGTTTCAACGTCATGCATGCAAATAGAAAGAAGGAAGTTCTTTGAGGCTAAAAATAAACTTTTTTTCTGTAAAAATAAGAGAAGAGAAAAATGATGTAAAATATACGTGAAAAATTGTATTTTCGATTAGGCGATCTTTGTATTACTTTACAAAAATGTATTTGACACGTCACCCTTTTTTTTAAAATTAGTAAACAAAAGTAAACTAAAGTTTCTATCATTGCTCAATTCTATCAATTGACAAATTATTCCATTTACTTTTTGGAAAATAAATTTCTATTTGTTACATGTATTCGGAGAGGCAAAACTGAAAGAAGTAACTTACTCAGCCATTCACTGTTTAAAAAAAAAAAAGAAAGCATCAAGCCATTACTTTATTCACAATTATTCCTTCAAAGACCCAAATGATGAAAGAAAAGGCTGGTTGCTAAATAAAAAAAAGGAAAAGCTACATAGGCGTTTATTGAATTATATCAAAATCAAACAAAGCTTTTTTTACATCAACAGAGGCTACCTAAGCCTGTAAGACATATCCCTCCATCGGCCAATGGTAACTGATAGAATAACAAAGTAGCTTTATTAAGCAAAAAAAAAAAAAGTCAAAGCCAATTGCATCTATCTTTTCTTTTAAAGAAGATTGACAAATGACATGGTGATTTAACTGCCTCAGATGAAGTCTACTAAATCAACACAATCGAGATGCTTGTCTTTTGTTGTTTTTAGAATATACCCCACAATAGCGGAGCCGGTGCAACCTTCATCCGTATCAAGTAGTAAAAAGAAATCCTGTCGCACACGTCATTGAAATGTATCACAACACTTTCAAAACCGAAAACTGGGTGCTCTTTTCAAAAAAAAAAAAAAAAAGGACAGAGATGAGTAAACAAGATGCATTTGGTGATTTTGTAAGTGATTCTGTTGCTAAGATACTAATTTCCAAATAAACTCTTTTAACCATTTAACTGTAGAATGGGTTTTTTTATTTAAAGGGGGGTAAATAACATTAACTTGATAAAGTAATGAAAGTCTGTCCCTTGGCTGAAAAAAAAAAAAGTTAAATTTTGCTTCGATTTCACTAGAATAAGCATGAACCGGTTGCCATGATGACACCTGTTCAAAACGTTTTGTTTGCAACGATTGAGCTAAATATGCCTAGAATCTCTTCTTCTTGGCAAATGATATTGATAGACAAGGAGGCAGTGTTGCTTGCACTCATATCCAATAGAAACAATAAAAAAAGTTGTCTTGGAAACAAGAGAAATCTAGATTAGAACGGAAGCAAGAGGAAAATCGGCAAATGATACATGTCCGAAAATAGGATATGATGAATAACAAGAAAGATTGCTCAAATTGAGTTTAAAGAGATTTCTTTTTCAAGATATAGAAACGTTTTATAGCATACAGTTATTACAGCAAAAATAGAGGATATCATGGCCAATCTAATAGGAGAATTACTTGGTGCATACTGGCAACTTCAAAGAGCCATCCTTTCTTTTTTTGGTCATGATAACAACCAAAAACATGTGTAACACTGCAAATAAGCCCTGCTGCATAAAATGCACTGGTTTTTCTTTTCTTTTAAAAAGAAAATTGGTGAGCAATTGCTCTGATAAAGAGGGTTCAAACAAGATTAGCATTGGTTGCTTTGTTTTGATATTTAGCTGACATTTGTATCAGTAAAATGTACCGATTTTCTAAGCTACAAAAGAACAAGTGGCGATTTTAAAAGGTTCTCTTGCAATCATTGGAAATACCAAGATAACTGTACGCATGTAAGGTAGTTAAAGTACAGGGGGGGGGGCTATCTTGACTTGATGGCTCTCTTCATACCAAGAGGAATGCAATAATCATCATTGACTCTTTCAAGTAAGAAAAAAAAAAGGCGTCATTTCCTTTCTTTTTATTTTTTCGGGGCATAAGTGACTACCAACTGGCTTACACAAGTTATAGAAAAGATCAATCTTCTTGGAGCCAATTGTCAAATCAAACGATACACTTTAGTTTCTTCATACTCAATGAAGCCTACAAAATGCTTTTTTATAGAAACCATTTTATCCTTTTCCATAGAGGAAACAGAGCCTCTCATCATCATCTTTACATTTCGACATTGCTCTCCGTTCCCAAACAGCTGCAAAGAAAAGAAAAAGAAAAAAAGCTTGAAGCCTATAAAATTGATCTCTAAGGATGCTGATACAATCGCTCGATTTATATTAGAGGATTCTTAATACAAGAGTAGCAAATCTTTGACTTGTATCGCTTCAAGCGCTGAAATGCTATTGAGTTCAAGAGTATATAATACAAGAGTGCATTTCTCAAGAATAAGACAAAGTGACTACTTTAGCAGCATTATACTAGCTGTCTTTGATGACTAGAATTGATTTACTCTATAAGAAAAAGATGCTCTCTTTTCTTTTGGTTTTAGAGAACCATCATCAAAGGCTTCTACGTTCTTTGTCTCGGCTAGAGAGCACTTTTTTTTTATTTAAAAACTAAATGTTTTCTGTCTAATAGGGTTAAAGCACACCTGTAGTTTGCTTCTGTCTCCCAAACAGCTGCTTGAGGAATTGTAACAGGTTGTTCTGGTCTTTCTTTACTGGGAATCGCAGCTGTAATTACATGATTGACCAAGGTATACAGGTGTCGTTTATTCTTGTATGTTGAATCAATAAAATTGACCTTGAGTATTCTGAATAATTCTATCATTTGCAGCATAACAAACATGATACTACTAGTGTTATAAATGAGTAATGAATGCTTGAATCCGATCCAAAAATGCTGTTGTATGTTTTATTAGCAACTTTTTTTTCCAGTCATAAGCTCAATTACTTAACCATCTTTAAATGATAAAGCAAGAAGTGCTGAAACGCTTTCAATTGATCAATGTCATCTTTTTCTCTATATCACTCAAAAAACTGCTCCTTAGAATAGTGGCAGAGTATGATTTACATGGTCTGATACAGCTTTTCTTTTTGTAGCCATACAACAATGATGCTTTTGCTCTTAATTGGGTTGAGTCAATGTTGAATCTAGTCTCTCTTTCTATTCTTTCACTATACTCTTTTTATGCTTGGACTATTTTTTTTTTTTGCGTTAGTAAACAAAATGCTCAAATATGATTGGCTACTCATGTCTACGTAGGCATTTCAAAAAAAAAATCATACGGAATCTTCTACTAGTATTATTCTCTATCTCTCTATCTCTCTCTTTAACCTAAAGAAAATCTTTATTTTTTATATTTTTTTTTTTTTTTTTTTTGAGGAACAATACCTGACTTTCAAGTACAATCTGATTTTTTTTTTTATTTTCTGAAAATTGGGAAATTCACTCATTTTGTTCTAAATTTTCCATGTATACAGGGCCACTATGAACAACTTGATGAACCACCCTTCTCCTAATGGAGGTGGCCTTAGTAAAGAAAAACTACAGAGTCTTGTTCAGGTAAAGAGATAGATGCTTCTTGTGATGCTTTTAGATGCTAACACTTTTATAAAAGCGCGTTCGTTACCTTCAATCACAAGGAGCAAAAGAAGACAACAATCCAGAATATGCTCAGATCATGCAATTCCTAAAGAATCTTCAAAAGCAATCACCATCTCAACCTATGCCACGTCCCAATCAACCCAGCACAGGTCAGCTCTTATTTAATAATTATGCAAGGTTTGATCTTGAACTGACAATGTAGGATAGAGATGCCATCTGCTTTTACACAAGCTCAATTGGCTGCTTTAAAATATCAGATCTTGGCTTACAAACTGATCTCAAAAAACCTCGCTTTGCCACCTCATATCCAACAAGCTGTCCTTTCACCAGGTGCAGCCTTAGCTATGGACAATGCAGCTAACCCAACACCCACTCCACCAGCACCAGCTCCACCAGCACAAAGTACTATTCAACCTGGCATGACACCTGTCTTACCTTCCAATGGACAGGAAGACAAGATTGAATACAATGCCTATGCATCGCCTTACGACCTTCTCAAAAAGCCCATCACTTCCTTTTCTCATGCTTCACGTCAACAACGCCTCTTGATTCCCAGCATCACACCTGCTGGCGTCGATCCTTGTTCACTTTTGTCAGAACGCGAACGTCGTCTGTTGGGTCGCATTCAGTATCGCATGAACGAACTGGAAAAATTACCCAGCAATCTTCAGGAACATCATAAATTAAGGGCCATGGTGGAGCTGAAATCATTGCGTCTGTTGGACAAACAAAAGCAATTGAGACAGGAAATCATGGCAGGCATGAAGCGATCCACCACCTTGGCTACCTCAGCGGACCGATTGGCCTATCGTCGTATGAAGAAGCAGTCCTTGCGCGAGGCTCGTATGACAGAAAAGATTGAACGACAACAACGTACAGATCGTGAACACCGCGAAAAGCAAAAGCATCTGGATTACCTTCAGACCATTTGCGATCATGGCCGAAGTCTCACTACCTTTCAGGCAAACTACAGAGCCAAACAGAATAAACTCGGTCGTGCTGTTCTTCAGTACCATCAACATATCGAAAAGGAAGAACAGAAGCGTGCCGAACGTATCTCTAAAGAACGTATTCGTGCACTCAAGAATGATGATGAAGAGGCTTATATGAAGTTGATTGATGAAGCCAAGGATACGCGTCTGACTCAACTGCTTAAACAGACAGGCTCTTTCTTGGACAGTCTGACAAAGGCTGTGGTAGATCAACAGAATGACCACAAGATGGACAAGACATTCAACATGATGGACGATGATGATGATGACCTGACAGCCAGTGATCCCGATGCCAAAAACGACTATTTCCAAGTCACCCATCGTATCAAGGAAGAAGTGACACAACCCGATATTTTGGTAGGTGGCCGACTAAAGGACTATCAACTGAAGGGTCTTCAATGGATGGTCTCGCTCTACAATAACCATCTGAACGGTATCTTGGCTGATGAAATGGGTCTCGGTAAGACCATTCAGACCATCAGTTTAGTCACCTATCTGATTGAAAAGAAGCGACAGAACGGACCCTTCTTGATTATTGTTCCACTCTCTACCTTGACAAACTGGACACTTGAATTCGAAAAATGGGCTCCTGCTGTCAAGACCATCATCTACAAAGGTCCTCCCAATGTGCGTCGTGAACTTCAAAATGAAATTCGATACAACGATTTCCAGGTTGTGTTGACTACCTTTGAATATATCATCAAGGATCGACCCATCCTCAGTAAGGTCAAGTGGCTTCATATGGTGGTGGATGAAGGTCATCGTATGAAGAACACCAACTCAAAACTGACTGTGGTCTTGCGTCAATACTATCATACACGTTATCGTCTCATCTTGACAGGTACACCCCTTCAGAATAACCTGCCTGAACTCTGGGCCTTGTTGAACTTTATTCTGCCCAAGATCTTCAAGAGTGTCAAGAGTTTTGAAGAATGGTTCAATACACCCTTCTCAAGCCAAGGTGTCCAAGACAAGGTGGGTCTGAACGAAGAAGAACAGTTGTTGATCATCAAGCGTCTTCACAAAGTATTGAGACCCTTCTTGTTAAGACGTCTGAAGCGCGATGTGGAAGCTGAATTGCCTGACAAGGTAGAGCGTGTCATCAAGTGTAAGCTAAGTCCTCTTCAGACCCATCTGTATGCTCAAATGAAGCGAAACGGTACCCTCTATACCTCCGATGCTGTCAAGGGCAAGTCGAGCGTCAAGGGTCTCAACAACACCATCATGCAACTCAGAAAGATCTGTAACCATCCATTTGTGTTTGAAGAAGTCGAATCCTTGATCAATCCC
Organism: Blakeslea trispora; assembly: GCA_025331445.1. NCBI lineage: Eukaryota > Fungi > Mucoromycota > Mucoromycetes > Mucorales > Choanephoraceae > Blakeslea > Blakeslea trispora. Next base: position 11,049 of record JAIWNE010000116.1, on the reverse strand, counting down.
AGTGGTATGTCGAACGATCTCCTCTACCGTACCTCGGGCAAATTTGAACTGTTGGACCGTATGCTGCCTAAACTTCAGCAGACAGGTCATCGTGTGCTGATCTTTTTCCAGATGACTCAAGTCATGAGTATTATGGAAGACTTTCTGAACTACAAGGGCTTCTCTTATCTTCGTCTGGATGGTTCAACCAAGGCAGATGATCGTTCCGAACTGCTCAAGTTGTTTAATGCCCCACAATCCCCTTATTTCGTCTTTCTGCTGAGTACACGTGCCGGTGGTCTCGGTCTGAACCTTCAGACAGCCGATACCGTCATCATCTTTGATTCCGACTGGAACCCTCACCAGGATCTACAGGCTCAAGATCGTGCCCATCGTATTGGTCAGACCAAGGAAGTCCGTATCTTCCGATTGATTTCGACCAACTCGGTGGAAGAGAACATCCTGGCCCGTGCAAACTATAAGCTGGATATTGATGGTAAAGTCATTCAGGCTGGTAAATTCGATAACCGTAGTACCGAAGAAGATCGTGAAGCCTTTTTGCGTTCTCTGTTGGAAGACAAGGCGGATGAAGACAATGATGTGGATGATGAAGAGATTGATGATGAAGAGCTAAATGAGATCCTTCAACGTAGTGAGACTGATATTCCCGTTTTCCATCGTCTGGATGATGAGCGAGAGGAAAGTGATCGTCGTGCATGGCAGGCACAAGGTCGACGTGGCAAACCAGAGCGTTTGATCCAAGAGTCAGAGTTGCCCGAAATCTATCTGAATGATGACCCTCTACCTACAGCGGATGAAGATCCTCATTCGTTGGGTCGTGGTCAGCGTGCTAAAGAGGCTGTGCGTTATGATGATGGCTTAACAGAAGAGCAATGGTTGAATGTAAGTTAGCATTTTGTTTGGACAAACCAAGATACTGATGGCTTTTTGAAGGCCTTGGAAGATGAAAATGTTGATTTAGATGAATTGATTGCCAAAAAAGAAAAGCGAAGACAAAAACGATTGGCTCGTATGTCAGGCGAATCAGATTCGGGCGATGAAAAACGATCTTTATTGGGCCGTCGTCGTCGTGAAGAAATGATGGATGAATCGTTGAGTAAGAAACGAGGTAGACCCAAGAAGGCAGAACCTGAGGTAAGTCAAATAGTCATTGCCTATCGTTCATCTATTCACACGACTTGTTTCAGTCTAAACGCAAACGGGGAAAGAACGATGTGGATCTAAATAAACCTGACACAGTGTCACCACCCGTCAGAGAGGCTATGACACGGATATTTGAAGCATGTTATCAAGCAGTGGAAGAAGCAACAGAAGAAGATGAAGAGTAAGAAAATGGCAATAAGATGACCTATTCACTCATCCATTTTTTTCAATCATAGAACTTACCGTAGTCGAAGTGAACTGTTTATGGATCTTGTCAGCAAGCGTGATTATCCCTTGTACTACACCATGATTAAAACCCCGATATCCATGAATATGATCAAAAAACGTATCCATTCGACTTACTATAGAACCATTGCTCACTTTAGAGATGATTTCCATCTCATGTTTAATAATGCAAGAATATTTAATGAAGAAGGCTCTTTTGTCTATGAAGATGCTAATGAAATGCAGGTAAAGTGTGATTGAATGACATGGCAAATTTCCCCCCCAAACTGACTGGTCATTATTATAAAAAAGAAAATCTTTGATGCTAAACTGGAAGAATTATGCCCAGGTGGTGTATTGCCACTTGCTCCCATGAACAGTCATGCCTATAACCCTCTTAGACAGAGACGCTATGAAGAAGAAGATGATGATGAATTTGAGTCATAAACTATTTTTTTTTTGGTTCGGGGCGAAACTTATTTACCGGCAGTTTAAATCATCTGCACAAATAAAGAAAAGGATCTACAAAAAAAAAAAAAAAAAAAAAAAAGTTTTTTTGTTGCTTCACTTGAGGATCTACATCCCATGATTGGTTGAAAAATCAACACCCCCTTCTCTTTTTACCTTATAAATATGTTTATCTCCCTTTTTTTTTTATTTATTATTGAATTATTTATTATTATTTTATTTTTTTTCTCTTTTTTCTTTTTATTTAAAAAAAAAATTTTTTTTTTCTTGTAATATGGCTTCACTTCCTTCACCACCACCTTCACCTTCAAATTATAAAAAACATCGTCGAAGTGATAGTTTTGCACTGATACAGTCGATTATTAAAGAAAGAGAAAAAGAAGAGCATCAAGAAGAAGAGATGATGATCAAGTCTAGGCTGTTACGATACAGCTGTCCAGTCACAACCACATTTGAAGAGAACACGAACACAACACAAAAAGTGATACCTCATAAAAGTCTATCGCATGTAAGATTTACAACAGAACCACCTAAAGTATACCATTATTCAGCTTAAAAAAAAAAGAACAACATGAAATATATGATGTGTCTATGTGTATTATGACAAAAAAGAAAATTATAAAAAAAAAAAGAAAAAAAAACAATACTCTTTAAAAAAATAATAATTATTTATTTTATTTCTTCTAAATAATCACGAAACACATCTTCTCGTTCTGTTTTCGATTCAATCGCGTAAAATCGGTCATCTTTCTCTAAAATCTTCTTGGCATCTCTCCAACGTATCCCCACTTTGATTTCTTTTGTACTACGCAAGAGATCCAAATAGGCTTCTTTTCCTGTCTTTTGCTTTCCTAATGCATGTCTCACATAATCCTTAAACATCGCTTCTTTCTCTCGTGTGGTTGATAAGGCCTTGAATCTTGGGTCATTCTTGTATTTACGACGGAAATCATCCCAGTACATCTTTTCTGTCACTTTAGACTCTAGTAGTTCTCTAAATTCTTCCTCTGGTTTCTATTGGCCCTATTTGATTAATTCTTTCTTTTTTATGATACCCCCCCTCTTTCTTTTGTACCTTTTTCGATTTATTCTGATGCTTCAACCTCTCACCTAATGCATGACAATATTTGTTAAACAAGGCCTTTTGCTTTTGTTGTGATACCACTAATAATAGACAAAGTCAATAAAAAGATTTTTGAATCATTGATTTATCTCACTTGCATGAAAATCTTGGATCTGTCATCAATTGAGGATATTCTACTGAATAGACTGCAAATGGAGAAATCTGTCTTTCTTCCAGCAATTGGTTGAATTGGGCAATACATTCTTCTTCAGACATTGTGTTTTCTTTCTCTTGCTTTATGACTTCTTCTACTTGTTCAAGTTTTATGTCTGCTGTTTCTTCTTCTTGCTGTAAAGGCTCTGGTTCAATATAGACCATATCATCTTCATCTTGTTCTCCCATCTGTTCTAGTTGCCACATGATATCTTCTTCTGTCATTCTAGAAGAGGTTAAGTATTTAACATGTATAGAACAGAGTGAGAGGGGCTTACTCTGTTGCTTCCTGTTCAAGCTTCACTCGTTTTGTTTCGCGCTCTTTTTCTTCTTCCAGTCTTTGGTTTTCTTCCTGCTTTTCTTCCTGCTTTTCTTCCTGCTTTTCTTCCTGCTTTTTCTTTTCTTCTTCTTCTAGTTTCTTGTTCTCTTCAAGTCGTTTCAACTCTTCCATAGGCTCTTTTAGTTCAGGTGGCATTTCCCAAACGGAAGTTTTGGTGTCTCGGTCATAATAAAATTCATAGCCATCAGGTGTCAACACAAATAACCAATGGGTGTTTGGAATCTTTTTTCTAAAGATCAGTTGTTTTTCTGTCTTAGTCACGACATGACACTTTGTTTTCTTCTTGTTTATCTTACTTGATCTGTTTCTTTTTAGGTTGAGGTAATGTCAAGTTGGGATGAAATGGAAAGACCCAAGAACTATGTTGAGTTGCTGTATTGTACCAATAAGGTTGGCCTGTAGGTGTCTTGTATTCTATCCAGCCTGGAGGAAGGGTAGGTACACCAGGTGTATAATAACCAGCACTAGGTTGTATCAATGAATCCATTGGATGAAATTGATTATATTAAAAAAAAAAAGCAAAAAAAAAAAAATGCGAAAATGCGCCAAAAAGAATCGACTTTTTTAAAATAAAAGGAATCTCAAAGTAAAAAAAAAAAAAAAAGCAATATTCATCAAGTTTTCTTTGTTTTGTTTTTTATAGAACAAATGGTTTTTATTTTATTTCTTACAATGCATCAATATAAATACAAATAGTTGAATCCAGTTCATAACTAAAGAGACCAAGTAATTGGGATGACACCTTTACTTAAGGCACCAAGCTTCTTGAAGGCGGCAGGGCTCAAATCAACGTCACCCTTACCACAACCAGGACAAGTATCAACTACCTTGACAGTAACGGATCCTTTACCACCTCGGACGGTAATGGAACGACCACAATGCTTCTTACTCATAATTGATCCTGAGAGAGCAGCCACCATTTGACTATCGGAATTTGTCTTGCCACAACTACCAAGACCTACATTGTAATAAGTAGCCCTGCCTGACATTGAACCACGAGCCTCAATGGGAGCAGCCTCCATCATACAAAAACTAGCGAGGATGAACAATAAGAAATAAGTGATTTGCATTTTTTTTTTTATGAGTGAAATGAAAGGTATATGTTAGATGCAAGAGAGAATGTGTATATAAACGACCAGCGTTAAGGAGATGGAACTATTCAATAGTAAGAAAAAGAGGATAAAGGAAAAAAAGAGAGGAAATGATATGAGGCTCTTGGTATTTATATCAATTCAGTAACAACAGAAAAATTTAATAATAATAAAAAGACAGTAGAGGGAGGTCCCTTGAAAGGTCTATTTTTATGATGTTACTTGCCATTTTGGATTGATGAACCGTCATTTTGAAATAAGGAAAATCCGAATTAAGCTCGGAGTTGTACTTTTTGATATTCTAGAGTCCTTTTTTTTGTGTGTGTGCCTTTAACTCATCTTATGCGCCGGAATAAAAAAAAAAACTGAGGGAGATCAATGCGCTTGTTTTCTTTTTATCAAGATAAGATCAGTAACAAACTTTATTGCCTCCCTCTTGTTTTTTCTTTGTTGCTCTAAAAAAGAATTTAATATTAAATTTTAATATTTTGAAACAATTTTTTTTTTTTTTTGAAAAAATAAAGGGGGAGGAGAAAAAGTGCTTTTCTTTTGTTGTTTCCAGGAGTAAAAAAAAATGTTTATTATTGGTAAGCAGTTGACATGTCCTTTTTTTTTTTAGTTGTTTTTTTTTTGGGCCTAAAGTGACCCGAGTTTCCTTTTTTTGACAAGAAGAATAGGTGCTATTCACTCTTACTTTTTTTTTTTACTAATCATGCATTGAGGTATTCATGATTTGGAGATAGTGATGTTGTGGTCAGTTAAAGGTTTGGAGCATTCCTCTCTCTATTAACAAGTAATGACTTTATACAACTTTTAGATAGACTATTAAAGAAGTAGATCACATCTATTTTCTTTCTTTTTATTGAGTGTCTCTTGAAAGGTGAGTTGCTTTTTGTCCACAATCCTTTACTGTATTTCCTCATCTGCCCGAAATGAACTTTGCTGACACCAGTATTTCAGTAATGCATGCACGAAACTCATTTGTTTATGGTCTTGCTCCAGTCATCCTTTAACCCTTCTCCTGATTTGATGCATTCAAAAAACGCCATTTACAATCTAGGTATGACAAAGCTAAACTACGTTGATGTCTTTGAATAAATCCAAGGAGGAGAAGAAATGACATCAATTCAGTCAGCAAACTTGTCATCCACTTGACTGTTTAGTGTAGAAAACTGTTCAATTCATCTTACTAGAGAAAATGGTGGCACTGTCTTTAACAGAAATCAAGTATTTGGGTTGTTATTGATACTTGTGGGAGATGGAATGGAGGTATAGTATCATAGGAGAGGTAATCATATAGATTGTTTGTTATGCTCAATACTTGGTTAACTGTTGGCTCTGTTCATCACAAACATATAAAAAAGAGAGAATAGCCCTGCTGAGTAAAGATCAGGCCAGTCAAGGAAAGATTGGGTAACTTTCTTTGTTGTACGACGCATGTTTTAAAAAGGGGGGGGGATTACGAAGTCCTTTTTTTTTTGGCTATTAAAGTAATATATCATTAAAAAGCAACAATAAAAAAAAATTTGTTGATGAATAAAGAAGGAATATCTTGGCTACAGATAGGTTTCATAAAATCAATAAACTCAATCTATTGTTCACAAGAAACAGTTTGTAAAGCCTATGAAAACTTCTTTTTTCGAGAATAAAGGAACTAGACCTTACTACCACCTCTCTTTTTTTTTTGCAGATACCTGGTGTGACTATAGATGGTAACAGTTGTCAAACAGTAAACAATGGTCCATCAGGGTACCTTTAGGAGCCCTTTGTTTCTCAACGTTAACTTGCTTCCATCACTGTAACAATGTTTTTGGGGGTAACTAGACCCATCTTTTTGCTCTCAGAAAAAAAGAAAATCCAAACGAATTTAGACTATTTTTTTCTTTTTTTTTAGTGAAAGTTGGAATAAAACTTTCAAAGAGTCAAAGTGATCCAATCCTGGTTTCTATCTCTAGCTTAAAGAATTGGTTTTTGCCTTTCTGGGCCTGGATGCTTCTCCTTATTTCTATCGTTTAAACATTTAGAAAGAGTAAAAGAGATGTACATCATGTTGCTCTACTTTTGAGACAAATGGTTTCATTCAAATAGCGATAACTAAAATAGTACAAGTGTGGTCTTATCATTCACCCAGAGAGAGAGAGATTATTTTAGTTTGATAGTATGTCTACGTAATGTAATACATACATCTATTGTTCTTATTCATACATAAAGAAGAGCAACTCTAGTGATTTATAAGAAAGAGAAGCAATGTTCGAGATATGCAGATGAGTTTATTCATTGACTCTTGCCATGTAATCATCTAATTTACTTGCTTTCTTTTCTCTCTCTTTTCAGATAATAAAATAACGCACAATCAAAGTTACACGAGGTTCTGTTTTTGGGATATTTCGTATGTAATTGGTTGAACTTTGATATACCAATAGCTCATTTTGAGATCTACCTGTCAGTAAGAAAAAAAAATCGCTTTGTTTTATGCTACAGATCACTCTCCTCTCCTTTTTCTATCAGACAAGAACAAGAGAAGAAAAGAGGTTTGGAAGCTTTTAATCTGCATTGTTCTATAAATTGCTTTTAACGTACAATCTATTTGATGCAAGAGAGAACAGCACACAATAAAATATCTGCAGCTACATTAGTCTAAAAAAAACCCTTTTTTTTGTTTCTCTTCTCCAAGTAATCATTGTTTCAATAAATTACAATTTATAAAGCAGAATGAAGGAAAACATTAGGTGCTCAGATATAAATCCACTTTTGTTGTTATTCACACTATAGAAGAAATAAAGTGTGAATTAGTTCAACGTATAGCTAGTCCAATCGCTTACATCCTCAAGTATATGGAGCTAATGAGGTTTGCAGACAAGCCTTAGTGCTGTCTACTTTTGTAATGTCAAGGTAGATTCCTTTCTCCATAATCATCTAAGTCATAAGCATAATCATCAATATGAGCCATGCACTAAAAAGACCAACTACTGAGACAAATGCATGTACAGATGAGTTGCTATACGGCTACTTGTATGTCGTGATTGACTTGCATGTTTTTTGCTGATACTAGAGTATCGCCCTTGTTCTCCCTTTTATTACAGAACAATGGGGATTTGGTCTTTTTTGTATCATCAAAGCATTCTTACTATTTAAATGATATGCAAAAGAGAAATAGCTTGGAAAGAAGGACATGTATTTTGTCATGATTGTTGTCGCGTATCTGTATTGATCAAAACGAATAGGTTTTTTTTTTATTTGTTCTTTTCTTAAAGACGTAGTAAGTCATCCATTCGTTAAATCAAAAATTACAAACATTTTCAGTTTGAAGTCGGTTCTGTTGCTGCTCTTTTACCTAACAAATACAGTAAATAAAAGCTACATTAACCTAGTAGTTTCGGGACAGACGTGAACCCGTCACTTTAGATCGTAAGAGGCCTTTGTGATTGTCCAATAAAATTGCGGTTTAGACAAGAGGAACCACAAAAGGAAATCTACCGTGCTTATTTAGAGACGGAAACATTCTCTAAAACAGATTGAGCATCAACAAAGTTGTCGTCATCCGAATCAGAGGAAGACAAGTCAATCATTCCGACATAATCAAGAACTGCAATCAGAAGCAGTAAAGTCCACCAATGTCAAATGTTTACAACGGTAATAGTTCTGAAAGGTTGCCGAGTTGGTCCAGTTACCCAATGTCTGAATGTCTTCTAATGATAAGCCTGCCTTGAGTGCCAAAGAACTAGTGAGAGAGTGGACAACCACCCGAGATTCCTTGGTTGAAAGCTTATTTAGACCCCGGAGCCATGTGGAAATGGTAGTGGCCTTGACCGGTTCAGATGGTCGAAGAGAATTGACAAAGAATGCGGTTGGCAAGTCTCAACTGGTAGTGCCTTGCTTTTGACAACTTGTAAAAAGGAGACAAGAGTGGGATGACTACTGATGCTGCCGGGTCGTGTATGGAAGCGCAGGACCACTGATCGCCGCATAGCTTATGTATTCACATGTATATTTCTCTTCCCTATCATCATTACTAAAAAGCTTACCAAGTCTTCAGCTAAAAACGAGTTATGGAAAATGTTATGATCTAGTGCTCATTCAATAAAGGCAAGTTGGGTAGGGCGATGGCCCCTATGAGTCGATGTTTTGTCTGTCAGAGAACAGAGTATGTGATTAATTAACCGGGTGATGTGTAAGCAGGCTGGGGTGCATTGGATGTGTAGACGAGTGAGAAGTATTGGTAATAATGTTGTTAGTTGCTGTAGTAAGGGGGGGCACCAAATCGCGCTGGTCCAATAAGGGACAATTACCTGAGTGAGTCTTTCTGGTAGTATTTTTGTGGAGAACTGGGACAATGAGGTTCCACAGCGGATTGATACATGGTCTGCAAAAAAAAAAAAAAGATCCACGTCGTGCCGGCCCAGTTTCTGTTGTAGTTGGTAGAATGTCTTTGGGTGAATTCTCCAAGAATTTTTGGTGATTGTAGTCTGTTGTTTGAGGCACCACGACTAAAGCTTTGTTGCCAGTTCCATCAGCGGAAGGGAATCTCGTCCCTCCCATTTCGTTGATGCGTGAAAGGGCGGTCATGTTGTCGGTTTAGATCAAAATCATCTTGTTTTGTAACTGGAGGGGGGGGGAATGGTTTCAACGCTAGAAAGGCTGCCATCAGCTCCCGCCAGTTGATCGATCGCTGTGTTTCTTTGGGAGTCCAAAATCCGTGTGCTGTCTGATGCTAGAAGTGACAACCCCATCCCGAATTGTTGGTGTCCACAAAGATCGTTTCTGTTGGCATTTTCGGGAAGAAGAAGTGGTCATTCCATTTGCTGATATTGTTCTTCCACCATTGTAATTCTTGTAGACACGCTTCTGGTATCCGCAGTAGGATTTCCCATTGTTTAGTGTCTTTCACTTGGCTGTTCTTGAACCACATGAGTTGCTACCTGAATTCTCGTAGTCAAACTGTGTATCACATGAGGTGATTGTATGGGTTTCTTCAAGACATGTTGAATAGAACGACGACTGTCCCTCAATTCCTTTGCCGGGAGTGCTGCCGTCATCTTGGTAGTGTTCAACTCGAAGCCTAGTTGTTCCAACTGTTAAGTGGGTTGAAGGTGTGGCTTCTTTAGGTTGACTTTCTAACCCAACATCCACAACTGTTGTAGTATTTTGCTGGTTGTGATTTACTGCCTGTGTCGGATTCTCTGCGATGATAATCCAGTCATCGATGTATGCGCTTATCCGAACTCCCCGTTGACGTGTCCACTCTAAAATTGGGCGACAGACTTTGGTAAAAAACCCAAGGAATTACGGATAAGCCGAAGGGTGTTGCATTGAACTGATATGTTTGGTGATTCCAATGAAATTGTAGGTATTTTTGGTGTGATGAATGTATCGGGATGCGGAGGAACGCATCCGAGAGATCGATTGTGATTAGGTCATCTTTCTGTCAAAGTCACAATGATACCTCTCCTTTAGAGTTTCCAGTTTGAAATGGGATGCTATTACATGATTGTTGAGACTTTTTATGTTGAAGGCTGGATGGCAACCGCCATCCTTTTTTTTTTTTTGGAATAATAAAGCATAGGACTGCAGTAACCTGGTGTAAACAGGCTGACTATTTCTATTGCTGATTTGTTGAGAAGATCTTTTATTGATTGTGTTAACAATATTGCTTGTCCTGCAGAAAATGATCTAATGGAGATAGGACATGAGGAGAGAGAGAGAGAGAGAGAGAGAGAGAGAGAGAGAGAGAGAGAGAGAGAGAGAGAGAGAGAGAGAGAGAGAGAGAGAGAGAGGGAGAAGAGGTAAACTTTATTTTGAAGCCTGTCTAGATGATTTGGTTTAATCAAGGGCTGTTGGTCAGTTGCACCCATTGCTTTGCGTGAATGCTGATTCATCCCCTACTGGGAGGCTGTCTTCTGGGAGTTGAAGGATGTATTGTGGTGTTGATGTTTGTTGTAGCTGTTGCGGGGCCTCTGGTTGTTGTTGTTTTTGCTGTTGTTATTTTTTTGTTACGACCACCGTATTGAGACGATTGACCTGGCTAAAAAAATGACAGAGTTGGGCCCTTATAGATTGAAGGCTTGTTAGGACGATACCTGTTGACGTCCTTGACTGATTGAGACATGGAATGTTGTTTAGCTACTGAGGCTTGAAATTCTTCAGGTGTCATAACGAACTCATCGTCGATTACCCCTCCCGGCGCTTTGAAGGTGTTGTTTACTGCTTTGAACGCAAGACTTTCTTTCGATTGGGTGATAACATTGTTAGCATGTAACATCAGCAGGTACCTACTCTGTATTGACGACCCATTTTCATTGGCTAACCCATTTTCATTTTTTTATTGGACCAACCTTTTTTCATCGACTGTACAACATCTCTGAAAAGGAAAGAGAATGCTTTTTATTTGTAACAGACGTGATTGATAGACTGATGCTGTTGGAGACATAAAGTACACTTGAATAGCTTATAGTTGCACTTTTAGACTTTACAAGTGGAATGCAAAACGTTCATACTACCATAATAGG
>JAIWNE010000115.1:0-106403 GCA_025331445.1 Blakeslea trispora | reverse complement strand
CGATGGTACTGGTTTCGCTGAGTTCAAGGCATTTCCAAACGACCCTCTTCCTTTCGCTTTCCTCGGTAACTACAACCTGCTCCTCACTTTAAACGTTGACTGGTTTGGTCCATTTAGTGCTCATTATAGTGTAGGGTGCATATACCTCACTATCCAAAACCTTCCTAAAGCCAAGGCCGTGACCTCAAGAAAATATGATACTCGTAGGAGTCATTCCTGGTCCTAAAGAACCTCCTACTACCGCGTTCAACCATTACCTGAAGCCATTGGTGGATGAGTTGCTCGTGTTGCTGAATGGTGTAGAGATGACGATGGTGATGAAAGATGGCTCGGTTGTTAAGAACAATGTAAGGGCGTGCTTGGCCACAATCTGCTCGGATCTTCCAGCAACAAAAAACTAGCAAGTAGTATGTCCTTCAATAGTAATTTCGGTTGTCACTTGTGCCATACGCAGTTTCCCTCGTTTTGCAGGACCTGGCAACCAAAGAAACTATTGCAACTGGAATTGTGACACTTGGAGAAGAAGAACCAATGAGGAAACAAGGGCTAGCTCTCGTGCTTGGAAGAAGGCTGACACAGCAAAGAAAAGAAAGGAGTTAGAGCAAGCAAGTGGTGTTCGTTTTTCGGTGCTTTTCAAGTTACCTTACTTTTCTACGACTTGTTGGCTATTGAGCCTATGCAGTTCTTACTTGGGTGCTGCAAAACTCTTTAATAAAATGATGCCGGAAGATGCTTATCTGAAGGTTCAAAGATCATGCAATATCATATGGATTTAATCCCCAAGCTCCTGGCAATCCTATGTCAAAAAAAATTACTAAAACTGGGTTCCCATATGTCAAAGCAGTCGAATTTAAAGATTTCATGACCTCTATGGCCCATGCTCTCCTTTGTCCTCCGCTCTTGATGCCTCTGTTTACATGCACATGATGGAGTTGATCCATGCTCTCCGAATCCTAGATTCTGGTGTTATAAAAATTGCTGACATTGATGTAGTTCACACTCATCTCTTAAACTTTGCCAAAAAATATGAACAAGCCTACGGCTCTGAATCTGTTCCGCCCAATTTTCATTTTGCTGCATCTCCGCGATTGCATGCGCAAATGGGGTCCAGTCTCTTGCTTTTGGGCGTTTAACTTCGAAAGAAACAACCTCTTTCTTAAAAATGTAAAAACAAATCACAAGCATGGTTTGAGAAAACATACATGCGTAAAATGCAAGCAATAATCTTCTCTAACGATGCTGGCATCACCTCCTTAGATGAACTCTCCTAATTGCTTTTTTTTTTTTTATTGTTATTATCGATCTACAATACTTATCAATATCATTAAAAAAATTTAGAATAAAAACAAAAAAAACTTAACATATTTGCTTACATTATTATCACGTTTATTTTCTACTGCCTATGCATACCAAGTTTATGGTTGATTTACTACGCGTAGTTTATGGTTTGTCATGCCTATTGAAGATGCAACATTAAAGAAAGCTAATACATAAAAAAAGAAACAAAAAACAAAAGAAACTAGACTAAAATAAACTTCGCTTCAAATTTAAACAGAGCGTGATACGTTCTTACCATTTTTGGTTTATATTTTGTTTGTTAAAATTGTCTTTTGCCTGTAACGTAACAGTGTTGGCATAATGTTATACACCAATAACTGTGAGATTTGGAAATCTACCAATAGCTTTCAGCCCTATCTCAATCGCATCAGTTAAAGTTTTGTAGTTTTTCGAATGGTAGTGCCAAAAGAGGGTTGTGTCACCATGCTGATAATCAATTGATAGTATCCAACTAAATCAAGACATTTAGAGCATCAATCATATTCATTTGTTTTTTATTAGAAATACTTTTTTTCATATATATCAAACAACTACGAAATGAACCAAACTACAGAAAACAACAACAACAATATCATTCAAACAAGTGAGGATTTGTTGCAAGATCAGGGTATCATAGAACCTGGTATTCCTTATTCATTAGGGACATGATCAAGTATTCACAAAAAGGTGGAAATCCTATGGGCTTTGAATCCATGACCAGGGACGGTAGAGTGCCTCTCACTTGGGCCCGAGGGGCTCCTAAGCACTTGAAACCAGAACACTTTCAATGTTTGGTTGAATATTACGGAAGACAATACAGTACACCGATTGTCGTTATCAACAATGTCAAAAAATTCAAAAAGATTGATGTGCTTGGATCCACTTACAGTTCTAGACTAACAGGAAGCAATGTTGGCATCGATTTCAATGCCTTTCGCCAGGATGATTTCGAAAACGATGATTTGGAAGGTGTCAATATAACAGACACTACCGAGCATCTGCGTGCTGGATCAGTCGATTACTTTTTTTGTCATCAGGCACAGTTTCTGATAGCAATGGCAAAACATGCTACTTGAACCATTACTTTGCTTTCGTTCACTGGTTCAAGAATCCTCGTACCGGTAAAGAAGATTTATCTCAGTACACTGGACCTTATATGCGTCCTTTTCGGTGTGAATACGAAAATGTTAGTTCTATTCAATTTTCCAGTACAAAAAATGAATTCACTAGTTCACATGTTGAATACACCTTTCACAGATATCACTGTCGTTGTTGATTTACCAAATAAAATTATGTAACAAACAAAGGATGATTTTTTTTACAAAGTATTTATTACAACAGATTTAAGAAAAGGCTCAAACAGAATTACTATCAATCAGCCCATGTTGGCAAAGCAGCAAGTGTTTCAGAAGTAATGGTGTGTGATTCCTTCCGAATTCTTGAACCAATCTTGGTGGGTATAAATCGACGGTTTCTGGCTTTTGTGTTGGCGTTGCGAATTGCATCCAACTCATCAAAAAACTCGTCACACTATTTAAGCAAATTAGTTATTATATTCACAATAGTTTGCTGTAGTCTACTAACCTTTTCTGTTCTGTATTTTGGAGTCTTTCTTAATCTTACTTCTTCACCTCAGCATCTAACTCATCCTCTTGGTCTGAAATCATTTCTGGAACGAGTACTGAAGTGCACTCGGCATCCGTTCCATAGTAACCTTGAAGACGATGCTTGAAATTGCTGTACGTGTTTCTTCTTCTCTTCAAGATCTGTTTATCGAAATATTGTTGTTAGCGATTGCGAAACTGAGAACTTGTAATCAAAATATCTTACTTGTGATTTGCGAGTCGCATAACTATTCTTTCTTTGGATTTCTTCTCTAGCTTCTTCTGGCAAATCCTTCTTCTTTTTTTCGTCACGAAGGCTGTTGAAGCGTTTGCCAAGGACATACTTGACAAAGTTTGCTCTGTCTGTAGAGCTCCAGACTTTATCACGAAGAATAATAAAGTACGTGTGATGTACTTCAAAATTGCTGATGATTGTCTTCACTTTTTTCCATTGTAAGGACCATTGATTAGTGTCTCATCTAGTCTCCAGCCATCTTCGCCGAGCTGTTCTCTTTCAATATCGATTATAAGACACTAAATAGAAACGATGAGTAAAGCCGAAAGAATAGATTATGAAGTACTAACACGGAGTATCTTTAAATCGTCTTTAGTGCCAGGGAATCGAAACTTGTATTATTGGCAGTCGAGTTGGTAGTAAATTTCTCATTCAAGTCACTCAGCTGGCGAGATAGCTGGTTGTTCTTGGCCTCGACACTTTGAAGCTGCTGATTGGTGTTAGCAAGGGCTCGCTTCAACTCTTGTACTTCTCTGTTGATGGCCGTTTGTTCTGACGAGGAGTAGAGACAGTACCGCTGATGCTGACAGCGTTAGGTACAGGAATGGGAACAGCAACGGCGTTAGTGTTGGTGTTGTTGGAAGTGGTAGTGTGAAACATGTTTAATTATATAGAAATGATGATAAAGACAATCAACAAAATGAAATCAGGCACAAAGTCTTTTATACTGTCAGCATTAGATACTTTGATTTGAATTGATTTGACACAATCGGAATTTGAATGAAACTTGGTTTAAACACCAAGTGGCTCAGGACAAAACATTTAAATCGTTAAAAACCAATTAAAATTTTTTAGTTTCTTTTTCCTTTCGTTCTTTTTTAAACTATTTATGAGTGGTTCATGGTATGTATCTATTACTAAAAATAAAAAAGAAAACAATTATTAATATGAATTACTGTATAGTATTATCGTGCAAGTACAAGTTTTCGTTCCTGTTACTTTTCGCAAAAAGGTAAATGATAGAATCTTCTCATTGAAACGAAGCTAACGCTTTTCTTTTGATAGTCATAACTAGTTACCTTGCCCTTCTTAAAGTGTGTGTAAAGAAAGCCCAAATCCTTTATACTCTCAAATTGTAAGTAAAATAAAAAAATAAGATGCAATGAATAAGCTCGATCTAATTTTGCATTTGATGTATTTTGTAGATGTTCTATCTGATGGACTCTTACTGCGAAGGTGATGTTTACATAATGAAAAGGTAAATAATTTCTAACATTTGCGTTTGCAATGATTCTAATAACCCTTTCTTTTTATTTCACTATAGTTCTTTTTCTTTTACAAAGATCGTCTAATGGCCTCAAGAAAGATACAAACTGCTTCTGTCTTATTCTGGTTCTCCTGACTGAATAATAACGTATAGCTCTGAAAACAACGGTTCTAAAGGTAAGCACAAAATATGAATACTGCAATACCCAAGGCTAGGTAAAGAGGTACAAATGAGTACGGGGGACCCAGTATATTGAGCATTGGATTAGCCAATAATTATGGACACAAATCCTATAGATAGATCGTATATAGTAATAACTGATTATGAATAAACCAATTATATAAAAGAATTTAAAAAAGCCTTCCGTAATTATTTTAACCGAGTACGAAAAGAGTAGTAACGAAAGCATACTAGCCAATAAAGAAAAGCAACAACTGCCAAATAGAGCATACATCTTTAAACTAAGGTCAAATAGCAAAGGAGTGTAATTGAAAAAATTGTGTAATAATGTAACGTGAGAGATCCTATGGGAGTAAAGGGATATAAAGACCGAAAGAAGTACAAGAGGTCTCTTTAAGCCAATGGTATCAAGGGTGTTTTAATCAAGAAAGCAAATAAGATCAAAGGATTGCCCTTTAACCGACATGCATTATCTGTCAGTTAAAGCCTAAAACACCTTTAACGGCATAAATTTCCTGTCAGTTAAAAGTCTAAAACACCCTTTAACCGACAATTTTTAAGCAGCGAGAAAATTGTCGGTAAAGGCCTAATAAACCCTTAAACCGATTAGTCTGTGTTTTGTCTTTTTCTGTCGTTAACCGACAAAGTCGGTTAAATATCCCAAACAGGGTTTTTCAGATATAAAACAGACAAGCTTTTACCCGTAGTGAACACTACACCTAATCCGTGTCGGACGCACGTCGGACACGTGCGGCTAACATGGGCATATTTTTTCAACTTTTGATTTTGACTAAAAAAGTTGCTGTTTTTTTTGGCAGAAATGTAGATGTATCTTCTAGCCTTCCAAAACTTTTTACAAAATTAAATTTGGATGTATTTTCATAAAGTTATTACCATTTACATTCTTTTATATTTCACTGCTTAAAAATTTCGCTCTTGAATTTTTGGCAGTGATTTTTCTCTGCTAAAGATTTTGAAGCAACTCGATTTCCTGGATCTCTGGACCTTTGTCAACGGCGGATTTAAAGTCCTAAATAGGAAGGTTTTGGTTGAAACTCCGAGGTCACGTGACCGGTATATTTTCAGGTTTGCATCTATTAAACGACTAATTTTAGGTTTTTGACAACTCGCAATCCCTCCTTGTGTTTACCTTGAATAAACCCAGATAAAACCAAATATAAACGCAATAGAAGACTGTAAAGACTATTGAATTATAAGAGAGATAGACACAAGAGTAGCGATAAAGTAATTAGGACTTGTTCTTTCAAAAGACAATGAAATGTATAATTTAAGAGAAAGAAAATTCATTTTGTTTATTATATTGAAATGCATCCGCTCTTTATAGCTTCAGAATTTCTCATTACAACAGTTATTACTACAATTCTACTTCTACAACTAGTTCTAGACAACCAGAGTTTCTAAGAATAGAGATCAAGATTCAATTCAGACAATTACTAACAATTAATGCACTCTTCAACTTCAGATGAAACGAAGAAACGGACCCTGAGTGTCAAAAATGTCAGAATTAGAACAATAAAATAAAATAAAATTAAATAAGGGACATCAACAGAAAAAGGAAATAATTCGGATACCGCGACAATAGAAGCTACATCATAGATATCACCATTATTCCAACACCGAGAAAACGCAGAAAGGGGCATAGTACCAAAAATAGACAACATCCTTAATCATAGATCCAAGAAGTAACAACAAGTATAACCTCTAAAACCGCCACTACACCTAACTGGTCGTAACTTTTAATTTAAATTTTTGCAATGGACAAGCTGTATTTGTACAACGCCAAGTGTCCATTGCAGTGAAATGGTCGCACAGTCCTATTGCTGCAATGGACGAGTGCAATGGACGAGCAATCCAAATGCGTTTATTGGACAAGCATAATGGATACCTTGTCCATTTGCATTAATTTTGTAACAAACATCTTGTCCATTGCATTGGTTGTAGCTTCGCGATTGGTTCATTTCTTAAATCATTTTGTTCAATTGGTCATTTATGATCATTTTACATCAATTCCCTTTGTTTGATTGGTTAAATTTGACATTTTATTTAGATGTACGTTTATCATTGGATGAAATAGACTTCTTTACACAAATATACTTCTTTACGATTGGACTATATTAGACAGATATACAGGATTAGAGGCTTAAAAAAGTGGCTTTTTTTTATTGAAAAAACTTTTTTCTACTGAAAATAATAGCTATATTAGGGGGAAATGCTAGGGGAATCAGGTCAAATAATTAGGGAAAATGGCAGGCATCGATTACAGGGATAGGCAGAATATTTGGCAGAAAAAGCCCTCAAAAGCCTAGCGGGAAATGGCAGGAAAGATGGCTGGGAGGCTAGAACACTGGCAAAAGCAAGCTGTAATTTTGCCACCAGTACAGTAGAAACCATATAACAACTGACGAGAGACAACGATAACGGGGTAGAATCCAAGGGCTATAAACAGACAGAAACAATGGCGGAACAGAGTAAACAAGGAGCCCACATACGAGTGCTAAAGTAATAAAGCGATTAATGAAACTGAAAGAAAAACGAAAGTGATGAGTAACTTACATTAAATCAGTAAAGAATACTAAAAATAAGAGCATACAGCCAAATCAAAACGAAGTCTTCTTTAAAAGGATCTATAAACAGATTATGAGTTTTTAAATTCTTTAAGTGTTCATTTAACAACTTACAGTTCAAAAGAAGAGACTGATGCCTGAGACTTATAAGAAAGGCCAGGTAGAGTATCTAAGAGATAATCGTCAGGACAGTTGTTTGACATCATGTTATATTTTGATTACCTGTAAAACCATTTCAACCAAGAAAAAAAGAGAGACAGAGGCAGAGGCAGAGAGGACTCAGGTCAAGGGCTTTTATAACACAAAAGATTAGTCTATAAGACAACAACATGTACGCTAATCATTACCTTAAGCAGTTAGATACATACAGATGACTCCATTGAAACCATTTGTTAACTAAAGAACTTTTGTTAGCATTTACTCAATCGAATCAGTACCAACTTACTTTTTGTTTAAAAAAAAAAGAAAAAAGATTAAAAGAAAAGGCAACAACAACAAAAAAGATGCTAAAATATATGAAAAAATATCGTCAATTTTAAATTAGGAACGAACTTCCATTTTGGGAGCCATACAAATCCACAAATTGATCAAAATAGGTTGCAAGCTATAAAAATAAGCTTTTTTTCAAGGTACAGCGTTTTTTATTATTATCTTTGAACAAAATGAACCGCCAAATCCCTCAAGTAGCTGCCTCTACCCCTCGCACTCCTGCTCGCACTCCTGCCCGTGCTCTTACCCGTCCTGCTGCTCAGCCTGTTCCTGTCGCTCAGCCTGTTCCTGTCGCTCAGCCTGTTCCTGTCGCTCAGCCTGATGGGCGCATTGATGATCTCTTGGAGCGTGTTAGATTTCTCGAGTCTGCTTTTGGTCGATCTGGCGCTAGTAGTGCTAATGGCAATGCTACTGGAAGACCTCTCAGTGGTAGAAACCCTGTGTTGCTTGTAAGCTAAACATAATTGCAAAAAGATAATTTTAATACTTACACTCGCACATCGTTTAATAGAAAGCTGTCAAAAATGCGCTTAAAACCGCCAAGCGGATTGGTGTTGAATTTGCCCTGGATCATTCTTTGAAGAAGTTTGGAAGAAACCAGCCAGTGTTCAGAGCCATTCTTGAAAATGCCATCACCGAGATGAAGGCTGTTGCTGGTTACTCCGAGCACGAAGAACTCTCCAAGGAGGTTATAAAGTGCTTGTAGGAAAAGATAAGAAACCAATTCAACGTATCCAGAGCGAATGAAAAAAGAGGTGTCTCTAGCCCTGCATCTCGGGAATTGGTATCGCTCAAGGAACGCAAGCGTAAGCGAGTTGATAGAGTAAGTAAAAACAGAACATACTACTTTTGATGATGACTTACCTTTCTCTTGAAAGAAATTAATGGCTCGCAGAGCTTGCTTTGCGAAAGACTCGGTTTCTCTGTCTCGCGACATCGACAGCATTGAGGAATGCAATGCTGTTCTTGAGAGGGCTTATATGTCTGACGAAGAAGATGAAGCAGATGGAGAGTTTGGCGAACTCTTTCGTGTGTTGGTTCCTTCCTGGCGTTCTGACAAGGTAAGTTGTTATTTGTTTGTTCTGTTCAAGCGTAATAAGGACAGTGTTTCTAGTTGAACAGTTTTTTCTCTCGCTTGGACGATGCGGACAGAAGAAGCAAGAAAAAGCATGTGCGTGCTACCCGTCGCCGTAGAAACGTTGAAGCTGCTCCGTCTGAAGAACTTCGTCGCCCTCTTCCTCGTTGGGCTTTGAATGAGTAGATTTCGTCTTTTCTTTGCTTTTGTTTCTCTCTTTTTTTTTTAGCTATGAATAAATATTGTTGTTAAAATAAACCTAAAGTTGACATGTGTACTTGATACTTAGCTTGTTTGCATGAGGGTACTACTGCTGTTACAGTGTTGAGTACTGAGGTTGGAGATTTATACTTACTAGACATATCAAAAAACGTAACGAAAAAGGGTATCGCTGATAAAAAAAAGAAAAAGAAGAGTAATACTTGGCGCACTCACTTTTCACACTCACTCTTTAAATACACCCCATTTTCTACACTCACTTTTTTTGAGTTACACTTATTTTCTCTCCCCCCCCAATTTTTTATTAAAGAAGCGATGAGTGCCTTTTGTCAAAGGTTCCTGAATTTATAATAAAAATGTTTTTTTTAACTCAAAATCAATATGAGCGATACAGAAATCATAGATTGTACTTTGGAAACCACCAATAATTGTTTGAATCAGGTTGATCATGTTTCTAATGGAAAAGACAACTATGAGGAATATAAAAGCGACTCCAAGTATATCGAAATGACAACTGAATTTGAAGATAGATTCAGTCAAGGTTCATTATTTGACAGCTTGGATTCCGCCCGGGACGCTGCGATTCGTCTGGATCTCAAGCATAACTGTCCCATGGTAACGCAGTCTTCTGTTTTGAAGACTGGACGTCTGACGATGGCATGTGTCCATAGTGGCAGCTACCGAGCTGCTAAAAAAGGCAATGTCAATAATCAAGATGAGACCTTGATAAACAAAGAACAGGCCTCTACTAACAAAGATAAGTGCCCATGTTACTTTTATGGCTACGTATCCAAAAAGACTGGAAAGTTTGTCATCAAGAAATCAGAGTCAGCACACAATCATCACCTGGCTGCTAACCCTTCCACTTATCATGTCAATCGAACATTGAGTCCTGAAAATTATGGGATTGCTGCCAAATTGTTGCAAACTAAAACATCCTCTGAAACTTTAGAGGTAAGATTCATCGATGTTTGTTCTTAGCACAACGCTTATGAAAATGCAAATTACAAACTGGTAGATTTTGAAGGTTGTTGGTGTTAACAACATCATCAAGAAGAACCTGGACAACATCAAGCAGCTTGCTGTTAAGAATGATGAAACAATCTCCAACTTCATTGGGCATCTTCAAAACAAGGGGTATCAGGTCAACTATCATACTAATGAAGAAGATAGGGTAACAGCTATTTTTTTCATTCATGATAATGCTTTGGATGAATTACGTCGTTTTCCCGAAGCTGTTGTTCTTGACACAACATACAATACAAATAAGCAAAAAATGAAACTGCTTAATTTTGTTGTTCCCAGTACGCTGGCTTCCAGAGAAGGAAAACAGAAAGGCAACCAGCTTGCCACGATACCTGTTGCTGCTGCCTGGCTTGATAGAGAAACCAGAGAAAGCTATTTGTGGGCTTTAAAGGCTCTCCGCAACATTGCCTGGCTTTCTGGCTCAACTAATGAGCCCCCAAAGGTTTTCGTAACCGACAATGATGCTAGTCTTAGACATGCGATTAAGGAAGTTTTTCCTAATGCCTTGAATGTCTTGTGCTACGTTCATATTAAGCACAACTTTATCAAAAAGTTTGTCGAAAACATGGTTTCAACCAAAGGTAGAGTTTGTTAGTTTCAGTTCTTCTTTCGCGAATCAATTACTTAGCGTTTTGGTTTTAGATAAAGAAAAGCTTGAGGATAGACGTGAGAAGCTGAGCTACATCATCAATGATCTAGCAATGCAATGCAAGAGTGAAGAAGACATTGCCGAATGCCAAGAGAGATACAAGAAGCTTGTCAAAGAAGATGATCTTTTGAAACAAGGAGGCTCTGATGATTGTATAGAATACATGAATAGGTATTCCTCTCAATGACACATTCCAATAACAAGCGATTAACACCTTTCGTTTTTGCAATAGAATGTTGTCTCAAAGACAGCGTTGGATATCAGTTGACGTAGACAAGCATCTACATATGGGTTGTCGTACAACCAATCGTGTTGAGGGAACTCATGCTGCAATTCAGCATTTCAACAGAACCTCTAATGGTTTCATCGGTTCTGTTACTGATAAAATTGACGAATGGTACCAGATCAGGGTAATTTAAACTTTAATGACTTGTAGAAAAAGCAATAACATCATGCCTTCTACAGGAAAGTTACAGAAATTATCAGCAGGAGAAAGAAAGCCTTACTATCAGAAAAGAAGTTTTACAGAGCCCTGTGTACGATTTCCTTCAACCGTTGGTCAAAAGAATTACTGCTTTTGCATTGATCAAAATTAAGAATCAATTGATCAAAAGCTTGGCTTTGGACGAAGAAGGCAAACTAGAAGATGAATGCTCCTGCTTTACAAGACTTTGTCTTAGGCTTTCTTGCAAGCACACACTAGTCAAGATAGTTAAGCTTGAAGGATGTGTTCCTCTGTCTGAAGTGCATGAAAGATGGCACATTATATACAAAAGTGGCAAAGGTATATTTATAAGAGTTTTTCCATTGTTTCATTTCTAATTATTTTTCAGTAAGAAGAATAGGTGATGTTTCGAATGAAGACGAAAGCGAAGACAAGGATGTGGAAGAGGTAGATTTGACTGAGTCTGTAACCACAAAGTTGAATCAAATCTCGAGCCGATCGTACCAATTCGATTTGTTGGATCGATCAAAGAAGCAGTATTTGCTAAAATTACATGCATCGTTCAACAAAATCGAAGAGCTTTTCACTGAGTCCGTCTCACACCAAGAGATGCAAGGCATCTTAGATGATCTGCAAACTCTGGAAGAAAAAGCAATGAGAAACAATTTGGAAAAGAAAAAGAATCCCAGTGTTTCGATGATTTCCAAAGGTCGCCCAGAAAGAGAAAGACATTTGAAGAGTGGTGTTGAAAAAGCTGTTGAAACCTTTTTGGTGAAAAGAAAAAACATCCTGAAGTCAGAGAGTCTTGAGAGGAAAAGAAAGCGTGAAAGCGAATCTCAATTGATCAACAAAAAGCTCAAGCTGAATGCTATTGTCGAACAAAGAATTGAAGAAAAGAATGAATGTGACGAGCTGGAAAACAACGGTATAGATCACATTAAACATCAACGAAATTTACTTCAAACAACTTACAATGAACATCTTAGGATATTATTACGATCACTTACTTTCGCAAGTTGATCCAAATATTCCGAAGGAGAACTACAGCATCTTGATTGATGTTGAAGGTAATGGATTCTGTGGCTGGAGACACCACGGCGTAGAGGGTGTATATAGTGACTCAAATAAATGTGAAATAACCTTGCGAAATATTTGTTTTTTTCATATGCGGTTTCAAAGAAAAATGGGCAGAAACACAATGAGAACCGATGCAGAAACACAAGAATTGGGCCGTGGGTAAAGTATTATACGAGCTTACTTTGAATAGGAGTGCTTTATAGTCGAATCATATCTAGCTTAGGTCTCAAAGGGGAGTTATAGTGACAAATGGCCTTTAGAGTATATAGTAATGATGATTTAACAAGTTTTAGAAGTATAAGCAATAAATGAGCAAATGGTAATGCCTTTAATTTCGGATGAGCTTGGCTTATGATTGGATTATTTTGGTATTTTGAGCAAATCAAGCTTCTTTAAATTTTATTAATTTGGATCAAATAAATGCTATATATGGGTTCTTCTTTAGGCTGATCTGTAGCTCAGATGTCCTTTTTTGTAATAGGGATGCTGCATCGGGTGTATCCAAATAGATTGGCATGGTTGGCATTAATATAGGTACCTTTTGGAATCATAAGAAGCAGTATAGGAAGCAGAAACGGGATAATTTCCATGACTAGAGCCTTCAGTAAGCACATTAATCGCTTTGCAGTAGCTGCGCCTGAAAAAATATACAGCCTTAACCGAGAGTGATTTTTTTCGAAATTATTTTGTTTCTTGACAGCCGTCTAGGAGCAACATGCAAGATCATGAGCAACACTAAGTACGAGATCACTCGACACCAATATAAACAAGAGTCAGAAACAATAGAGGAAAAAAGTAAAAAGCATAGAAAGTCTAAAAAAAGCAAAAAAAAATAAAGATGAGACGCGATCCTTTACACATGTACTTTGTCATGAGCATGTTGTGTCCTTTGGTTGTGATTAGGTACCTCATGAGTCCAGCCAACAGTGAGAGCAACAGTCAGAAGTAAACAGTTGATAAAGAGAAGTTCATTCGGTAAGACAGTCAAGTCAAAATAATCTGGAAGCGGTATTTCACTTGTCACGAAAGAGATTCAAAGCGATGAGGCAAGCTCATGTGAGATGGAGCACACATGTAAGCATGAGCAAAGGCGAGCAGACACAAAAAGAAGAATAAATAAGCAGTAAAGTTGGAAAAAACCCCAAGTTCAGTCAAAAAGAGATTCGGCAACCTTTAAAAGCACAGATCATAGTAGTGGAAGGAGAATAGGCGGATAAAGAGCATTTCTTGAAGATGAGGTAAAGAGATGGCGACATGAGAAGAGACCAAGTACTCTGAACGACGGTATATTAGGGAGAAACTGTAATCTAAAAAGCTAGGACAACAACCAGTGACAATACTTAGAGAGGTGGACCACATGTACACATAAGAAAGAAGGTAAACATGAACAAATCAGACATAGGATGGAAGCATGGTAGGCGATTGGATATACGATTGTCAAAGGGTTTCAAGGCAATGACTACAAACAGAGCAAGTTAGTGAATGCAATGTATACAATAGCATTTGAACATTTAAATGGAGAAATCGAAGGACCTTAGGCAAGAGTTACTTGAAAAAGACGCATCAATCCAAATAGGCAGCC
Source organism: Blakeslea trispora (assembly GCA_025331445.1). Lineage (NCBI taxonomy): Eukaryota > Fungi > Mucoromycota > Mucoromycetes > Mucorales > Choanephoraceae > Blakeslea > Blakeslea trispora. The sequence continues at coordinate 92,653 of JAIWNE010000115.1, read as the reverse complement.
CTTTAAAAGATGGTATACAGAAAATAGTCAGAGAGGTATAAGTTTGAGCAGCATGGTATAGAGCAGGCAGTTTGGATAAAAGAGTCATGGATGAGTTGGCAGAAAGCGATACAGAAGAGTGTGGCATGAATAAAGGATTATTTGTCAAAGTCAATGATGAGTATCTACACAAGTATATATATAGTGGATGATAAACAGATATATACAGATGGTGAGTTGGAAGATGCAAAAAAACAAGAAGAGAAGCGTAGTCGAGTTAGGGAGATGTTGTCATGATAAGGTGATATACATGTAGCTATTGTTAAATAAAAGAGTCAGTGATGTTGATGGATTATATGATATTTGTAAAAAAAAAAAAGAAAAAAAAAGAGATAAAAGTGCTTATCTTTTGCTATGCATTTACTGAAAAAAAGATGAAAGAAAGAAAATGGGGGATTGAAAAAAATGGTCAGTATATATGAGAAATATGGCAGTGATGGGAAGAAAGTATGATTTCATTAACAGATTCAAGCTAAAATTGTACTGAAAAGGAAAATGTCTTAGATTTGCATAAACAGATCTTATTAGTGATCAATTAAAGGAACGCTTTTGTAAAGGGGATCTTAAAGAAACACCAAGGTAGAATCTATAAAAAAGTTGATAGCAAAGCTTCAAGCTGTCTCAAAATTATATATGTACATGAATGAACCATTTTTTAACATACAAGTAACTAGCTTAAAAATAAAATGTATCAAGAGCAACCCTATTATATAGTGTCGCTCTTGTTAGAGATATAATAGACTATAACAATAAGATGGCACATCAGAAGCCAAATGTAATAAGATTATTTATTTATTGTAAAGGCTCACTGACACAAATACTTCTTATGACACCCTTCGAATTCATTTATAAATCAAACACTGAAAGAGCCTAATTTCGGTTTGATTGTATTGTCATTTTATGATAATTTCAAATGATCCAAAATAGTATAATATGGTGAACATCAAAACCGTCAAAATGCAGCACACAAATAGATCTCTTAGACGCACAAAACGTCTCTTACTTAAGAGTAACTCACATATGGTTTAGTACTGGAAAGCAATTGAATGAGTATAGATTTTGATGGTTTTTTAGTTGATTTTTTTGACTAAAGCAAATGTAATTACAAGCAGTTTGTTTATGATTTGGCATTATTGTAAGTGTTACAAATACTTTGAATGGTACTGTGCTACTTTGTAAGGTTGTCAACTTTACTTCAAATATAATTGTATAGAGAAGTAAATAGGAAATTTAGATAATTTGGAATAACAGTTTTTATAAATCATAATCAGAACCAGAAACATTTGTATATTTCATTATAAGAGCTTGAAGTAACTTTTACTCGAAATCAAATGCTTTTTCATAAGCAGTTTGAGATCATCAAATTTTTATCTCAACTGTATATTGTCTTGAGCATACATTCATCATCATATATCTATCTCTTTGATTTAGAGGTATACCTTTTTAAGTATCTCTTTAAGAAACTGGTCAACTATATTCCAGGTTTTTAGCTTTTATTAACTAAGCAATCGCTTTCTAGGGTATTTGTAGGTGCTTTTTATTTATTTTATTTTATTTTCCTCAACCTTTTCCGAGATGGCTTACCATCTTGCATGCTCATGTAAGTTTGAGATGTCGACATGCAGAACTGATGAGCAGCGAGAAAGCTAACATGTGCTCATGGAAGTTAACTTATTTATCTAAAGGGTTATATATTTCTTACTGGCTATAACTATTCTAGCCAGTTCTTAATATGTAAAAGCAATTCAGAGCATATAAAATCAATGCTTCATGAAAACGATACTTTTATTGAAATCTAAGGATTGTGTCTTTTTTTCTACTATTCGAGTATAATTATCTTTTTGACTATATCTCATTCTTTTTAATTAATTGGATTCATCAATATCACAAATATTCTTTTTTTTTGTTCTTGGTTGAAGCGTATGATGCAAAGAGAGGAAATAAGCCAAATCATCAATATTTATCTTTTTCATAGTGATGGAAATTCGCTACTCTGATTGGCCGATTTCTAAGAAGGTTCCAGGTATATTCTCTCTTTACCTACATTAGGATAGCTGACATACTTTAAAAGTAAATTGTCCCCCAAAATATCGTGTTATCTATGGGGGTGACATTACTCTCTCTTTTTTTTGTTCCCTTTTCTTTCGTCTACTATTTCTTAGGTTCACTCTATTGATTACTACACCCTTTTTTTCCTGAATCTCGATAGTATTTTCTTTCCAGTCTAAGGTGATTTACTTTAGTCATTTAACATGATCGTTAACTTATCCATTCTTTTATTTATATAGAAAGCAGCTTTTTTTTAGGGTTGTTTACGATCGATTCGGTCCACTTATGTCTTCACCAAATGGCCACTCATCTTACTATCACAAAAAGAACAATCGCAGTTATTCAAACACGGTATCATCAAACCACATTAAACCAAATCATTCATTGCACTATTCTCTAACTTATCAATGATGATAGACTTTATCTTAAATGAGAAACTTTTAGACGTGCTTGGTATGGAGCTAGGTAAGCAACTGGAGGCTATTATATATAGATCTATAATCTGATAGTTCATGACAATGGATGTTTTATTAGACGAACTGTTAAATGATGATTTTTTAATGAATCTTTATGTATGTTTGAAGTAGTTTAAGATAAATCATCATTACCCATAATTAATATTTAACTCACATGTATACCTTTAGAAAAAAAAAGTCATCATCATAGCTGATTGAATAAGACAACACATACAATCTACATCTTCGGCTTGGAATAGCAGTCTTTTTTCATCAGATTTCATTGAAGACAATACCTTTACTATCCATATAACAATACCTTTACTATCCATATAACAATACCTTTACTATCCATATAACATTACCTGGCCGAATTTACATCCGATTTATTCGATACCAATACTATCAATAACAAAATACAATTTAAAGGTAAAGCTACCAGTAGGAGTTATCAGTTTGAGTCGAAACGAAACACCAACATCATCAACATCTTTTGTAATAAATTTAAATCTATTTACATATCAACAGCAAACAATTTAGATGATCAAAGGTTCTTCAGAGAGTATTGGATTACTTTGAGAGCTAATCATTTATGCTGTGGATTGCATCGTGAGCTAGTTGGATTTTTTAACCAAATGGGAAATGAGGATATATCATAATGGATCTATCTGAAAAGCGAGTGTTGGATTGTTGCTAGCATTGACCGAAAATGTTGATGATTGTTGGTGATACTTTATTTCGATAAAAATGTACAACTATCGATTGTATTGATAAAAGAAGAGAATGAATCACTCTTTTAGAGTTTACAATTAATCTCTCTATTCCTTTCCACTGACTTCTCAACAAGTGATTCTATTTCACCATTAAGTTCAATATCTATTTCAAAGGCTTTGTAGCTGTTTGTTTATACAGTTGATCCGCTTAGTCTCAAGATTGAATCCTAATATATGACACCAACAGTTCTTAAAGAAGACTATCAAACATTTCATCCTTATTTAGTGAGAGTCCTTAGCCGAAGATAAAATAGCGATTTGATAGGAATTGGAATCAGTTCACTTTTTATTTTATTTTTTCCTTTTGACTACCTTTCAATTTATATATATTTCTTTCTTCCTTTTCAGACGTCTCTCTAACTTGCCATTTCTAGTCTCACACCTGTATCAGACTTTTCCATCTTATTTATGCTTCATTTTCGCTCATGAATGGCAACTTGACTTAGTCCATCCTATACAATCTCACTTTATGTAGAGATGATAGCAGTTTTTTTTATTTATTTAGCTCTTAGAATCTCTGTTATTCATTTTACCAAATACTGTTTGCCTTATAGACATTTACAGCAATAACGGGTCCTCCTCCATGTGCTCATGTTGCTTCGGTGATGGTGATGAGAGATCTCAAGATCGACATTCAGTCACGATCGTAACTTTCTTGTACCACAATCTTAGAAATTAAAGTTATGAATAGCAAGCACCTTCTCTCAACCTTATTATTTTATTTTTGTACCCTTTTACACTTCTTTAGCTTTCCACACCTTGTTGTGAGTACACAAAAAATTAGAAATTGGCTCCTTAACCTTTGGCTGTATAAATTTAATGGCCTATGCTTCTTTTTCTTCTCTTTTAGCCTGCCACCTTTTCCTTATGAAATATCTGACTTAATCTCAAGAAATTGCCTTCCTTTTACTTCTTCTTTACCTTTTAAATAAATTTGCTTACATACTCTCTATTTTTTTGTACAGATTGTTTCACCTCACTTGGCCTATCCCCCACTTACCAATTTTGTACATATTTTCTGCATAAAATCTGAAATCGATCCCCCCATCTTATTATCTCTTCATTTTTACTGCTATTTTTTTTCTCTTTTTAGCCAAATCTCTTCCCACAGATTATTTTTCTTAGTCTTTTTACTTATTTTATGGCCTTTGACATGTAAAAAAAACCGAGATCAACTCATCTCCTCGGATCAGCTTCAAACTGGAAAAATAACCTCCCATTACCCTTTATATAACACTTCAACAGAAAAACCTTCCCTTTCATCATTTATTCTCGCTGTATAGCCAACCTCTAAAAGCAAAGTGAGTCTAAACTCACTTATTTTATTCTAGACTCAAATGCTGGGTTTTTTAGAACTCCTCTGCGCTGTGGTGAGAGCTTTAGCTGTTCAAATCTATGATGATGAACATCAATTTTGGACAGTGAAGAAGAAGATGAGGGACACCCTATTCAAAAATGAGAAGTTTTATAGGGACAACTTCAAAGACTATTTCGACTTTGATGAAGTCAAGAAACGAGTCTGTTATGGCATAGAAGAAACAGTTGGTAGTGATGTCGTGAGAGATGAGCTTTTCGTGAAAGATGGAGATACTGAGGATGAAGTGAAATACTTCTGTAATCCTGAGTATTATTTCTCTTCAGTAGGCTGCCCTCAACTAGCTGCTGATACTTTTTTTGCTCCGATTACTCTTTACAGTGAGAAGGAGTATCAAAACACTAGAGGAATATCATATATTCCTCTTCTTACAGAATACACGGATGCAGAAATAAAGAAGAAGCGTCCTCAGCCATTGTTGCTGCAGAGAGTCAACCAAAACCATTGGGTTACATTGGGTCTTAGACGATCCAAAAAGCTGCCTTGTCCATTACCGGATCATTCATACGAATTTGCAGCAAAGAATCTCAAGAAAGAAGCCAACATCAAGAAAACTGTTTGGAATTAATATCTGGTTTTTGCACAACAGTTGCCAAAAGATTCAGGTATGTTTGTATTAATACTGCAAGATTAAATCTAATTTATCTGTTAAGTCAAGATGAGTTAAACAAGATTAAGAGAGGGTTTTATTCAGTGTAGAATGAGATTGTCAATATAAATTGAGCTTGGTGACACAAAGTAGGATTGTGTCTTGAATAAATGTCTTGATTTAATGATGCATCTAGCTTACGATACATCAAAATCACTCTAAACAAAACCGAATAGATGTGTTCAACAATGATTGATCTCTTTCCTCACTTCTTAAGATTTGAATTGATTTAGATGCTACATGATGTTCATTCTATTCCTTTCCCCAACATATACTTTTAAAATTATAAATACGCAGATTATATTCTTTTTCTCTTTATATCTTTGAATCCTTTTTTTATCTTGTATCTGAAAAACCAAATCATGTTTGTTATTCACCAATCACTAATCTTTAAGACTAATATCGTCAAATAGCTGAACTTTGCGTTTCCTTAAAAGCACTCATCGCTTCTTTAATATAAAATTGGGGGGGAGAGAAAATAAGTGTAACTCAAAAAAAGTGAGTGTAGAAAATGGGGTGTATTTAAAAAGTGAGTGTGGAAAGTGGGGTGTATTTAAAAAGTGAGTGTGAAAAGTGAGTGCGCCAAGTATTACTCAAAAAGAAAAAAAAAAGGAATGAATTGCAATTTGTTTAAATAGAGACATAGAGAAAAATAATAAAAATAAAAAATCATAGGAGGGCCATAAAGGTAGGTAAAATCATAAAAGTAGAAAAAAAAACATAAAAGTAGAAGAAAGCATAGGAGAATCATAAAGTGAAAAAAGTGGAAAGAAGCATAAGAGAGTCATAAAAGTGGGAAAGAGCATAGAAGAATCATAAAAGTAGGAAAGAGAACAAAATATAAACGAGTGAATGAAAGATTGAAAGAAAGAATAGACTAAGCGATAAGCTTTGGTGCTGTCTGGACAACTACATGGGTATTGCTTAAGTGGTCAAGGACAATTGCCACTTGACTGTGTAAATGCAAGACAGGAATTATTGAAGCAACTGAGTCTGACTCGAAGCCTTTTTGAAGGGCTTCCATGCCAAACATAGCTGTGTCTTGGTTGTTGTGATAGTAGAACTGCAAGTCAGACTTACAGAACCATCTTACGAAAGCAAGGTAATGAGTTGTTGGCAATTGGTCGCCGTTTTCTTCTTCTACCATTATTGTATGTCTAAAAAGACACAAGATTTGGCAATATCTGAGCTCAAGACCGTTGGTTCCAGGATAGTAGGCCATTGCATACGAACCTCGTTTGCTTGTGGTTGATGCCTCGACCGAGCTGAACTTGTTGCCAAGAATGCTTATGCGCTTGAACTTATGGGCCTTCCATTCAACTGAAAATGAATTGGGGTTCAAGACAGCAGCATACTCATTCAAGTACATTGAGCCATATACCTGAGTGTAATACTCGACAAGATGTGGGAACATCTCCTTCTTGAGCATTGTTGAGACTGGCTTAAGGGAAAGAATGGTGCTGGGTGGGAGTTGCTCAGAGCCATATGCAGGCTCGTTACCTATCCATAAATCATGGAAGCGAGACAAGCAGAAAGACTTGACAGCATCATCGAATTCTGGACGCAGCAATTCTAAGCAGACTGGCTTTTGAACACAAAATAGTTCTTGAACTTGATCCTTGTCTTTGCCTGGTATGCATTGAGTTAAAGTTTCAATCGAATCTTCAGCATAAACACGTAATAAGAACTTATTTATGTAAGTTCTTTCAACACAGTCTTTTCTGTTGGTTCTAATGCCTTTTAAGTCTTGGTTGTATCGCTCGAAGTTGAACAACCAATGCGACGGTGAAGCCGAGTAATCCAAAATTGTCTCTTTGAGATGTAGTGCATTATGAAAGTTAATGGTGATTAATGATTTCTCTTTATAGATACTTTCAAAATCAACCAAAAACATTTTCAACATGCTTTGAGCATCATCAAGTTGTGAGAGAGACAAACAGGGAGAAAGAAGAACACGAGAAGCCTTTACCAATAGCATCCAATGCTCGTAGGCTTTTTTGCCAATGTACTTGTGTAAAAAGTATGGTGACAACACCAACAACCAAGTCGACCATTCGTCCGCCTTCATGTTGAAGAACCCAGTACCAATTGCAATCTTGCGTGCAATCGACGATACAGCATGACCAGTGGGCAGAACGAACTTGCTTTCAAGGACTGCTTGAATCTCCTTCAAGTTTCCCATTGTGAGCATTGGCAGGCGGTTGTCCATGCTACTGGTCCAAATGGATGCCATTTTTTTTAGTAATCCCCAAAAGAAGATTGTGCATAATATCGATTCCCACATGGCGAATGGGATCGAAATAGGGCAACTCCAAAAGAACACTCCAACGGGTGCCGTTTTGCTTTTCTAAATCCTTTCGCTCAGAATCCGTCTTTGTCTGCAGCCATCTTGAAGCTTGAGTGCGGTGCTTATCACTTGTTCTTCTTGTCCATCTCTCGACTCCGAAATCGGTGAAATCCCGAGCCTTGTCGCCTTTCTTGATCCCTTTGAACTGCTTCTTACATTTCATACATGCATTGATGGAGTTAAAAGAAGTGAAGCCGGCTACCTTTCGCTGGGCTGGCAGATCCATCATGCACAAGGAAAGTGCAGCCTTGACAACTTGCTTGCCATGCTATCTTGTCTGCATTTCTACACCATTCATCAGTTCCAAGAGCTCCTTAACCAGGGGACGGAGATAGTGATTCATCTCGTATGTCTTTGGTTCTTTTGGCCCGTTGATCAGACATACCAAGATGGTGTTGGTTCTGAGATTTCTCATCTCACGAGGTAAGTTTTGAATGGTGAGATAGATGGCACCAATACTGTAGCTGTCCTTGTAAGCTTGAAACCAGTCACAGTTCAAGGTGAGCAAGAGGTTGTAGTCGCTTTCGAAAACGAAAGGCTCATTGTCGGTAGGGCTAACCTTGAACTGGTTCCAAACTCGACCGTCAAAGATATCCGAGAGCATACCAGGCAACACTTGACGCTTCTTCCACTGGCAGACATTTTCAACAAATCCATCTCGCATGAAAAAGGATTTTAAAGTCTCTGTCAACGAATTGTAAAAGAATGAGCGGACAGGAGCTATAGTGCCATATTGATTGGGGGCCAAAAGGCTTTGCTGACAAGGCAAAGAACCAAGAAAAAGACCATCGTAGAGACATCTAGGCTGTCGAAGAAGAGCTTGTCTTTCAGCTTCGTTGTCATATGAATGGATTGCATGACAGTTGACACAACTGGCATACTCCTTGACGCCAAATCCGAAAGAACCAGCGGAATGACACCAACTGTCGAAGGTGGCGATCGATTTGGGAAACCAAAAGCTTTCTTCGGTCAAACAGAGGACCATGTTACAGAAAAGCTTAATAGCTTCACTTGATGCATCAGTCAACTGGTTCTTGCGCAACAAGACAAGCATGACAAACAACAAAGAAGCAATTGGAGTTGATGGCAAGTTGTCGTTGCGAGGAAGATCAAATACAGGATCTATGATCAAAACGTAGAAAGTGAGTTAACTGATAAAAAAAAATAGTATACAATTAAAGCTATACCTTCATGACTAGCATCTTCAGCTTCAGTAAAATCAAAATCAGCTTGATCATAAGAGAAATCTAATTCAAATAATAAAACGTTAAGTATATATAATTTACTAAAGTGGATTAAATGTTACCTTCATCAACGAGAGTTTCATTAGCGACAGTATCAACATTAGAGTCAGCAATGATTTCAGAAGCAGAGGGACCTACATAATTGAGAGTTAATAATTGTCTTCACTTGGAATTTTATCAAGAGAAATTACCTTCTCTAGCTCTCTTAATGAGCTCACGAGTTTGATGGTACTCATAAGCACGCTTTTTCATGCCACTACCTTGAGTGACATAGGTGATACATTGCAAGCAATTGCACAATGAGTTTTGAGCAGCAGAAGAAGCAGACATAGTAGATAGAAAGTATGAGTTGAGGGTAGAAGAGAGAGAGAGAAAAAAAGTATAAAGTTGAAATAATAACAAATCAAACTTTCTTTTGTTTTAACCTTGAGTAAAGTATCACAGAAATTAAAAGCGTGCAAAAAAAGATGAGATTAAATCAAAGCAGATCAATTGATTTATTTAAATATTTTAAAAGAAAACTTGTAAAACCTTTTAAAAAGAAAGTGTATTGATTGGTTTTATTAAGTTTCCACAACTTGGTTTTGACTTTAGCAGACAAAATGTTCTATTTTGCTTATGATTTCTGAGAAATGAGCTCATTTCTTAAAAAAAAAAGATTCAGCGTGTATTTTTTTTAAGCTTTCAATTAAATGCCAGCAAAATGAGAGAAAAAATTCCCACCTTTTTTTTTAAAAAAAATAAATCCTTACTATCCACTATTTTACTTTCTCAATCATAGACAAACATAGTAGACTCATCGCAGTAGTACGATAAATCAGATAGACCGAGATAAACGACGCGTTGCCATCTTGAATGTTATAAAAAAGAAGTAAGTGCAAATAGGCTCACCAAAAGCGTCAGAAAGAATAACTTTTATTTTTGTTAGGCTTACGAAGCATTCCAGCTCAACTTTGCTAGTAATGGAGTTCAACCTACAGTCATTGTCAGCATGCACTTAATAGCGCGTATCGCTTGACTTACGGAATAACTAGGAAAACAGTTGTGGACAATATGAGTGGTTTCTTTCCTAAATGACAACAGTTCTCAACTTGACTAAACCCGATCAACGCCTTTTCTAACAACCACTTTTACAAAACATGTAAGTCATGTCTCGATCTTCAAAAATACTTGTGTCTATTTCAAATAGCGTGTATCGTGAAGTAAGGCTTGACACTTTTGTTCACAACTTGTTCATCCACAATAAAATATTGACAGTTTGCATGTCAACTTGATAATCAAATGCTTATTAGCTTTTATTTCAGCGTTTGATGATTATGAATGTGGATCAAAGTGGATCTTTACTTAGAACGGTATATAAGATTGGAATAGGTTAAGAAATGAGCAGTGTAGTCTATTGTTGTTATTGCTTAGGCTGTTAAGATGAGAATGTAATGATCTTTCACTTTTTTCAAAGAAATACTTCTTTTGCTGTTAATTCATCTAATCTTCTTGCTTCATAATCGATTAACTTTAAGCCTTTACAGATATTGTTTTAAATGCCTTTTCATTATTTCTTTTTTCACTTCATTTTTTTTATTTTATTTTTTTAAATCCTTTCTTTGCAATCTTTTTTGGAATTTTTTTTGAAATCTTTTTTTTTGAAATCTTTTTTTTGAAATCCTTTTTTTTTAAGATAGATTTTTTCTTGAGGTTCCTTTTTTCAGTGTAAAAGAAAAGTACTTGAATTTCGGACATTTTTCTTAGAAATTTGATCTTTTATGAACATTTATTTGTGGCTCTTAGTTTCAAATGAATTTTATCTATTAAATAGGTAAATCACAAACGCTAAAATGAAAGAAATGAAAGCATAATAATGATAATACCAATCAGGATGTTGGTAACAAGTTAGAGAATATCTACAAGACAAAACGAGCGAATATGTCAATGTAAAATAAAAATAAAAAAAGGGGAGACATATAAAAATATTTGCCAAATTATTTCATAAAAAATGGTAGACGGTGTTGATCATCTCGGTATACAACGTTTTTACTAACATCAACCAAGTCAGTTAGACAATAAAGTAGATACCTCTGGTACAGCACAGAACAGCATTTAACAAAAAAAAAAAAGATTTAATCTCCTCAGCTTAAAAAATAAAAAAAAATCTAGGGAAAATCAGGCTGAAAAAAAATCACTGCCAAAAATTTCAGAGAAGCGGAATTCTTTAAGCACTAAAGACATGGTCTAAAATATAAATGGGTATAACTTGATGAAAATGCAACCAATTTCAATTCTAAAAGAAGTTTTCAATACCTGAACCAACCCTCAACATTTTCAGCTAAATATATAGCAAGCTTTATAAGCAAAATCGAAAGCTGTAAATTTGAATATATTGGACATCTTGTCCATTGCACTTGTCCATTGTACATTGGACAACCATTAGGTGTAGTGACACACTACACATAAAGTGTCGTCGCACGCACGCCAATTTCTGCGGTTAACTTGCCTGTTACGCACGTTCCAGGCAAGTTAACCGCACGGCGCACGCCGTCATGTGTTTTCGCATTGGGACGACAAAGCGGAACACTGTCATGTGTCAACGCATTGGAAGACAGGGCGGAGCAACGTCTTGTGTTTTCGCATGAGAGTTTGAGTGAACCTCTTTGTCTTTCGCTTTCATTAAAGCGACCTGATTGGATTGTTTACTCATGACATCCTCATTCAATTGGCTTCTTTGACAAATTATACAATCGTTAACTCGTTTTAATTGGCTTCATACTCGGTATTTTTATTGAATGTATGCTTTTAATTGGACAAAATGGACTTCTTTACGTCAATACACTTCTTTATGATTGGGTTATATAGGTCAAATATAGAGAATCATAGGTCTAAAAAAGTGCTTTTTATTATAAAAAAATGGTATATATTGGCTGAAAATAATGGCTTAAACAGGGGGAAATATGAGGGGTACTATAGGAATCCAGGTAGAATGACCAGGCAGAAATCCAGCCAAAATATTAGGCAAAATGATAGGCAAAATACAGCCAAAAAGCAGGCGAAAGAGCAAAATCAGTTATCACGAAATGTTAGAAAAACCTTAGCAAAATGACTATTAAAATGCTAAAACAGTTAGTTATAAAGCAAGCAGAAAATAATGTCATTTACTTACTTTAAAAGTCTCAAACAACCATCTGGAAAGTAAAGGGTGATGCGCTAAAGCGATAGAAGGTCAACAACAGAAAAGAAACTAGAAAAACTGAATAAGTTAAACCGAAATGAGATAATTTAATCATTTACTTACATACTAAAGCATCATAGCACCTCAAGTTATAGCCAGATACAATTACGAGTGTCTAAGGTAACTAAATAGAACAGTTAGAGAGGTCTTGAATCATATTCGATGGCTTTACTTACTTTTATACCAAGTTTCTTAAGAAAAGACAAAACTACGTGACTAATCCTAAGAAAAAAAAAGATGGTAAGTAAACAGCAATGTATTTGTATGTCAAGTTGTACCTTAAACTATGTATCAGTCTTCATAAGCTCTAAAGATAACATGCCTACATGGAGAATAGTATTCAATAAACTGTTGCTTAGGTATGGGAAAGTACTTACATGTTTTATTTCAAAATATAAAAAAAGTAAAAGAAATGGAAGAGAAAAGAATAAAAAAAAAGGAAAAAGTATGTCTAAATAAAATGACATATTGACAAATTTCTATTTTCGTGATAAAAAATGAAATGAAAACCAAAAAGATCTGTAAAAATACGATCCGTAGAAAATTAGATGGACAGAGACTGAAGATAGATGATTTTTTTCTCTCATCAGTAACACAAAGAATATCTGTTAACATTGTACTTTACATGAGACTTTGCTAATCAGCTTAGTAGTGTCGATATCCATAGGCCATGTAATTCAACTTAACAGACACTCAAGATGGTTTACTTAGATTGCCATAGCAAGCCATTTAAAATAGACAATGTTGACATTAAATGAGCCCTTTTTTTTAAAAAAAATAGTAGTTTTTCTGAGGTATTTTTTTTCCCAGACAGTTTTTTTCTTTTTCCTTCTATTTTATTTTTTTTAGTACTAAATGAACTTTTACACACTACTTGTATATTTCTAACCAAGTTGATGAGCCTCAGCAAACTCCCGTCATCACAACAAAGCAACGCATGCAAGTGCGCAATCAACAATCTTACAAGAGCTTAGAAGTTTAAAGCAAAAAAACACGAAAAAAAACTAGAATGACTTTGACTACGTATATAAAAAAAAAACCATCGCCAGCAAAAGTATAAGATCTTCTCATTTCAGCATCACTGTTTTTCTACACCCAAGTTTTAGTTATTGTCAGTACACAGTTATTGAAATCTACTGTTGAACACTTTACAAGAGGTAAGTAGTACTTTTGGTTTAGATTGTAAACGGCTCTTTGTTGGAATGGACTGCATCACAAACTACGAACTTGGATATTTGGTTGAAGAATTGTATTTAAACAATAAAAAAAGACGACATCTTGTCAAGTTATTACTTTACTTGTATTTACGGTTATGTTATTCTGGGATGATATATATTGAAACGAGTATAAGGGAATGGAATACGATAAAAAGGGCTGTTAGCATAGAATAGTGTGTGATAATGACTTTGGCTTTACCTTATCTATCAAATATAAAAGGGATTAGCGTCTTTGTACTGTATTTCAAAAATAAACCTTAGTAGAGTAGCTTTGACAAGATCAAGCATAAGGATTAAATTATGTTTGTATGTTGCTTACGTCTTTATTTTGACAGCTTTTGACTTTTCAAACTACCCATCTTTAAGCAATCGTTTAAGTGTTTTTTTAGGTGTCTCTTTTATTTTCAACCTCTTTTTTTTGTGTATTTTTTCTAATATCTTTTTTTTTTTGAGAGTCTCTTTTTTTTAGTGCTTTAAGATTTTTATTTCCCATTTTTAAAAGTTTTCCCAATTATTTGTGAGTCTCGTTCTCATTTTTTAATTTTCTCGTTTCCGAAAGTATTTTCCAATTTTTTAAGCAGTGATTTTTCAGGTCTTTGTATTTTTTGAAGAAAAAATGACAAGACATTTCAAACTCCTCAGCATTAAGAAAATCAAGTTGCTTCAAAATCTTAGCAGAGAAAAAATTACTGCCAAAAATTTAAAGAGCGAAATTTCTTTAAGCAGTGAAATGATAAAAGAAATGTAAATGGTAATAACTTTATGAATATACATCCAATTTTAAATCTGTAAGAAGTTTTGGAAGCCTAGAAGATACATCTAAATATCTGCCAAAAAAAACGGCAATTTTTATAGTCAAAATCAAAAGTTGGAAAAATAAGCACATGTTAGCCGCACGTGTCCGACGTGCGTCCGACACGGGTTAGGTCTAGTGACAACGGTTAAACCTTTGAGCCGATAAATTCCTATACTATATCTCGATATTGAAAAGTCTGATATAGGCTTTTGAGGGTAATTATCGGTTTGATAAAAAGTTGCGGAATTGAGTAAGTAAAAGAATCGACGAAAGGAATTAACGACGCCTAAACATGAGAGTAAGAAAAGGACAATGTTAATAACCTCTGTCAATCTTTCTCTTCCTATCAAAGTCATACCTAATAGCAGATAATAGAGATTTGTATGTATTTCACTAATTCACTTTTTCTACTACGAATCAAACAATCACACCCAATTTTTAATAAAGAAAAACGACCTCGATTTTATTATAATAAATGTCTAGTTTTTATACTACTTCTAAAGAATTTCTATCTAAATAATGTTGAAATGTAAAAAATAAAGTAAAAATCTAATATCAGTTACGTCTAAAATAAATAAAGTGGGAAAAAGAGTAATTAGCAAGTATGGATCAGAAGTAACAAATGGAAGTAGGAATCTAAAATAAATAATATGGAGTGATTTGAAATAGTAACAAGATAAAGTAGATGATTGAAAGAAATTAGACAACAAAAGGAAACAAAAATATCAGGAATGTAAGCAAGACCAAAAGAGATTGAGAGTCAGTCAAGTCGATGGAAAACTAGTAAAAAGGGTCTTCAGGGTCTTCAGGGTTTCTCTTATTAACAATTAGTGACGTAGACTAGTATTCCGATTCGAACATTTGCCGGAGTTTCACCGGACAACGATTTAACTTTTGAGCCAATAAACTTCCTATACTATATCTCAATATCAAAGCAGATTTGGCAGAGTGGTCTAATGCGTTACGTTCAGGTCGTAATCACGAAAGTGGCGTGAGTTCGAATCTCACAGTCTGCATTTTTGCCCTTATGAATGATTTGAGATAAAAAAATCCACTTTAAATGTCGAAGAAAATTTTTGCAGTGTTACAGGACAAAGGATAGTTTTTGCAGTAACTTGGGAAAGAGAACAAATAGATATAACAGAGCAATCAGGCAGCAAGGTTATAAGTAATGAGCACCAGGTTTTAAGTCGTCCGACTAGAGATATAAGTAAAGTAGAGAGAATAAAGTAACATAAAAGAAGAGATGCAATAAATGAATACAATGATCTGTAATAAGTATCAAGGGAACTAATAACTATATGTGGAATTAGGTAGTGAATATGTCAAACTACAACCAAGCGTAAAGTAAATAAGAGAAATGTAAGTTGAGTTTATTAATAAGAGAAGATTAAAGAGTTTATATACTATTCTAAAAGAAGTCATGTTGGACTTGCAAACTGATAATTTAAACAGTCAAGTTAATGAGTCATCATGTATGGATTATTAATACATGTCTAAAAGTTCTATTCATTACGATATGGAAAGTCAGAGAAGGATTCTAATAAAGTTGTTGTGTAATAAGAGATCAAGAGGAGCTGTCAAATGAGTAGAATACCAAATAGGAAATACAGAGTTGGATTCAAAGCAGCGAAAAGAAGTCAGAAAACAATTGTGTACTAGGAAAATTCCTGTGCGTATCAGTGTTGTTACAGGACGTAAGTATTATTTTGCCAGTAACGAGTCAGAGTCAATGATACAATAGAACCAAAGAGAGGAACGATTGTTATGTAATGAGCACCACGTTGTTTAGGTAACGAACCTTAAGAAGAAATATAAGTGAAAAGAAAAGAAAAGTAAGTTAAATGAAATATATAAATGATACAATGATTAAGCGTATTAGCAGTTAATCAAGGGAAGTCTTAGTAACAGAAAGCCTGTCTATGCGCCAAGGTTAATGTCAAAGTTTATAGTAAAGTTAGAGGGCGAAAAGAGCTTCTTGTTTATTTAATAAACTAATTGATATTTATATCTGTTCATCCTATTGATGACAGTTCTATCTAAAAGAATCTAAGTTAAGTAAATTTATGAGTCATTGCTAGTCTGATGGTGTTGTTAACCAATTGAATAATATAATAATGGTGAAATGCAAATAATGTTGGGGAAGATTGAAAAGTTTTCAGTGAGATAGATTATTATAATAAGTTTGATTCGTTGAATGGATAGATGTAAATGTGAGTTTTAAATGAGATTGGGGTAAGATAGATAAAAATAGTATAATAAGTACTAGCCGTACAGTCTCGCTACGCTCAACTGTGGCGTCGCCCTCCGGGGCCCTCACGGGTAATGATTTAAATAAATTCAAAATTTGGTGGGAAATGGTTAATGATTATAATATTTATTCTAATAAGAGTTCTGAGTATACGATATTTTCTGTTTTTTTGTTAGAGTCGGAAGCATGCAGGACATGTATTCCGCTGATGTTGGTAGATCTAGAAAAAGCAACATAGAGTTGCCCATGAGAAAAGACAGATTGTCTAAGGTCGATACCAATTACATCAAAGATTGTCCTTGCGACTTGTTGATCGTCATTGCGAAGCTGAGCTTAACTGGACACTGTTTACGAACCAAAATAAAAGGTAGCTCCCCTTCAAGTGTGTTTAGAGTAATTCTAGGAATAAACTCAATATCATCTTCAAATTGCGATTCACGGCCCAGAACGGAAACTTTTAGCACATAACTTCCAATTTCTCTGACAATTAGTCTTGTGCCGTTACACAGACCTCTTGTTGGGTTAATGTTTCTCAGCAACATAAAACACAACCAACTTTTAGAGTGAGCTTTGATGGGGGAAAGTTACCAGGATTGATGGATTGCAAGTACTCGTCGGATACTTGGAAAAGCTCATTTTCAGCATGATCAGGAATGTCAGCTTTATCGACTGATCAAGCATGATAGGATTCTCTTGAATCAAGTCAAGGATCTCGTGTTAATTCGATCGGCAGTTTCATTTTTTGTTGTCAAGATAGCTGATTTGTGTAGCTTCTGAGGATTGTTTAGTACATCCAAAGGGTAAACAGATCCAATCAGTTCGTCCAAAGAACTCGTTTGATTGATATATGGTGGAATATCTATACAAACGTTTCTTAAAGCTGCTGAATAATTGATGTCTCTGAGCCGTTCTCGATATGCATGCTCATTTGGGTTAGAGCCTTGAAGTCGCATATTCTTCTTCAGATGAACAACTTGAACTTTTTGCCAGATGTAAGACATCCTTATTGAAGCTTGAGCCGTTATTGATCTGGTTGCATTCTTTACTACAGGTGGGATCTGAGCAAAATCACCCCCAAAGACAACAGGCACACCACCAAACAGATCTTCACTACCCCTTACATCTTGCAATGTACGATCTACAGCCTCAAAGCAGTGCTTGTTTTGCATTGGGACTTCATCCCAAATGATCATTGAAGTCTGTCTTAACATATCGGCAAGACGGCTTTTCTTGTCGATATAACAACAGGATGTTTCATTGATCTGAATGGGGATTTTGAATCTAAAATGAGATGTTCGTCCACCTGGCAACAGAAGAGAAGCTATGCCTGACGATGCAACACATAATACAATCTTTTTCTGACTACGAAAGTAGTTACAAATAGCGGTGTATAGGTAGGTTTTACCTGTACCGGCAGGCCCATTCAAAAAGAAGCAAACATCAGACGAAATAGGTGAGTCTTCCACGTTTTCAACAGCAGATACAATAGTATCGAAAGCATGCTTCTGTTCCACGTTCATAGTTGAGACTTTCTGCTCGTACATCAACTTTTCTTCATCAACGTTGTATGAGAGCTGTTCTTGAACAAACGGGTTGCTAGAGCTTACATCGTTTTCACGCAAAACCAAGCACCAATCATGTTTGAAGACAGGCATATCATGATCTCTCAAGGATTGGTACAATCCTTTGAGCTTCTTAACGATAAGATATAGACCATAGTCAAAAGAAGGGTTTCCTTGGTGAAATCTGTGAGACAGACGTTCATCTATCGCCGGCTCATGGTAGAGTTCATTCAATGGAAACAACTGTTGAAGCTTATGTTTCAAATCATCACAGATTGACACTTGGTAGTCTTTCCAAAGAGAAGATGGCTGTACCAATCCTCCAAATGTCAAAGCAGTGACAGACAAAGAACGCAAACTCTCGCCTGAGGAGAACAGAGCTGCTTCTTCGAAACACTTGAACCACTCACGATTGTTTGGAAAGGTAGTTGTTATTTGAATGTATAATGGATAAGACAAGGGATAAATTCTGTGAGAATTTGTGTAGACTTTTATTTATAAAAAATAGAAGAAGGAACTAATAATCTAATGAATTTGATGCCTATTTATACTTTAATGAAGCGGACAGTTAATCTTGCTGAAGGACTGGTAATTTAATTGAAAAGAAATTTCTTTTGACAGGACTTCTTTGTACCTGACGATTTATTATCCCGACTAAGCTTAAATAAGAAAATAAAATAATTGTAAAATAGGAGCAATATGATTTAAGTGCTATGAGCATGATTTTGATATAGTTACTGTGTGAGAGTGACAATAATTGGAATCTCCATTTATTTAGCTGTTTCTACCTTTCAGTGCGAGCAGGTCTGTAATGAGATCCTTGTCTTCACTACTTCAAGTATGATTTTGCTTTATTATGTGAGTATCCTCAACAACGATCATCTTCTATCAAATGTAAAGCCATACATGCTTCTTTGTATGTACCAAACTGTACACCATCAACTGTTCGCAAATCAGCAAATGAAATTGAACCAGCTACTGTAGTCAGCAAAAGACGTAGATAGTATTTCTCGCCAGCAGCAGGACAACAGTAAGGTATTCTACCGATTGCAAAGCCTTTCTTTCTAACATTCCACGATCTTGATTCTTTGTTCCAGATAAAATGAGCAGGAAAATCAAGATATAGATACTTAGTTGCTTCTCTGTTACGATTATAATAATCAAAATATCCCATGAGCATCGATTTGGAGCGCTTAAGAAGATCTTCTATTGACTCTCTACTTGTATTCTTAGAGAAATACACGGCTTGCTGATTCTCCAAATGTAATGCCAATTGGGTCATTGTTGGATCTTCTTCATGCATTTTATATTCAAATATATGAGCAAAGGCTTCAGAAGGACCAATGTATCTGCCTTGCAGATACTTCTCAATTTCATCATTCGTATCACTTAGCTTGAGTGTGGTGCGATCAGAAGCACCTTTGTAAATATACTTGTTGATATACTTGATGGCGGCTACTCCTTGACAACATTCAACATTTATATGTGCCTTATATCTCTTAGACAGATATGTATTGTATGGAACAATCCATTCATTGGTCACATCGAAAATAGAAGCTCGATTGAGCGGATGGCGAATTGAGTATGAAGTGGCAGGAGAGATGGAAGCAGTTCGCTTGTAGTTGGGATAGCCATCTTCATGAAGTATTGTGCTTTCTGAAAATCTTTTTGGAAACTTCTTTGAGCATCTCTTGATTTTGTCTTTACCAGCTACCATACATGAGCTGTTAGGGTTGTGTACACCGCAAGGACCATGAACCATATTCTTGGTTACAATATCATACAACTCAGGATTGTTTTCTTTTAAAGGGATTTCAGCAGAAATAACTGCATCAACCTTTTCTACGTTACTAATGTTGTCGTTGGGCTCAAGAAACAGCAATAGATGCTGTAAATAATGTGGGTTATGAATAAAAGAATCAACGGGACAGAAAGTTCTGATAACCCTTTTATTCTTTAAAAGTGGAATAATGTTTCTAAACTAAATAATACAGTGGTTTTTATACAACTTCTAAAGTCTGTGTCTACTCGAATGTGAATGGATTTTACTAATCCTTATTCTCATAAAATATAAGGGAAATAATCTTTATATGACAGTTGAGGTCTTCTTTCAGTGTTCTACTATTGTCCTGTATTTTTACCGTTCCTTTTTATTATGAGTAAGCATTAAAGTACTTCTTTTAGGTTATACTGCTTGAGTCTGATTATTTGCATGAGTCGATTTCCCATGTCTAATTATGTGTTGTATTTTGGTACAAGTGATTGTCTTCTTATTTAAGTTATTGTTCTAATAAATTACTATATTCAATATGGTGTAATCACCACAGATGCATATGAGGCAGCCCTCTTTTTTGATACTCAATTGTACGAACCAATCCACGATAACGACCAAATATATGTCGATTTTTGATTTCGTAAATCAATTCTTTGGTCTTCATATCGAACACTCTTGAGACTAAATCGGGTCTATCCGTGGCATTTTGACTAGGCAGCAACTCATCTTGAATCTCCTTCGATTTTGGATTTGCAGTGAATGTAATGAACAGAGAGGGCTTGTCAAAATAACGAACTATTGCCATTGAGTTCTGGTAAAGCTTTGCCATGAATCGTGGGCTACCGGTATGTCTGCTAGGTAAGATGATTCGCTTACCAATGAGCCAAAGTCGTTGTCTTGATTTATGAGGGCATCTTCAAGACCAGAATACATATCAGCTCTGATATCTGCCTGGTGATTACGAAGCCAATCTAACTTGTTTTGGTCGCAAATTGCCCAAGTGTCGACCAGATATTGCTGGAAAAGTCTCTTTGACAGAAAAATCACTGGGTAGTCATTCTCTCGCTGATGAAGACGATAACGATAATAGGCTCTTTGAGTTAATCGAGCCATAGAATCGTTGCTTAATCTCAAATCCCAATTCCAACCCAAATTGCCTCTATAGAACAGCAACACATAATGTAATGGCATGTAATGTGCATGATTCTGATTGATGGACTGAAACGAATGGTTGCCATTGCCCTTCAAGTAAATCCGAATGTCTCTGAAATCAGATTGCTGGTTGATGTTTGGAATTATGCCTGTAACTTCATTTGATGTAGGAAGATTCTCAGTACGCTTATCAACGCCTTCGACTAACTCAATACTTAAAGAAGGAGCAATTCTCACAAAAGCCACATCAGAACTACTATCATTACGATGAGAAAGCATTTCATATGCAGTCTTATACATTGCAACGAAAGGATTGCAATTTTCCATCATCAGAGATAACTCTCCGATAATGCTCATATCCAAATCACTGTTGTTGCTACTTCGAATTTCAGTAGCAAACTCAGGATCATAAATATATAATTGCGCATATTTTGCATTTGCAGGCTCATCTGAGCTTAAGGGCCCTTGCATGTGATACATTTGTCCATGGACTTGAAAGGGCATGTTGCTCTGGCCTTCGAATTGCCCTCGCATCTCATGGACGTGAATGCAAAACATGCGTTGTATCTTCGAATGTTGTTCCTGAAGTGACGTGCACGAACCGAAGACTCCTCAAGCAAACTCTTCAAAAGGCTTGGAGATTCGCTCAATTGATTCAACTTGACAGCACCTTTTTTGCAGCAAGACATCCAGCACTTGTCATTGGAGGTACAGCTGCTTGGAAGTTCGGCTTTCCAGTGCTTACCTCCACAATCTACACAGATCTCGGCCATTCTTCCTAAATCGGAAGGCTTCATTCGACTAAGTTGAGACTTATATGCCGCAGGAAGTTGTTGACGGCGAGCTCTAGGATTGGCTTCACTGCTTGATTTTCTGCTGGCATAGCGTTGGCGTTGACGTTCCTATTTGGAAGTTATAATTTTGTAACAATCATACAATTTGGCTTTTGCTTACGCGACATCTATCACACGTCTTATAAGTAGGATGATTATGCTCAGCAAAGCAGCTTGAGCAAAACTTAATAGTACTTTCTGACATATTTTTGTATTGGAAGAAGAACAAAATTACAAAAACAAAAAAAACCTCTAAAGACCAAATGGTGGCTTAACTAATGTCAAAATAAAACTTAGCTCGCTTCGCGTGAGGGGGAGGGACAACCCTCCCCTTGCCCCCCTCCCAGCTGGCTTAAGCTTTATCCACTGATCCTGGCTTCAGCTTGCTTCGCGCTTGGGGGAGGGACAACCCTCCCCCATACCCCTCCTAGCTGGCTTAGGCTTAATCTTTGGTTGCAGAGAAATTGCTTTTTTCTTTCATTTCTAAATTCAAACTCCACTTTAGGTCGTGCAGGTCACGTGCGTGTAGAAAATAAAATTTCATTTTTCAGTAAATATATTAGGATATTTAGAATAAAATAATGATGGATAATATGAAAGAAAATAAGATGAGAGAAGTATAATAAAGTAAAAGAAGTAGAATAATACTAAAGCATATAATTATGAAGTGCTAAATATTGCTCGTAACAGTGTTACAGGACAAAGGATAGTTTTTGAAGTAACTTGAGAAAGAGAAAAAATAGATATAACAGAGCAATCAGGCAGCAAGGTTATAAGTAATGAGCACCAGGTTTTAAGTCGTCCGATTAGAGATATAAGTAAAGTAAAGAGAATAAAGTAACATAAAAGAAGAGATGTAATAAATGAATACAATGATCTGTAATAAGTATCAAGGGAACTAATAACAATATGTGGAATTAGGTAGTGAATATGTCAAACTACAACCAAGCGTAAAGTGAATAAGAGAGATTAAAGAGTTTATATACTATTCTAAAAGAAGTCATGTTGGACTTGCAAACTAATAATTTAAACAGTCAAGTTAATGAGTCATCATGTATGGATTATTAATACATGTCTAAAAGTTCTATTCATTACGATATGGAAAGTCAGAGAAGGATTCTAATAAAGTTGTTGTGTAATAAGAGATCAAGAGGAGCTGTCAAATGAGTAAAATCCCAAATAGGAAATACAATCAGACCTCGATTTAGTCATACGGTGGGTGGAGGCAAATTCTATGACAAAATCAAATTATGACAAAATAAAATGATGTGACTATATAAAATTTAGCAGTCACAAAGTGTTCTTGGATTATAAATGCACAATTGGTTTAATAGCAATATTATCATTGCTCATTTGAGTACAAAGCTCGATACACTCGTCTTTCACTTTAGGACAATGAGTTTTCTTGTTGTTCCTAACACTCAATCTCTGAACTGACATCTCAGACAGGTCTTCAAATTTTTTTTGTAATTTTACTAATAGCGCTTTGACTAGACAAGCAGTCCATGTTGAATGGGCGCTTT
This sequence comes from Blakeslea trispora, assembly GCA_025331445.1. Lineage (NCBI taxonomy): Eukaryota > Fungi > Mucoromycota > Mucoromycetes > Mucorales > Choanephoraceae > Blakeslea > Blakeslea trispora. The sequence goes on along the minus strand of JAIWNE010000115.1, from coordinate 69,394 downwards.
ACCCAACAACACATCTACTCTTGAGTCTTTTTGGGTCCATAAGCGGCCATAAAACGAATTTTCAAGTGCTGTTTCTGATTAAACTTATCATGCTTATTCTTTTCAGGTGTTTGCTAAGCATTGACAAGAACAAGAGGTGAAGCGTTTGATATGTTGTGCATAGCCACATAAATGTTTTAAGTTTGTTAGATTAGACAAAAAAGTAAGACCAGAGAAAGAATGTCTTACAGTAAAAAGTATAATCAAAGATTTTTTCTCAAAAAATCCGATTTTTTGCTATTCTACTGAATTTAAAATATAAAATATCCAATAATATCTTTTTAAAAGTTAAAGTTCTGTCATACGGTTTCTGTAAATTTTATGACTATGACAAAATCAAAATTCAGTCATATTTACATACTACCGAGAGTTGGTGGAGCCAAATCGTATGACAAAATCGAGGTTATTGTTGTGAACATTTAGAATCTATATACTGATTACGAAATAAATTGTGATATTGGCAGTCTCAAATAGATTCAATGAGAGGGAACTCGATTTTTTTATTAAAAAGAAAGAGAGGGAACTAATTCTACTGCAAGTCCATGTTGTGTTTATATATTATTTCTATCTCGGTTTCAATCAATCACTCCGTTATAATTTTATCTGTATGAGCAGTTTTCCTACTAGGATGACTGGTCACCTTAATGGAAAGATGGCTGTAGCCAGATTTCATCCCCCGCCTTGAATAAGGTGGAGATATATTGTTTACTTGATTTATATCTTGGAGAGATAATAATTATGCTCGACAAGATATGTTTAATCATGATTAGTGTTTCAATATATCAGGCATAACTGTTTCATACTTGTTCACTTGTTTCGTTGGATGTTAAGATCAGTTTAGATTAGGTGATAACGATAGACAAGCCCTTTGTAATTATGTCTCAGAACTATCTTTATCCAAGTAATGATTTAGTCTTTTCTTATAACGAAATCTCTAGAATCATTGCTTGTTTTGTTAGATGCTGCTACCTTGGTATTATAAGGCCTATGCAACCATCCTGCTATCACATGTATCATGTCATATAGCCATTTCAAGTATTGATGAGAAGAGAGTCAATGAATATAAATCTGATCATGCTTTCAATGTGTTAGCTAGGCACATTGAACACTTTATATATCATATCATCGCTTTTTACCAATGCTTGTTAGATGTTTGATTTCAGGATTACCTCTGGTAATATCTGAAATGATTTTAGTTTTCCAACTTTGCGAACATTATTTGATTTATTGTTATTTTGACATTATCTGTCAAAATAACCTTTGATGATGATTAATTGAATTTCCGATTATAAGTCGTTCTGGCTTCTATATATGCCCAAATACGACAATATCTTTTAGGTCGGATAAACTGATTCTATCATCTAGAGATGATCAGGGAATCTATTTTAATATCGAGGATACGGAACACTATATCATTGACCATGTCTCAGATATTCAGTCTACTCAGCTCTCAGGTCATAGCTGATCTAAGATGGTAAGATAGAAAAAATTGTTTTAATAGAATCTTTAGCACCATCTTGTCATTTTCATTGTCACATCAATTCTGATTCGGTATAGCTGATATCAATAGTTTATCCACATCGATAAGGCCTGAGTCCCAAGAGCCAATTGGTCTATTTGATATCTGATCCAATTTGTCTCTCAAGTTAGCATCATATTAGAATCGATCTCTAAAGGACAGATAGATAAAGTAGACATTGATCTATTACAGTTACTCTAGTTCTATTCTAGACTCTATGTCCAGATATAGTATGTATAATAATACTTTGTATCATTTATGTCGTATTTGGGCATATATAGAAGCCAGAACGACTTATAATCGGAAATTCAATTAATCATCATCAAAGGTTATTTTGACAGATAATGTCAAAATAACAATAAATCAAATAATGTTCGCAAAGTTGGAAAACTAAAATCATTTCAGATATTACCAGAGGTAATCCTGAAATCAAACATCTAACAAGCATTGGTAAAAAGCGATGATATGATATATAAAGTGTTCAATGTGCCTAGCTAACACATTGAAAGCATGATCAGATTTATATTCATTGACTCTCTTCTCATCAATACTTGAAATGGCTATATGACATGATACATGTGATAGCAGGATGGTTGCATAGGCCTTATAATACCAAGGTAGCAGCATCTAACAAAACAAGCAATGATTCTAGAGATTTCGTTATAAGAAAAGACTAAATCATTACTTGGATAAAGATAGTTCTGAGACATAATTACAAAGGGCTTGTCTATCGTTATCACCTAATCTAAACTGATCTTAACATCCAACGAAACAAGTGAACAAGTATGAAACAGTTATGCCTGATATATTGAAACACTAATCATGATTAAACATATCTTGTCGAGCATAATTATTATCTCTCCAAGATATAAATCAAGTAAACAATATATCTCCACCTTATTCAAGGCGGGGGATGAAATCTGGCTACAGCCATCTTTCCATTAAGGTGACCAGTCATCCTAGTAGGAAAACTGCTCATACAGATAAAATTATAACGGAGTGATTGATTGAAACCGAGATAGAAATAATATATAAACACAACATGGACTTGCAGTAGAATTAGTTCCCTCTCTTTCTTTTTAATAAAAAAATCGAGTTCCCTCTCATTGAATCTATTTGAGACTGCAAATATCACAGATATAAATACCTAGATATTCCATAGCTATAAACGACATCTGATTTTTCTTTAATAAACCTATACGAGTTCAAAGGATTTCTCTGTTTCTACTCTGACACTCACAACAACCAGCAATTCAAGAAAGAACAAAAAAGATTACCGAAATGCAAGCCAAGAACTTTGATGCAAAGAATAACTTGGTACACATTGAAAACGGTACTGCTGTAATGTGTAAAATACAACAACCTCACAGAGCACACAAGTTAGCTCCTTTTTATCAAGGGCCATATATTGTTGTACGAAAAACAGCTGCCAACAACTACGTTCTAAAAGATGAGCAAGGTGAACTCTGTTCAATCAGGTAGAATATTATAGCAAAGAAATTGTGAGATAAAAAGTTAACCCTTTATTGTATGTAATAATCTGATGTATTTATACTAATTTGAATATTTCTAGTTAATGCTGATGAGAAATGAAAGTGATTAAGTGTGATGGGAAGGAAATCCACATGTATTTGAATCATGGTCATTCGTGTTTGTATGTGTTTTTATCCTTTTATTGACAAGACAATGTCTATTGTCATGCTTTGATTCATTAGAAACCATACACATGATTTTGTATTTGTACATTTGTCCAAATATGGATGTGTCAACATTGAAATTGGGACATGATTATTTATAACTGTAATTTGAGCCTGTGTAACCATGTCTGTATAAGACAAACTCTTACATAGAGACTATACGCCATCAGAACTAAAAGTAGTTGCTATTGATGAAACTTTAATTGAAGATGAAACATATGAAATCGAAGAGATTAGAGACCATAGAGGACCAGCATCCAATCGAGAATATCTCGTTAGATGGGCTGGCTATGGCGATAGAGCTAATACATGGGAACCTGCTTCATCCTTTACAAATCCTGAAGTAGTCATTCCTCAATATTGGGCAAAAGTGAAAAAGCTTGCTGAAGTAGCTAAGAAAGCATAGACCCAACGCACAGACAAAAATGTTGAAAAAACTGGGGAAAAACGATTTACAAAGACCGTCATTGAAAAAACACGCCAAAGCAAAAGACTTAGAAGATAAACAGCTTTACTAACAAAGGCCATTTACAATCCCGGTTGTGATTGACATTGGAGGGGGAGAATGTGGTGATTGCACCATATTTAAATCATAAAGAAGTTCTATAAAAAGATCTTGATAAAAGAAGTATTCCATATAAAGAAATACCCTGAGCTGAATTGAAACAGATTCAGGGATTCAACTTGAAACTCACATATATTCAGACTCAGATATATTACTGTATTATCTGACGGGAGAGATATATTTAATAGGAGAAAGAAAGATGATTTTATTCAGATTTAACTTCAGACAATAGAAATAGAAATAATCAGACATTCCCTCTTGTGATTAGATATAAGAAATCAAATAAAGATATATATAAAATATAGTGACGAAAATAATTTTAATGTCGCATTAAAAACCACTTGGGAAAAAGCTTGACTTGGTGCTGATTATTGTCTTTCATGATATGGTTTGAGATGATATGAGTGTACGTTGTTCGCTACCTTGTTTGATGTGCTGTGCTTCAAGTTGTATCTCGTAACTGACAACTGCTTTGTAACTAACCATGGACCTGACCAATCCATCGATAGCTTTCTGGGCTTCTTGCTTGTAGAAATAGCATTGTTGAATAGCATGACTTTTTTATTTTCCTTGTAGGTAATAATGTCTTCAGGTGCATAAACTCTTTGTGCTTCCGCCACGGCTTCTACGGCTCAATCCAGATTACGGACTAAAGTCTCAGCATACAGGCCTTGGGGCGTCTTGTTATTCTTGTATGGAGCAGGCAATTTGATCTGATCTTGACCAATCAAGGTAGTTCTGGCTGTTCTTCCATGTACAAGTTCAAAGGGTGATGTTTGAATGGAAGCATGGTAAGTGTTGTTGTACACAAAGCGAACAACTCTAAACTGTTCATCCCATTTGTCAACGATGTCTTGTGGGCTAGTATATAGTAAGATCATTTGTCTTAATGTCTTCATGAACTTTTCAGCCATTCCGTTAGAGGCTTGATGGTAGGCTGGTACAAATTGTAGTTCAACTTCACAACATTCGGCTAGTTGTTTGTTAAATTCACTGGTGAAAGTTTTTGCATTGTCCAAAAAGACTTGTTCTGGGAAGCCATTGTAGTGAACTACATAACTATAGATACCTATATTCTTAAATCAACCAATCAAATCCTTCTATTTCAATATAATGATAATTATTCTTTATGCTTCCAATTTCGAGTCTGACATCGAAAGGCTATCCAAGTTAGTATTCTCGCCACACCTTAGATGCGTACTTTGAACTATCATAGATTCTAGATATCGACATCGAAGGAATCATGTTAATATACGATCAACAGCAAACTAGATATTATAAATCATCCTAGCTTTCGAAAAGTATAAATAGAGGGATAATTTAGAAGTAGGATTAGGGAAGATTCACTTTACTTTTGTATTGGAATAAACCCCTTTAAATCTATTTGTGTTTTTTTATTTTATTTTTTTAGCTGTCAAACAGTACAGCCATGTCGCATCATAAACTTGTGGTACATCGTTTTTGCTAATTGCATGGGCATTAACGACGGTACAGGATACAGTTCGACATATCTTGAGAACATATCAATTACCACCAGGATATGTACATTTCCTTGCTTGGTCTTGGGAAGCGGTCCAAAGAAGTCAATTGCTACTTTCTTGAATGGCACTTCACTGGCTGTGTTTACCAATTAGGTTTGCTTCGTCCTGTCTCCTTTGAGCTGTTGACAGATTTGACAGGCCCTGGTCACCTTGGTAATTTTCCTGTCCATTTCTGGAAACCACAGTCCTGCTTGTAGCATTCTCTTCTTGGTCTTGTTTGCTCCTGTGTGCCCGGCGAATTTTGATTCGTGATAGTATTTGATGGCTTCTTGTTCCCGATGTTGTGGAACACATTTATAAGTGTTGTTTTTGCTTAGTGTTCGTTGCCTAACACTCACTCGCCATACGATTCCATCTTTGCGAATCATGTTGGAGCCTTTTTCTTCAGCCTGAACTTGTAAAGCATGGTCCTTTTCCTGTTCTTGTTGCCACCATGCGTTGGGTTTGTACGCAAAAGAATCTGTATTGACCATATTGACGACTTGTCTAGACAGCATGTCCGCCACCACATTCAACTTGCCTGGTGTGTATCGAACTTCAAAGTCATATGATTGTAGGAATAAACACCATCTCCAGAGCCTAGGTTGCTTGTCTTCCGAAGTCTTCATCAACCACTGCAATGACGAATGATCTGTGTAGACTAAGAAATGTCCTGCTTCAAGATACACTCTGTGCTTCTTGATTCCCCGTACTATGCTCAGAGCTTCCAGTTCACGAATAGAATATCTTTGCTCATGTATATTCAGCGATCGTGAGGCAAAAGAAAGCGGGTACGGTTGACCTTCATATCTTTAGCATAAGACAACTCCAATACCAGCAGTCGCAGCACCATCTACGTGTATCTCAAATTGTCTGTTAAAGTCAGGTTGTCTTAGAGAAGGTAAGTTTGCTAGTTTGTTTTTCAAGTTCTCAAATGCCTGTCCTTGCTCAGAATCCCAAGTGTATGTGGTATTCTTCTTCTTTAGTCTTCGTAACGGTTCTATCAGTATTTAATACTGACTGATAAAGCGTTGGTAAACTCCGAAAACCCCAAGAACTTGTTCCAACTCTTTGATGTTGGTTGGCTCTTTCATGTTCAAAATTGGCTTGATTTTTTCTTGATCTGGCAGCAGACCTTCTTCAGAGACAATGCATCCCAAATAGTTCACTTGTGGCAAGCCAAACTGCGATTTTTTCAGGTTGTTCGATAGATTGGCTGACTTCAGCGCTTTCAGCACCTTTTCCACATCCTTCACGTGTTGTGCTGCAGCTGTAGAAAAAATGATAATATTGTCTAAGTAGGCAATTGCACACTTATTTCGCAATGTACCAAGGACTTTATCCATCAAACTCTGAAAGAATGCTGGAGCGTTTTTCAGGCCAAAGCTCATCACATTAAATACATAAGTACCCGTGGTTGTAACTAACGCAGTCTTTTGCTTGTCTTCTTCTTTGATTCTCATTTAATAGTAACCAGATGCGAGATCTATTTTTGAGAATATAATTGCTTTTCCAAGTGACTGCAATGCAAAATGAAGATTTACAAAAGGGTATTTGACTGTTACTGTGATAGCATTGAGTTTAATGTATTGTCCACAGACTCTTAGTGATTTATCCGGTTTGAGTACGGCTGTTACTGGTGAACCCCATTCTGTGTGGGTAATTTTGGTGACTATACCGTTCTTTTCAAGTTCTTCGAACTTGTCGTCAATCTGTTTTTGTATTTGTGGATGATGTTGTCGTGGTGGAGTGTAGATAGGTGGATGATCTCCAGTGTCGATAGAGAATTCCATTAGGTGTGTAATGGACGGCTGGTTGTTATTACTAGCAATTACCGCTTGGTATTTTGTTAATAGTTGATCAATCTGAGGCTTGATATTGATGAGATTGATATGGCTACCGGCAGACGAAGGAAATCAATACTTAATGATGAATTTTTCTTTGTTGATAGTACAAGTCATCGTAAAGTTCTTGAAGTTCCATTCAGTTTGCCAGTTGTGCATGGTTCTAGAGCCTATCAGAATTGGACATGACATCTTCTCTAACACATGAAAAGTTACGATCACTCCTAACAGTTTCAGCTTTACGGTTCCAACCGTGAGATTATCGACTTTATCTACATTACGATACGCCATTTTCTCGTTTTTGTTAATCGACAACTGCCACGAGGCTGCCAATGCTAACGACATGCAATCTAATTGGGCGCCTGTGTCCCACAACACCGTTACCTTACGCCCATTGCAGACCAAGTCTGAAACAGGAGTTGTATTGTCATCGGATTGATACATTTGCAGGCTGTATATGTTTTTTGCTTCCAAGGTATCAATGTGGTGGGTTGTAGGTTGATCTAAATCAACTTCATCCTCATGTTGAGTTTATTGTATTTGATTGACCTGATGTGATCTTTTCCTAACATCTTTGTGTTGTTTACAATCAACATTGCGATGAAGTTGCTGGCAGTATCCGCAAACTGGTTTCCCTTGTTTGTTGTATAGTCGAGGTGGCTGTGTTGGATTCGGCTTCGTAGTTGAATGTTTGTTTTGATGGAAACGTCGATTGTTCCATTTTTTCTGAGAGTGGTGCTTTCCTACGAAGTCGATATCCATCGGATCATCCTCACGAGCCTCTGCTGTGTCTGTTTGCGAGCTGTAGGTCTTATATCCAGACTTTTGTTCCACACCAGAATCTGCCGTAATGTTGATGGATTGTTGAATAAGTGCTTCAATTTCTAAGCTGGGTACACTTGCTAAAATGTTACGCACGCTATCATGATATAGCGATTGGATATACATCAGCCGTTGTGTAGATTTATCTAGAGCATCCTTAGGAAGAAGAGATATAAGATGTTTCCAGTTGGCACTATGTAATTGAATTGATTCGTCTTTTTTCTGTTTCAGTTTTTTGAGCTTTGTTTTGATTTCACGGATTTCCGTTGATGAATCGATTCCAAATTGTGTGTTTAACGCCTCTTTGAATAGTGGCCATGATTGCTTGACGGTTGTTGGTACGGTTGGTAACCATCGCCGGATGGTAGGTGGCATGTATTGCCCTATAATTCTAATACAATCAATCAGGTTTTCTACACCGGCAAAATCAGCTTGTTGTTCGAATTCAATCAACCACATCCGCATGCTGTTCCCAAATGTAAAGGGAGTCATCACGATGTCTTTGATTGCTTGCCGATCTAAGTATCGAGCAAGTCTGTCGTCATGAGTGTTTTGGTCCATGTCCTGGACAACCTCTGCGAGGTTAGTGTCGGAAGAGTGTGTTGTCATTGATCTTTCTGGTGCGAGTTGGTAGCCTCACCATGTATTATCTGACGGGAGAGATATATTTAATAGGAGAAAGAAAGATGATTTTATTCAGATTTAACTTCAGACAATAGAAATAGAAATAATCAGACATTACATACAAAAATATAAATGACAGCGGAGATCAATTCCCTGATTGATCCAATCAAGCTGCCTTACTTATTCCAAACTAGTCAGACATCAATAACAATAACTATTCTTATATCAAAAGCAAGTCATCAAGACTTACTCATCCTCTATCGTATCTACTCTCAGCTTAAATAATCGGATAAACCAATCCTCACTCAATTTGTATAAATAGTCGTTGTAATTTTACTAGATAGAAAATCATCTCTCTTTATCAGAATAAAAGGATTATCAAAGTACTTGCTTCTTGCCTTTTTATTCTCAACTTACTCCAATCTCTACATATGGTACGAAACTGCCTTCTAAGATAGAAGACATTATTGACTTGGTGAGTGCTACCACTCGTGATTCTTCCTCTTTGTTGACGAACCCTGGTGAGTCGAAGTCTGCTGCTGTTGCTAGTGAGTTCTCTGGTGACAGAAAAGGAAAGAAGCGTGCTTCGGTTGGTGAAGATAGAGGAAAGTCTAAGAAGTCTTGAACTTTCAACCAGGCGTTGAAGTAGAAGCAGTGTTATGCCTGCCATGCTCCTTGGGTCCCTGGCCATAACTGTCCAGTTAGAGAAAGAAACGCTCAAGAAGAGGTTTCAAGAATGGCTGTCCGTTCTGGTGTTTCTGACTCCGAGTCTGGGGCTAGTGCCTCCAAGTGGGCATCATGTAACGATGAGAATACTAGTGCTTTGGCCAACATTGCTTTGAAGTGTAAGTCTAATCAAAAAGATGTAGTCATCAAGAGAGACTTTAAAGAAGTAAGCACTAATATTGGTTTTCCTATTCTTGTAAACAATTCTATTAGAACATACTCCTTGTTGGACTGTGGTGCCACCTTTAGTTCTGTGGATGTAAAGTTTTGTTCGAAGAATAAGATAGGGATTAGTTATATTGAGCACATCAATAAAAATTTAGTGAATAAGAGTAATTTTCATAAGTTTTTTATTCGTTTGGCTGATAGTACTTCTTTTGTGAAGAGAATTGGTACTTGTAAATTGAGTGTGACTTGTAATAATCAGACTATTCAGCGCGAATTCGAAGTGATGAATTTAACTAATAACAAGCCTGTTTCAAGTCAAACCGCCGTTGCGGTGATAAAATTTTGACCTTCGCTGCGCTATGGTAGATTTTATCGACCTTCACTAAGGTTTGCCCGCTTCGCTGTTGAAACCGGCTTGCACTTCGCAGTGGGCTGTTTTGGCTAATCGGAATAGCATGACAACGTGGGGGCCCCACCCAAATTTTTTTTGGACCTTCGCGACGGTATAAAGTATCCCCTACGCTGCGCTTCGTGTATTTTAAACCTTTGCTTTGGTAAAAATAACACGGGTCCCGGGGCAGCTTCTAAGATTTAATCTAATACGATGGTGTTGACTTAAGGGTTACATGTATGAGCTCAATTTGATAAGATATATATTTATTGGGGGGAAATTATCAATAGTCAAAGACTTCTTTGTAGACGATGTTGCTTGTTGCATTTGTTATTTTTCTTCTGTATTCATGATCAATCATTATTTTGATGGAGTTGGGGCTTCGAATACGGGACATTGCTACGTAGAGTTGTCCATGTGAAAAAACAGGAGAAGGCAGGTATAGCCCTACAAAATTTAAAATCTGACCTTGGGATTTGTTAATTGTCATGGCAAAGGCCAATCGCACAGGAAATTGAAGACGTTGAAAGTGAATGCCAATTTGCTCAGGCTAAGATTCGATAGGAATTCTAGGAATTGCTACTATATCACCTCCTTTGCTTCCGGTGGCTATTAATTTATCTGTTAAGTCAAGATGAGTTAAACAAGATTAAGAGAGGGTTTTATTCAGTGTAGAATGAGATTGTCAATATAAATTGAGCTTGGTGACACAAAGTAGGATTGTGTCTTAAATAAATGTCTTGATTTAATGATGCATCTAGCTTACGATACATCATCACCCTGGACCACCTTAAAAACCGTTTAGTTAAGATTTGAATAACATTTAGATGGACCTTGATTGAGTGTTGGATTCTTGAAGTCAGATAAATCGCTCTTGAATAATATGTGAATGCTTATGCGAATTAGATAGTTGTTAAATTGTATGCTTTGTTCTTTGCATGTATGTACGTTGGAATTGCCCATTAAAAAAAACCATTTCATCAAAAACCTTTCGTGAGGAAAAAAGATGAAGCTGGGTAAAAAAGGTTCTCCGTACTGATTGCGCTTAATTCACAGATGTCTAGTTTGATCTGGACTTCTTGTTGACGTCCGATTCCTTGAAAGGAGTCTTGCGCTTGCGTGATCCTTTGATTCTTTTGACTTGACCAGACTTGGTAGGCATGTTAGCGTTACGTCGTTTCCAGTACTCTTTAATAGTTTCTGGACTGTCAAAGTCTTCGGGCTTTTGCCATGTTTGCTCGTCCGGATATCCTACCCAAGTAGTTAAATACTCGATACCATTTGGTTCTACTTCCCTGTGATTGATCACGGCTTGAACTTCATAAATGTCTTTGTTTTCATCAGACTTGTTCGTTTCATTTGCGATTAATTTAATTTGCGAAGTAGGGATGTTTCTGGATAGAATGGAGCCTGTGCGATTGGTCAAGATGTAGCTTCCATTGGTTGTATAACCATGTACATAAAATGGACCTTCATACTTGGCATCTGTTTTCCGACGCTTGTTTTCTATGTTTTTGATCATAACTTTAGCACCTATGGGAAATGGATCTTTGAGTATCCGATGCTTTCTTTCAAAGTGCTCATTATCTTTTTCTTGAGTCTTAATGATCTGATTCCTAATTTCAGGAATGGTATAGTTATTGAGTCTTTCGATTTCTTTCTTTAACTTATCTGTGTCTATCATATCGTCAGAGATATTCATTTTCGATAGAGCTTTTGTATAACCTTTGAGATCATTTGCTTGGCGATTGAACATCACTTGGAATGGAGTATGATTGTGTAGTCTTGATATATGTTGGTTCATCAGATACATGGTACCTTCGACATACAAATCCCATGATTCTTCATATCCATCCAGCATTTTGAGGATGATAGATTTAGCAGTCTTTACATGAGTTTCCAAGTTGCCAGCTGGAGTGTAAGGTAATGAGAGAGCAGATTCAATGCCCATATGTTGACGTAGACTTTTGATCAATTTGTTATAGAATTCTAGTCCTCTGTCATGTTGAAGTACTTTAGGATATCCCATAATGGAAAATATCTGTATCAACTCCTTGGCAACATCTAGGGCTGTTTTGGATTTGATTGCTCTGAGAATCACAAACCTACTAAAGATGTCAACGCACACTAATAGGTAGTTATTGCCTCTAGGAGTTGTAACATCGAATGTGCCTAGATCAATAGCGACTTTGTCCCATGTATTGTTGGGCGCATCACTCTTTGGAGGGTGGAAAACATGTTTTGCTAGATTGAATCGAGCGCACTTTGTACAGTTCTTGATGTATTTTGTTACATCTTCGCGCAAGTGTTTCCAGTTCATGCCATGTTCTTGTTTTATCATACGTTCGACACTGTTGATTCCATAGTGTCCAGCAAGATGACATTGCGAAATGATATTTTGTTTTTCCTCTTCATTTTGAGGTTGTGTGTATTTGTCTATACGACTAGCAGCAATGATTTGGTCAGTAACGTTATTCAATTTTGTTATTTCCATTTGTGAGGTCATTTTATCTATTGTGTTACTGTTTTCAGAATTTGTTTCTGAGGTTACGTGAGGCGAATTGTCACGGTTTTCTTTTGCTGTTTTGGAGGCTGCTTTCGTCTCAACTTGCGTATCAATTACTTGCTCACCCCTCTCCAGCGTTTGATCAGCGTCGTCTGGATAAAGCAAACGCGATAAGTGATCAGCCAAGATGTTGCGTACTCCGGCACAGAAGGTGATGTGAAAGTCAAACTCGTAGATCATCTCGTAGTAATTTTCAATGATTCGATTGATTTTTGGTTGAGAGTGCAGATACAGTATACCTTTGTTATCGGTATAGTAATGAAAGCGTTGACCAGACAACCACTGTTTCCACTTGGTAGTGCAATAGAGAAACGCTAGGATCTCATGTCGAGAGGATCCATAGTTGCGCTCTGCTTTTGATAAAGTGCGTGCAACAAAGCCGATATAACGAATATGGTTATCGATTACCTGATACAAACAACCACCAATACCATAAGCACTAGCATCAGTCACGAGATGCAAAGGATATTTGAGGTTAGGACAACTGAGTACAGGAGTATCAGCGAGTACGAGCTGCAATGTACGCATAGCTTTGGAATGCTCTGCAGTCCATACTTCCTTGATATTGGGATGATTTTTGAGTTTGTTCAGAGGAGCCATCAAGGTGGAAATGCGAGGTACATGCTCACGAAAGTAATTGATCACACCAAGTCGATGACCTAACTCTTTCGAGTTTTGGACCGTTTCAGGCCAAGATAATACGTTGGTAACCTTGCGCATATCCAGAGTAAGTGCATCATGAGAAAGTCGAAATCCTAGAACAAAGATTGATTTCTGCATGAGATTGAGTTTTTCATGATTGATGCGAAGATTGGATCGAGTGAGTCGAGATAAGACTGTTTGTAGACAACGAACATGGTTGTCGATACTATCATCGGTAGCAACGTAGATGTCGTCAATGTAATGAACACAATAATCCAAGTCAGCAAAGAGACTGGTGATGCTTCGTTGTACCACTGAGGATACGTTGAGCAATTCAAATGGAGCTCGTTTGAATTGATATTGCAGGCCGCTAGGAGCCGTGAATGAAGTAACAGGTCTATCACATCGACGGATGCGAAAACTGTGAAAGCATGCACTAAGGTCGATGGTAGTGAAGAGCGAGAATTTGCTCAATTTACGATGCAAAGTGCTGATCAAGGGTAATGGAAATTTATCCATTTGTGCGGGATCAAGGCTTTGATTTACAAGACGACAATCAAGTACAGTACGTACCTTTTTTGGATCTAATTCACCTGTTACAGGGGATCGCTTTAACACAGTGAGTAAACTGGAATTGAAAGGATTGTTTGGAGGTGCGCGTTCAATGACATTGCCCGAAATCCATTCTTGTACTTGTTTTTCAACAGCTTCTAAATGACATTCTTTGATTGCATATTGTCTACGATAAGCTGATGTAATACCCTTTTTCAGAGGAAGGCGTATTTCACTTCCTGGTATATTACAGTAGTTTGCAACAGGGATATTTCTGTTGGCTTGTATAAATGGTTCGATTTGATCCATCATTTGCTTACGCTCGGTCTGTGTACCAAAAGGATCATTGTTGGGTGTAGATGGGTTTGGATCAATAGGAGGTAGAACAGGACCAACCTTGTTTTCCCAATCCATGGCGATATTGGAGATTTCAATACCCAAAAGATATATCAAATCCATGCCAATGCACACATGTATGTTATTAAACAGATTATATACTTCAAACCGTGAATGAATTGTTTTGGAATTGTATGTGACCTCTAATTTGTCTGACGTATGTCCTAGACGTTTAACCGTGTTGCTATTGATAAGTTTAATATTTCCTTCACTTTTATTTATTTCTAAATTTAAGTGTTTTGCCAGAGAAGGAGAGATAGAAGAAAAAGAGCAGCCTGAATCTAGCAATGCCCAAGTTTTCACATTCTCTATTGACAACGGAAGATATATAAACTTATCAGCTAACAGGCCTTTTGGCGATTGTGCAAAGTAGTCATCTGTGGTGACAGTGTACTTACAGTCAGCTTTGCCTTTGCCCTTGGGGTCAAAGTCAGCGGCAGCGAATTGAAGATTGTGGTCTTCATTATCAGAGGAGCCTTCATCCATGAAGACATCCCCTTCATCATCCGATTGAGTAGGTCTTGGCACAGGGTCTTTGTTGTTGGAGGTCTTGGAGGGTTTACCTTTACTCATGCCTTTGCAGACATGACCATGCTTCCATGGGCCTTTGCAGGTGAAACATGTACGTTTCTTACCTTTAGATTTGAACTGCTGGAAATGCAGCTTTCGTTCAGCTCTCTTTTGTTTTGCTCGGCAATCAGCGGTATCATGCTCGTGAGAGTTATGATAGCTGCAATAAGGACTAGGCTTATGGCGAGAGGAAGAGGTTTCAGAGCGGAATTTGCTCGGACGAGAGGAAGAGTAAGGTGTGGAAGGCTGAGCCTTTTTGGAGTGCACTATTTTATGAGAAGTAGGCAACTTCTTTTTGACGTCAAGGTCGTTGAGGATATCATACGCATCCAGCAACGCTTGGATGGTAAAGTCCAATGACTGAGCATTAGGATCTTTGGTGATCTTTATAGTTCTCAATACCTCTATGTGATATTCTCGAGGAACTGGTTGCATGATACAATGCTTCAACATACTTTCTTCAGTGATCATCGCTTCTTGAGCAATTTCACGGAATCTTGCCACGTATTGTGACATTGTCTCGTATCTACGAAACTCAAGACGATAAAGTCTGTCCGTGGCTAATTGTCGCAATCTTTCAGGACTGGTCCCAAATTTGATTGCTATAGCATTTTTGATTGCACTCCAGGATGTGTTGGGATGAGACTGTGAGTAGTCTTTAACCCACTCGATAAGATTATCGGGGGCCGAAACGAGAAGAAGTCTTTGCCAATTGGCCTCCACAGACAAAGAGTGGGAATTCAATACATTTTCAAATGCATTAAAACACTTTTTAGGTGTTTTGTAAGACTGACGACTGGTATCAGTGATGAAGCCAGTCCACTGAAAGTATGGGAGATTAGAGGGAACTAAACTCATTGTTTGATGAACGACAGGGTTCACAGGAACATTGCTTCCAGTAGAGGGAGTCAATGCCGACATTGTAGATTCATTGTCTCCAAAAAGATCCTTAAAATCTTCAAGGGCTTGCAGATAACGTTGCTTAACGAAATCCTTTTCAGCTCTCAAGCGATCAATGTCTGAGCTTTTCTTAGCGTTAGCTAGAACGAAAGAAAGCTTTGTCAACTTCTTTTTTAAATCAGAGATAGTCTCTCTGAAAGACTTCTCAGTTATCAGATCATTGTCACCGAGATCTTCAAACATTTCATCCTCGACAGACGGAGGGGAAGTTCTTCCTGCGACATCGTGAGATGACAGGGCATTGCCAGTATATGTGTCAATATCCATGGACTCGCTGGGCTTTTCTTGTCCATAAGCATTACCACTGTTTCTGATGTTCGTGGCAGCGATAGGATCGCGACGAGGAGAAGCAGGAGGCAAAGGAGGAAACTCATTAAGAGAGTAGTCGATGCTAGTAGTGACAGGGGCACGATGACTACTAGGGTCGTTGTTGACGCGATGAGCATCATTAGCCTTCTTGGTGTTGTTGTTGTTGTTGTTGTTGTTGGACATTTTCTTAATACTGAATAAACTTTTGCGTGTTTAAAAAAAATAATTTATCTGTTAAGTCAAGATGAGTTAAACAAGATTAAGAGAGGGTTTTATTCAGTGTAGAATGAGATTGTCAATATAAATTGAGCTTGGTGACACAAAGTAGGATTGTGTCTTAAATAAATGTCTTGATTTAATGATGCATCTAGCTTACGAAACATCACTAGGCTTTCTAGCCACGCTTTATTTTCAATATAATAATAGTAATACAATTTAAACTCCATTCTTTGCATCTTTCTAAGCCGCGCATCGTGGATAAACTATGACTGGTGACATGAGCAATGACTCCCAACTGTTGTATACATTGTCCTTTTTAGGAACAATAACAAATTATAAAGTCAGATTAGCCATCACGTCGTTAACATATATGGACATGTTGATTAACGGTGAGATACGTTCTTATACAAATAAACAGAAAGTACGTTGTGATCCAACGTAAGGTAAACACTCAGTTAAGATGCGGGATCCATCATTAGTATAAATAGAGCTAGAAAATGTATATTGAATAAAGACAACTTTCTTTTGGGTCTGATTAATTTATTGTTGTTATCAATTGTACCGTGAATATCACACCCACAACAACCAAGACTCTATACCGAAACAGAGCTTAAGCAAATTATTAACGTGCCACTGAGCTTAAACCTCCCAAACTTTAAAATCTTTTCAATATTGACCTCCCAAAAAATCGCACTCTACAGGGATTGAACTCATGTCCTAGATATTTTTACTAGTAATTTTATTAAAAAAAAAAGGAGCTTACTCAAGGTCTTTGGGTATTTTTACCTTTCTATGAGAAAGGTATCTCTTCTCAACAAACTTCTTGACATCAGCTGCCACTTCTCTCCCGCGTTCTTGCTTGCTGTATGCTTCGATATAGTTCATACAGCGCTGAAAATACATCCTGATTTGAGCGATATTTCCAGCTTTATCCAAGAACGGGGGAATATTCTTTTCTAACGACTTAAATGTGTAATCACATCTAAGTCGGGCCTCTCTTTTAGCCATACCCCAATACATTTCTATCCAATTACACTCGCAGTGATACTTGGGGTATAGCTCGAAGATGTGGCCAGCATCTTCTACAACTTCTTGCAATGCAGTTTTTTGTGCCAGAAAGTCTAGTCTGCTTTCGAGAAAATGCAATGCACAACACATCGACTTGACTCCGGGCTCGGGACTACCACAGCGCATCTTCCAAGTCTTTCCGTTCAAGTCGCAAAGCCATTGTCCACGTTCTTCCAAAATTCTTTTGATACCTTTAAACCAATGAGTCAGACTAAGTTACATTATAATAAGAGTACTTAAACTTTTCTTACCTTTGAAGTATCTGACATGCTTTACTTTAGGTCTACCCATGGAGTCATGGGATGAAATCTCCTTGTCAGAGAAAAACGATTGCTTCAAAAGCTGACCAGAAGAGAGTTCAATGGTTGTATCCTTGAACTGATATCGCTCAGTTAAAGGCCATGGTTTCTCATTGAGCGTCATTCGACTTGCAACCAGTGCGTCTTCGCTGTAAGCCCCATGATTTGAGCTGTTATCAAAGAGGAATACAGCTCGGCAATCTGAGTGCAAGCTTTCAAACAGCCCAATGACATGATCCTTTAACTGAGCGACCATATCCTTACTTGTCCACCAACCATCTCTGCTCTCCCCAGCTTTAAACAGCTTTCTAGAGCTCCAACCACGAATTCTCATTGTTCCATGACAAGGGCACTGAAACTCGCTAACCATGATGGAGAAGCCAGGCCCTTTCTTTCGGATGTAGTTTTCATCCTTTGACATCCAGAGGGTATCCTTGCCGTCATTGGCATAGAATGTGGACTCGTCTTGAGTCACAAAGACCAATTTTTTCTCACCTTCCTCCAAGTTAGGCTCCAAGATCTCCTCCTGATTTTCACCATCATAGAATTCCGACTTGGTGGCATACTCCATTATTCTTTTGGTCCAGGAGTTGCGATATTCTACGACGTCTTGACGCTCATGGCCATCGAAGAATATCGTCTTTTGGTTCTTGCTGTAGCTGTACCCCCATTTATAGAGGTACTTGGCCACAGTAGACTCGGAAACTGTGCCTCTAACACCAAGAACAGAGGGAGCAACTTCGTCTTCGATGTACTGCTTTAAAGCCAAAACAGTACGCTCAGCTGGCTTCATCTCTTAAAACTTTTGTAACGACATCATTTTGACATCGTTGTCACTCAAGAACGACTCACGCTTGATGTGAGCGTCCTGAGAGTGATCTGAAAGCTCACCTGCTTCCAAGAATTCCTTTGCCCATTTTACAATGCATTTAGTACGATATTCCTCGTTGTTGTGAGGCCATAAATGCCTGGCAACTTCTTCTGACGCTTTGCCCTTCTTCAATCCTGCAAGCCTGTTTTCGAAATATGCTTGAACAGACATACAGTCACTGGAAAAAGAAATTCGATCGGGCCTTACATAAGGCATATCTGGCATGATAATGACCACAATCAATATTTCATTCTTTTACAAAAAACAATTCAGTTCAAATATATCTACTATTGATATACAAGCAGCCGTGAAAAATACAACAAGAGTGAAGAGAAAACTTATTGAGGAGTGTGTTGGTTGAATCGCGCTAGCATTCCTTGAGAGAGATTTCACGCATAATGGTGTTCTCTTACGCGACTGTAAACAACATCGTGAAAAAAGGCACACTTCTGTCCAGCGTTTCGTCCTGGCTCAACCCCAAAAGTTAATGAGAAAACAATGAGACACGCTCGATTGAATTGTAACAAACAATACTTTCTTTAGCATTGATGGCATCAAACACGAGCTGGAGAAATTAAAAGTTACAGTCTGTAGAAAGACTGTCGTCAGCTGTTTTCGTCAGCTAGGCTTCAAATCTTACTGCGCATCTCACAAGCCTGCCTTGATGAAGAAGCACAAGGAGTTTCGACTCGAATAGGGCCAAGGAACATGTCGATTGAACAACAGAGCTTCAACCCTGGTACTTAGAAATCCCAAGCATAGAAGGACAGACGCTTCTTGTTACAAGAAGATGGGGCTACGTGTCATACAGAAGCTTCTGCGTGTCTTTGGAAGAGCCGTCATTTGATGAAGAGGCTTGAGTACTGGCCTGCCCAAAGTTCAGATTTAAACCCCATTGAGGATTTGGGGTGGGCTCTTGAGAAGCGCATAGCAAGCAGGCGCCATGCTGTTCATAACACTACAGAATTGAAGGAATTGCTGCTGGAATAGTGGAGTAAGATCAGCAGCGACTTACTTGTTTGCTTGGTGGACAACACGAAGGAACTCTGTCAAGCCGTCATAGATGCTAAAGGTAGTATGACAATAAATAGAGCTTAATTGGACATCGTCTTGAATCACTAACATGTCTTTTATTTTATGCATCTTTAACACTGAGTTTCGATTTTAAAAAGTGATCGAATTTCAGGTTCCAGCAACTGTATAACGAAAAAAATTGTATGATTCTAAAGAGCTTCCGTCATTCTTCTTGTTCATAACGGGCTTGTTGATCTTTTTGATGGAATCCAAAGACTTCTCAATCAAGACCAACTCCTTTTGAGAGGCACTCATCTCTACCTCGGCAACAGGAAGTGGTTTTTCCTCTAAGGTAATCCCAAAGTTGAAGAGCGTTGCTCGGGGATCTACCTTTTGAGCTTCCTTGGTTTTTCTCCACTTAGTGGTAGTGGAGTTCTTCATATAATGGCCTTTTCTTTTTCTGATTGTGGTGATTGCACCATATTTAAATCATAAAGAAGTTCTATAAAAAGATCTTGATAAAAGAAGTATTCCATATAAAGAAATACCCTGAGCTGAATTGAAACAGATTCAGGGATTCAACTTGAAACGCACATATATTCAGACTCAAATATATTACCTACAAAAATATAAATGACAGCGGAGATCAATTCCCTGATTGATCCAATCAAGCTGCCTTACTTATTCCAAACTAGTCAGACATCAATAACAATAACTATTCTTATATCAAAAGCAAGTCATCAAGACTTACTCATCCTCTATCGTATCTACTCTCAGCTTAAATAATCGGATAAACCAATCCTCACTCAATTTGTATAAATAGTCGTTGTAATTTTACTAGATAGAAAATCATCTCTCTTTATCAGAATAAAAGGATTATCAAAGTACTTGCTTCTTGTCTTTTTATTCTCAACTTACTCCAATCTCTACACTGATGCTGCTGTTGTTGTCTCGCAAGCGGTCAAGGCACGAGGTGCTCACGGTAGTTTTCCAAAGTTGACAATCTTCGACATTATCAACTGTTGAAGTTTCAACAGAAATTTCATCTCTCTTCACAAGTTTTCCTTTTTCGTCTTTCTTTTGGGATTTGAAATGTTGAGCTCTTTTGCTTAATCGAGGCATAGTTAATAATAGTAAATGTAAACAAAAGGCGGTTTCTCAAACGCGAACAGACGCGAATTAATACTTACACGAACGCGATATAAAAATAGCCTAGCTTTCTAATTGGCTGGCTATTATTTGAATCCCCGAATAGCGGTACTTGATTTTTTTTATAGGTATGCCTGCTCTTTTCAATATTGACCTCTCCCCACTATACCTCAGCCAGAAAATTTAAAAACCGCCAAACTTTGAGACCTTACTGCACAAAAGTTTTGCAGAGGAAAAAAAAAACTGAGGCGATAAACTAGTTCAGAAAAGATCAACGAACAATGTTATCGCTTTAGAATTGTATTTTATTTAGTTTGGGATGCTGTGAAAAACTTCAAAGTTTTGACAAAATGTAGGAGCTTTAAGTTTGGTAGCACTGTAACCAACTTAGAAACGAAGAAAAGCAAGCCACAGAAGATCTCTATGCAACCCATGACTTGCCACTGGAGATTGCTGAGAGCTGTAACGAACTCTCAAGGGCAGACAGAATCGACTTTGTCAAGCGGATTAAGAAGAAACAACCAAAATTCCAACACGAGTATATCACCGTTGGAGAACAACTCAACAAGAATTACATCCAAAGATGTAAAAATCACAAAACAGAAACTATCAAGTCCATTAATTGCCTTTACAAAATTGTAGATAACACAAGAGCAGCTGCAAGAGGAGCAACAGATCTCTACAACAGACTTGAATTTATCAAGCAACAACAAGACAGCTTGAACAAATCCACTATCAATCAATTGCTCAACGAAGCAATTAAGATTTCCCACAATCTCTCCGTTTTCTCGTGGACAGAAGCTTCACTCCAAGATGATGAAGCCAGGGAATTTGCCGTTGACGCATTACATCTGCCAAACAGCATTAAGCATCTCGGAGCGAAAAATGACAACACCAACAAGAGAGATACCTTTGATGCAGAATTTGTCCATGCATACAATGAAGCCACTTACCAACGATCAATCGTTCAAGCAGCAGTCAGTCCCAACAACAGCCCAACCAGAGGTGGATTCCGTACCCGTGGATTCTTCAATGGCAGAGGAAATGCCCATCGAGGATTCAGAGGAGGAGGAAATTTTTGGAACAGGGGCCGAGGTGGCGGTCCTTCCAACAACTACAACAATTACAACCACCAATCAACCATCCAATACAACAACAAAGATTCCAACCATCAGACTCAATAAAATTATTAAATCAAAAAACAGTAGAAAATACAAAACTAACAAAAACAATAGAAAATATAAAACCAACAAAAAATATCAATTATTTAATACCAGACGATGGCTTCCTGCCAGGCGGTCGTCTGAAAATGTTTTTACAGAACTGGAAGAACATAACCAATCACAAATGGCCTCTCTCAGTCATATCCCAAGGGTATAAACTTCAATTTACAACCAAACCAATTCCCTGGAAATCATATCCATTAAAACTAAGCCAATCCGATCTTCAGGCAAAAGACGAAGCTGTCAACAAATTTCTCAAGGCAGGCATGATAGAAATATCAGAAACTCAAAATCGAGACTTTCTTTTCAATCTTTTCACCATCCAAGAGGCAACCAAAAGAAGACCAATTTTGGATTGCAGAAAGCTAAACCAATTTCTACAATGCCAACATTTCAAGATGGAAGGAATACCAGCTTTGCGAGATATAATAGAACACAACGATTATATCTGCAAACTGGATTTAAAGGACGCCTATGCGGTAGTCCCTGTAGTGAACTACACAACTATAGATACCTATATTCTTAAATCAGCCAATCAAATCCTTCTATTTCAATATAATGATAATTATTCTTTACGCTTCCAATTTCGAGTCTGACATCGAAAGGCTATCCAAGTTAGTATTCTCGCCACACCTTAGATGCGTACTTTGAACTATCATAGATTCTGGATATCGACATCGAAGGAATCATGTTAATATACGATCAACAGCAAACTAGATATTATAAATCATCCTAACTTTCGAAAAGTATAAATAGAGAGATAATTTAGAAGTAGGATTAGATAAGATTCAGTTTACTTTTGTATTGGAATAAACCCCTTTAAATCTACTTGTGTTTTTTTTATTATTTTTTTTAGCTGTCAAACAGTACAGTCCCAATCCATCCCGCATAAAGAAAATATTTGACATTCGAACACAAAAACGTAATTTACAACTACAAGACATTAGCATTTGGAATCAGTTCCGCACCACTAGTTTTCTCAAAGATCATGCGCTTCGCTGTCGAGTATTTAAGAAAGAAAGGCATAAGATTGGTATACTACTTGGACGATCATTGCATCCTTGGCAAAACAAAAGAAGAAACATTACAGGCTACAGAACAAGTGATTCAACACTTACAAGACTTAGGTTTTCTCATAAATTTTCAGAAAAGCTCTCTAACCCCATTGAAGACACAGGATTTCCTCGGATTTACTTTCGACACACAACAAATGAAGATTTTAGCACCACAACAAAAGATATTGAAGTTGATCCAACGAATCAAACAAGCTGTTCAAAATCCCTATCAAAGGAGTTGTAGATGGATTGCCAATTTATTGGGGAAGATGACAGCACTGATACCAGCGATAGGAGAAGCTCTTCTCCACATACGATATCTACAACGAGATCTAGCCAAGAATCTCCATATACACAAGCAGAATTGGGAAAACCCATGTCCCTTGTCCTCTACAAGCCTACAAGAACTACAATGGTGGCATCAGTTTGTGACAACAAAGAACGGTCTTCATATCAGGCAGATAACAGAATTCAAACAGGACATCCTGACACACGTAGATGCATCACAGGTAGTGTGATATTTGCAGTCTCAGATAGATTTAATGAGAGGGAACTCGATTTTTTTATTCAAAAGAAAGAGAGGGAACTAATTCTACTGCAAGTCCATGTTGTGTTTATATATTATTTCTATCTCGGTTTCAATCAATCACTCCGTTATAATTTTATCTGTTTGAGCAGTTTTCCTACTAGGATGACTGGTCACCTTAATGGAAAGATGGCTGTAGCCAGATTTCATCCCCCGCCTTGAATAAGGTGGAGATATATTGTTTACTTGATTTATATCTTGGAGAGATAATAATTATGCTCGACAAGATATGTTTAATCATGATTAGTGTTTCAATATATCAGGCATAACTGTTTCATACTTGTTCACTTGTTTCGTTGGATGTTAAGATCAGTTTAGATTAGGTGATAACGATAGACAAGCCCTTTGTAATTATGTCTCAGAACTATCTTTATCCAAGTAATGATTTAGTCTTTTCTTATAACGAAATCTCTAGAATCATTGCTTGTTTTGTTAGATGCTGCTACCTTGGTATTATAAGGCCTATGCAACCATCCTGCTATCACATGTGTCATGTCATATAGCTATTTCAAGTATTGATGAGAAGAGAGTCAATGACTATAAATCTGATCATGCTTTCAATGTGTTAGCTAGGCACATTGAACGCTTTATATATCATATCATCGCTTTTTACCAATGCTTGTTAGATGTTTGATTTCAGAATTACCTCTGGTAATATCTGAAATGATTTTAGTTTTCCAACTTTGCGAACATTATTTGATTTATTGTTATTTTGACATTATCTGTCAAAATAACCTTTGATGATGATTAATTGAATTTCCGATTATAAGTCGTTCTGGCTTCTATATATGCCAAAATACGACAGGTAGAATGGGGAGTATCATCGCCGATGCTACAGACAACAGGCCACTGGACAACACAAGAAAGCGAACATTCGATCAATGTACGGGAGTTGAAGACAATTCTCTTTGCTCTCCAGTTACACGCAAAAGAATTCGAAGGGAAGAAGATCAAGATTATGTGCGACAACATAACGGCGATAAAATACACAACGAAGTCAGGAGGTACAGTCAGAACGAAAAAAAAGGTTAATTTTTTTAGACTCCGTAAAAGAAGGGTAAATGTATGACACGTCTTACATTCCTATCATTCTACCTCTCTTTCTTAATAAAATTCCTTGAAACTCACAATATGTCTCAATTATCCACTGAACTCAAAGCTATCATCGTTGATCGTTGGCAAAGAAACCAACCACAGATCGAAATTGCCCAAGAACTTGGAATTAACCCAGTCACTGTTAACAGGACCATCAAGAGATTTCAAGCCAGAGGTACCGTTGAAAGAGCTGCGGGCTCTGGAAGACCCAAATCTCTTGACGAACGTAGCAAGAGAGTTCTGAAGAGAGCCATCCAAAAGGACAGATCTGTCACGCTTGCTTCTTTGCAGCAAGAGCTGCCAGTAAAGGTGCACACCCAAACCATCGCAAAGGAGTTGCATGGTCTGGGTTACAACAAGAGAGTTGCGGCAAAGAAGCCTTTTCTAAAGGAAGCCCATATGGAGAAGAGGCTTCAATTTGCCAAAGCTCACCGAAACTGGACAATAGAGCAATGGAAGCAAGTCGTCTGGACAGATGAATCCAGCGTGGAAATCGGCAAGGACATCTTGCAAAAAAAAGTCTGGAGATTGCCACAGGAAAAATACGACAAGGACTGCCTGAAGCCTTCTTTCAAGAGTGGCCGAACCAGCTTTATGGTTTGGGGGGCCATATGTGGTCGCAACAAGTCCGAGTTGGTGTTCCTGCCAAAGGACAGAAGAACAAGCCAGGACTTTGTAGACCTTGTCTACAAGCCTGTTCTTCTGGGCTTTCTCCAGAGCAATCCCGGATCGGTCTTGATGGAAGATAACGCCAGCATCCACACAGCCAAAGCTGCCAAGGAGTGGAGGGATCTCAATGGGGTTGAGAAAATAGAGTGGCCTGCTCAATCGCCTGATCTCAACCCCATTGAGAACGTCTGGAGTGAAATGAAGCGACGCTTCCATCAAGACTGGTCCAGACTTAAGGGCCAAAAAACCAATGAGGAGATGCTGGTGGATGCTTGGAACAGTATCACTGTCGAATACCTCGACAAAACTGTTTCAAGCATGCCATCACGCATGAAAAAAGTGATTGCTGCCAAAGGAGGCTCAATTGACTCCTAGGCAAGCAATCCAAAAATAAAACATATCTTTTGCCCCAATTCTTTTATAATTTTATTAATTAGACATTTAAAAGTGTATGATCCGAAAAAAGAAAGCTCGATTAACTAAGAAGTATTGACTGAACAACAAGTAAAATGGTCCTCATCCCTCATGATGACCTTGTCGGAATTCAAAAAAATTAACCTTTTTTTTCGTTCTGACTGTACAAGCTCCACCATACTACAAGATCTAGGTGAATACTTGGCGCACTCCGGTAGAACACTCCGGTGGCTTAGATATTATAGGTAGTGGCTTATGAGGACGTCCTCATTCTTAGTTATGCTAGTAATAAAATATGTGTGTAACATGTACCTGAAAAGATCAAGTCAATGAAGCAATGGGCCCTGGAAAGCCCTTTGTCAACACTTATTTAATAATTTTATAAATGAATCAAGACAGTTTGCTTTATATTGATATTGAAGCCTCGGACGATGAAATATCTATCTGTAGTGCTGGTATCGACATCAAACCTTTTGATAACGAGCAAGTCAAAGTTGAGACGAGTTGTCATCTCGAGATTCAAGAAGAAGTCATCACTATTGACACTTCTGATTCTGAAGTCGATGTTGAAGATATATCTGAAATTCAGTCTGAAGGTGTGTAATAGCACTTTATGTTAGATTCTCTGGAATATGAAGTTGCCTGTTGTGTTTAAAATAAAAAATAAATATTAGAGCTACTTGTCAGTAAACGTGTCGAGTATGAAAGCAACTTGGAAGATTATTCAACCGATGAGGAAGAGTATGAAGGAAAGACCAGTAAGGAAAGTTTCCTTCATTGCACGGATAAGGACTTGCAGGTCTATGCATTGATGAAAGAAGAAATGGAGAAATTGTTTTCTGTCGGCACAGAATTTTCGGATATTGATGAATTACGTATCCGTGCTCAAGAATTCGGCAAAAAATATAATTGCCCAATCACAACTGACAAATCAAGTCAAAAAGAGCAAAGAATTAGAATGATTTGTAGACATGGAAAGGACTACAGACGCTCCAAGAAAGTTACTGATGTTGATCTTGTCAACAGTAACAAAAATTCAAAGTCCAAAGAATACAAGAAAGAAAGCCTCAAGTTCAATTGTCCTTGTGTTATTGAGGCTAGACTATGCCCTGTTAGAAAAGTTGTCACTGTGAGAAGTGTTGATGGCAGTCATAATCATCGTATTGTGAACGATCCTCTCACCTATCACTTGCATCGAAAGCTTGATGCTGATATTTTTGAAGAGGCAATTTTGCTATTGCAAAAAAACAAACCTTCTGTTGTTCAAGAGGTATATTCTTGGGAACTATTACTAGAATGAAAAATAGCTTGACTAATGTGACACTTAAAAAAAGATGCTTCAAGTCAAAAACATCAACTATATGAAAAAGAAGGATTTGGAAAACATGCAACAGCAATTCCGCTCTGGTTCTGATATGACTTCGTTTGTTACTGATTTGCAACGCAAACAATACAATGTTCGTTACACTACCAATTCAGAAAACAGAATCACGGCTGTTTTCTTTATTAGAGACAGTGCAATTAAAGAATTGCGCAAGCTTCCCGAGTCTGTCGTTGTAGATGCCACTTACAAGAGCAACTGTCATTTGTATGCTCTTGTCAATTTTGTCATTGCTGGAACGGTTGCTAGTAGAGAAAGACCACAGCAATTGGCAACTATTCCTGTGGCTGCCGCTTGGATGGAAAGAGAGACGAAGTCCAACTACAAGTGGGCTTTAGAACAATTGAGAGAAATTGTTTGGCCATCTGGACCAGCAGCTGAGCAGTTCGACTTGCCTAGTGTCTTTGTAACTGACAATGACGCTGCTTTAAAAGGGGCTTTAAGTGATGTATTTCCTGAGTCTTCTCAATTGCTCTGCTACATTCATATAGAACGACATTTCAGAGATAAGTTTTTGAAGGAAATTAACCCCAATTTTACTGGTAAGCGAAATAATCAATTGATACTTTAATGAAATCTAAACCAAAATCTGAATATCTTGTCATTGCTTAGTGGATATTCGTGACAATTATGAGGCAGAGCACAGAAACTTGCTTTTTGCAATTGCTCGTGGTTGTACCACGAAAGAAGGCTATGAAGAAGCCAAAAAAGCATACGTGAATTTTTTGAACCAGGAGGGGCTTTTGATCAACAAAAACACATGCCTAGAATACTTCGATTTGTAAGTTGTGCTGTTCATATTCAATTCAGAAATAATCTCAATAATTTGTTTCTATTTTACATGAAGGATGATGAAAGTAGAAGTTCAATGGGGAAGCTATTATGCAAACAAGCATCCTCATATGAACAACAGGTCTACAAACAGAGTAGAGGGAACCCATTCAGCAATGAAAGGCTATATTGGCTCGTCAAAAGGCAAGCTGGGTCCAGTGACTGACAAAATTGATGAATGGTACAAGATAAGGGTAAATTTTACTACATGTTTATAATTTTCAACAATTGCTAATTTCAAGTCTGAAGGAGGACTACCTGAAGTCTCAAATGGAGAGAGAAAGTATGTCTATCCCTGTCTCTCTTCTTACTAGTGAAGTTAGTGATATGCTCAAGCCTATATACAGAGCTATCACTAAATTCGCATTAATCAAAGTAAAGAATCAATTAGTCAAAGGACTAAAAGAGAAGCAAGAAGGCATATTGAGTCCTGTCTGCTCTTGCTTTGTCAAGGTATGGAAATTGCCTTGCCGACACGAGCTGGTCAAATGTGTCGAAGAACACGGACAAGTCAAGCTTGACTTGGTTCATCCTAGATGGCACATCTTTTTCATGAACGAAGACGGTACGATAATAATGATAAATAAATGTTTATGAATCGCGACTATGGACTAACAATTTTTTTAGTTCAAAAAGTTGGTCATCCTGAAACTAGA
Organism: Blakeslea trispora; assembly: GCA_025331445.1. Classification (NCBI taxonomy): domain Eukaryota; kingdom Fungi; phylum Mucoromycota; class Mucoromycetes; order Mucorales; family Choanephoraceae; genus Blakeslea; species Blakeslea trispora. The sequence continues at coordinate 40,954 of JAIWNE010000115.1, read as the reverse complement.
GCAATTACTGAAGGGATTGTCTCAACAAAATATCAAGATGTAGTTCAAAAAGAATTTTCTATTGAGTACGAACACTTGCGAAACCAATTAGACGAAGTTTTCTTGAATAGCAAGACATACCAAGACAAACAAGACATTCTTGATAGTATGGAGGAGCTTATTGAAAGATTAGCTCCAAACGATATCAGTAGTGTGAAAGCACCTACTCTGGCTAGTGTTCACAAAGGAAGGCCAAAACTTTCAAAGAGAAACAAAATTGGTATTGAGATTACCAAAGAAAAATTGAAGGAGGCTGATAAAGAAAGAGGAAAGAAGAGAAGATGGATGAGAAGGCAGAAAAGGCAGAAAAGGCAGAAAAGGATAAAAAACAGAAGACAAGCGACAATGAAAAGATAAAAGGTATGTTACTCACTAATACTCTGGCTTCTATTAACTCGCATCTAAAACTTGTATCTTCAGTAAAATTAGAAAGAAAAGAAGTCGAAAAAAGCCAGAGTGATGATGAGTTGTTGAAAGAAGAAGAAATGGAGTATCTGTCTCTTATCGAGCAGATACATCCATCTATAGAAAAGAATTGGTACACTGCTGCTATCAATGTACGTGCTGACGGATTCTGTGGCTTTAGAGCTTTAGCAGTGCAGTTGTACGGCGATGAAGAGAAGTTTTGGGAGGTGAAGATGATGATGAGAGACTTTCTCTTGACGATGGATGAGGGCAAAGATGAAAGCACAGGCTTTTACAAGAAGCACCTGAAGGGGTTCATAGATTACCAAGAGCTGAAGTTGATCGTTTGTTTTGGTTTGCAAGCCACAGTTGGTTGCCAAAAGGTCGACAAATCGCTTACTTATGCAGGCCAAGACTACTGGTTTACCTTACCAGGATGTGCACAGTTAGCCGCTGACACATTCCAAAGGTTAGTGGCTACCTATGCAGAGAAAAAGTACATGAACACGCCACCATGTACTTTTGTGCCCCTGATTGTCAAGCAAGAAACCAAGAAGAAGAAAGAGATGCCTCTGCTTATGCAAAGAGTTAATGACAATCATTTCATTACTCTAAGCATGAAAAGAGCAATCAAACCAACTTGGCCATTGCCACAACCCAGTCTGTATGAAAGTGCATGTGAGTCTCTTGCTATTTCTCCTAATTTCAAGCGCACCTTCTGGAATCATTATTTGTTCTTTCAAAGCAGAGAAAAAAACCAGGTAAGATTACATTGAATAACTGCAAGTTCCTTTTATTAATTTTCATGACAGATAATGGCAATAGTGAAGTACTTTTTCTAGATTAGACAAACCCTTTCTCTTTTACTTTTTTTTTGTTCTTTATTTTATTAACTCATAATTATTCATATAAATTAACAACACACTTTCAATCGAATTCAAACAAGCTACTTTGTCTTCGGATTTTCAATCCATAATAATTATGCAACAATGTCTAGTGGAGTGTTACACACATATTTTATTACTAGCATAACTAAGAATGAGGACGTCCTCATAAGCCACTACCTATAATATCTAAGCCACCGGAGTGTTCTACCGGAGTGCGCCAAGTATTCACCAAGATCTAGCAGTCCAGATTCAAGAAATCTGCAACAAACACCGACTACAAGTACAATATCAACACATTGCAGGTATAAAGAATATAGATGCGGACAAGCTGAGCAGACGGACAATGAATCCATTGTACGAAGCGGTGATCCCAAGGAAGATTCAGAACAATTGGGGACAATTGAGAGTTGACGCGTTTGCGGCCAGAGAAAACCACCAGCTACAAACCTATTGGAGCTTCCGAGCGGATCCGAATGCCCAATCAACGGATGCATTCCAACAATCGTGGCAGAGATCAGACCTATACTGCTTCCCACCATGGAAACTGATCCCACATGTTCTACACAAGATAAACATAGACAAGACACCGAAAATCGTGTTGATCACACCCCACTGGACATCACAACATTGGTGGCCAATGTTGATGAAAATGAAGAAATTAGCAAAGCCATTCACGTTCCAACTGAACCAGTGGACCTTAGTCGCATGGAAATTATCAGGAGAACGAAACAGGAGGAGGGCCTAAGTATTGACGCTATTGAATACTTATCCAAAGCAAATAGAAGTTCCACCAATGACAATTATGATAGAAGCTGGAAGAAATATGTAGAGTGGTGTAAAAAACAAACACCCCAATAGATCCTACTCAATACATGCCGATAGCAGCCCTCAACTACTTTCTGGAGAACAAGCACTATTCACATTCTCAACTTAAGACTATGAGAGCATCAATTTCTTCGGTGTGGAAGATAGTACACCCGAATAAAGGAGATCTCGCTGACGAAACTATCATAGCTCAATTTTTCAAGACAAAACGGAACACAGATATTCGAATCCCAAAAGAACATCAATCAAAGACTTGGGACACCAATCTATTAACTACCTTGATCAAGAAAAAATTGCATTCAAGATCTAAACTTACACCTATTACAACGAAAGACGCTACTAGTGATAGAACTAGCAACTCTAGCTAGACCACGTTCGGAATTGGGGAAACTGAAATTCAAAGACGTCTTGTGGTGATCTGAGCACATTTAAGTCTCAACAATGACAATAAGATAACATGTAAACCAAATAAGTCATAAGGATAATAACATCAGACATAATGAAATCAATCCCTGTAAATCCTTACTAAATAAAGCATCTGAAGTAAAGTCAATAAGGTTCTCAATATACAGAATCCGACTCAATCACTCCATAACTTCATTCATCTAATTAAGTCATATAAAGACAAGTAAATGATGAGAGTGATGTAACCATATAGACTAAGTACACTAATTTAGTACAAGCTATAAATAACTGTGACATGTATAAATAGTAGTTGTAGTGATAACTTATGAAACTCTTCTTCCAGTCTTAACAAGAAATAAAACACTACAAACATTCTCAAAGTACTTTCTTTGTCTTACTCTATTTTTCTTTTATATCACTACAACCCCAAAACATCACACGTCTTATTTGATTTAGAAGATGGAAGAGCTACAAGACTGACAATGCACTTTCAAAAGGTGAAGGAGGCACCCATCAAGACTGTACAATTACAATGCATAGACAGCTCACCTATTTCATCAGAAAACACTTTCTCTTCGATCAAGACTTCCCCAGGATCATACTTTTTTCCTGGCCTATATTGATGAAGAAGACAAGATTAGTTCGATTAAGCCAGCAACAGTTGCCAATTGGATCAAGGAACACATGGAAGAAGCTGGTGTTGATACGTCTGTTTACAAGGCGCATTCGATTCGTGCAGCAGCGAGCACAAAGGCAGTGGAGAATGGTCACTCCATACAGGCAATCAAAACACACGGCAATTGGAGCCAAAGATCCAACGTGTTCGAGAAACACTACTACAAACCGATCAAGGCAACCACAAATAGCACAGCAATCGCTCAATCTATTCTACAAGATAATACGGAGAACAGTACCACATTTGAAGTCGGAGCGGAGGCAACAAGGGTTGGTTTAGGAACGACGAGCAACCTGACAGTTGCCGAAGCGAAGACTTCAAATGTGATACGACCCACTCAACAACAATCATGGATTGATTGGCTATTAGGCACACCTCCCAAAGACAAATGAAAAAAAAAAGATATAGATAGATACACTAGCTTGCTAGAAAGATGTAAAGAATGAAGTCTAAATATTATTACTATTATTATATTGAAAATAAAGCGTGGCTAGAAAGCCTAGTACCACATTTTCAGTCTTCGCTTCGGCAACTGTCAGGTTTCATTTTTCTAAATAAAGTTTCCTCCCATAAATTACAAGTCAGTCACAAGCTCAATTAATGGAAATAAAAAGCGAAAATAGTTTTACTTTTTTGACTCTTTTTCGAAAAAAACCAAACACAAAACAATGATGAAGAGATTAATGAAACGTGAAGGTTACAACAAAATCAAAATTACAAACCCTAAAAGACAAAGAATCAGTAAAAAAAGTGTTAGCCAACACGAAAAGGAAAACGAGGATGATCTTGATGAAATACAACAGCGTATGATCAAGGTCCATCAACAACAAGAAGAAGAAAAGCGCTTCGAAGAAGAAAAGTTGCAACAGCAACGTATCGAAGATGAAAAGGCTCACCAGCAAAGAATGTTGCAAATTGCTGCTGGCGAAATGAATGATTTCGTGAATGACTACTCTGGGTCATTCATGGATCATGATGATTTTACTGCCCCTGAAATCAGCAGCCATGCTCAAAGCTGGGTTGAACATGCCAAGAAGGTGAGAGATTGGTATTTGAATTCCTTTCTTTTGCATGGTGAGCCTGACCTCTCGAAGAAGTCAGTTCACTTCGAGTCATACGATTGCTCTTGCAACCATAGAGGCGTTGTGAAAATGACTCTTTATTTCTTGAATGGTATACCAAGTAACATGAGCTGGTTGAATCCTTTCATTTCTAATGTGGTTATTGTTTTATAGCAATTCAAGAAGTAGAAGTTATGCATTGCAGCTGCAATCCCTTGTTGAAGCAGCTTTTGGAAAACCAGATGATGCCCAACAAGACCAAATCACCTCGCCGTGCTATCTATTTTGCCTTGTTGGACTATTTGCACATCTTCAAGATGAGAGGTTATATCTCAAACCATTGCTTTGTAAATATTTGTAATGACGTCTATCAAGGAATGCCTGGTTTGAGCTCCAGAGTAAGTCAGTACAACATGATTTAAGACAGTACTTAACAATCCACTTTCACTTTGCTTATCTAGACTGCTCTCATGACGAATGATGTGCTCAACTCGGCATACTTTCTCTACAGAAAACTTGCTCGCTATGCCCAAGACCATGTAGATTTAAGCTATGGTCTAGAGAGTATGAGCATCTGTTTGGGATGTGAGGTAATTTTTTATGCATCACGAATATAATTGTTGCAATCATTAACATATGACAAATTTAACAGGGTGGCAACCGAAAGCTTGTATCGATGGACGGCAACTTCCAGATGAAGAGAAGAAGAATTGCCGGCCTTAATGAAGCTGCTGAAGGAGGCTTTTTTGCCCTTTCGATTGGTGAAGAAGCTCTCTGGGGCACAAAAGAAGAAGTGGACAAATTTGCCACAGAAAAGAAAGATACTAGTGACAATGTAAGTTGTTGAGATCATTGCTCTGATCTGAATTGCAACTTATATCTACATAGTGTTTCCTTGATCCCGTCGAAGACAGTGTCTTCAAGGCCAACGGCGAGAACAATCGAAACAATTCGACAGGCCGTTACGATGAGAACGGTATTTTTTCTTTGTCATGTGCTAGACATGGCGTGCCTGAGCGCATGCTCAATATCTACGGTGGGGAAGGGTAAGTTCCAAGTAATTTGTTTTCTAACTAGATTCTAACCTCGTCATCAATTAGCCACAAATATGCCTTGGCTTGCGTTGGCCATATGTTGAAGCAACAAAAGAGCGAAGGAACCAAGTATGGTATCATGTACGATATCATTTGCTTAGTAAAAAGCAATTTGGAAGTAAGGAATCATGAGTCTAGATTGACCTATGCGTTGATAACTTAATTGATTCAATTGATAGCGTACATTCCCAGACTTGATGATGAATGGCACCTGGTATGGATTAACAGCATTCCATGCTTATGCTCATAATATGGCTTGTCAAGTCAGTTACAACCTTAGGTATATCCAAAACTTTGGATATACCGACGGTGAAGGGTGTGAGCGTTTCTGGTCCTATTTAGATGGATTTGTGTCGATGACCAGAAGTATGTCGAAGAGAAATCGACAACTGTTGGTCACAGATGCAGTGGATCATTTCGCATATAACAAAATGCTTGAACTGCGTAAGTTTACTACATGTACAGTCTGACATCTTTTTATTTCAGATTTAACAATTCTTCATAGCCAAGCAAATCAAAACAAAAAAAGAAAAAAACCAAAAAAATCTTGAAAAATACAAAAAACAATTAGAAGGTGTTAACACCGAAAAAATTTTAGAAGAATGGCAAAAGGCCAAAGATTTGTTATCCATGAAGATCAGTAAAAAGTTTGTAAAGAACATTCTTTACAAAGAAACTGAAAAGAACATTATCAACAGCAAGCCCTTCATGGAATACTTAGCTGCTAAAAAGCTAATGTATTATCTTCAACAGATGTAAGTTTTTGTCTTTCAAATATATGATCATTGTATTTACTGTCTCTTTAGACAAAATCCCGATCGCATGACGAAGAAGCGAATCGAAAGACTCAGACAAGAAATTGCTTGTTTTGAAGTCTTTGTATCAAGAGAATCCTACTTCAAGCCAGTCGAAAGCTTTGAGGATGAGTGCATAGCTCATCTCACCGATCAAATCAACGCCCAAGTCACTAACGTCTTTGTCATACTTGTTAAGAACTATGTTTTTGCTTTGTCTTTCAAAGAAAGACAATTATCTGGAAACGGGAAAATTGGTACGTTCTTTTTGATATATCGATCACTTGCAATTTTAAACATTATTGTCTGGTTACATTGTAGGCGCAAAAAAGGCTACAAAGCTTGTCTTGGCTCTCAAGCATATTGCTTTAAACGCAAAAAAGATTATTTCTTTTTTCAACGAGCATTTGTTGCAGAACTGCAGTAAGTTTATGGCGATTATATACAATCGAGCATATAGATAACATGTCAATGTCCAATTAGATCAACAACAGCAAGAGCAACACAGAATTGACAGTCTTGAGGCGGCTGTAAAAAAGTTTCCCAAGGAAAGCTCCTTAGCTTTGCCTCAAGATGTCATGATATGGCACAAGATGTGTCGTGCTGAAGAAGAATTGCAATTGCCGAAAGTACGTATTCTATACTTGTAAGCCTTTTATCGTTTATGGTTTATTAAGCCTTTATAATAGGAAGAAGAAATGCGATTTGTGCAGAATGTTGAGACAAGACTTTTCTCCATCAATCTCGGAATCCAGTCTGCTCAACCCGAGCATCTTCTATTAGAAAGACGAAAGCGCCAATTACTTTTGCTGGAGAGGTTGACCCATACCTTCCTCGGCATGCCCCCATCCACACCTTCTTCTTTGTCCTCTCCTCTCTCTCCTTCTGCTTCTCCTTCTCTCGTTGCTCCTTCCGAGCCTTCAGCCGATGAAGTCTCTATATCAGAAGCAATTCTTAATGAAAGCGATGATATTGTAGATGGAGGCGAAATCAGCTCTAACGAAGACAATGAAGATGATCTCGCTCCGCTTATTTCCGCGTTGAATATCGATTAGAAGATATTCAATAAATAAAACAATTAGACTCGCAGCTCGAGTAGCTTGCTTCTTGTAGTGTTAACTAGAAATATAAAGTTGTATCTAAAAGCTTAGTAGATGCATTGTTATCATCATTATTGTTATTCAAAAAAAAAAAAAGTGACTCTATTTAAAAGCTGTTTTAAAATCAGAACAAGGGAAACTTTGAAAATGTTTCCCAAGATAAATCGTCAAGTTCAAAAAAGTTTTCCCAACTTTGCGGGCTTTGCTTTTTGTCAGCTCAAAAACTTCTATTAGGTTTTACCAAGGAGCAATGTAACTTCCATTTTAGTGTTGTGAAAAAAATTACCAAATTTGAGAGTGGGGAATTTCACCTATTTCAAAGGTATTGTACTGCTCCTTAAATTTTCCTCGTCTGTTTATGTTAAATTGCTATTCATTTTAAAATAAATAATTGGCTGAAGGATGATAGAATGACACTGTTTATAATATCCTAGAGCACCCATACTTTGAAGCATTGAGTCATGAATGTTTTCCTTTATAACAGAATTTTGCCCTTAGGGTTTGGTAAAAACAAAAGGATCATCATCACGATAGACTATTTTGTTTCACTTTTACATGAATGAATGACGTTCCCTTTTCTCTAAAAGATTTGTAAATGACGTTGCGTATAAGCCGTATAGCTAAAAAGTACAATTTCCTTGCGTGTCAATGCTTTTCTTTGCTAGTAGCTTATTTATTGTGCCTGTGGCAGACCTAACATTTCACACTCAGATTGATGCGATTGACGTGGTGTCTAATTTTTTCTTTCTTTTTTTTTTTCATATAGACAATCCAAGTCTTTGCAAGATGTAAGTGTTTAGTTACTGGTTACATGTGGCCTTGTCTAATTATGCTTAGGACGCAAATGCTTGTTCAGTCTGAAAGAGTAGCTTCGGCTGCCCTTTACAGGCCGCTGCCTAGACACTGGCACTTGTACATTTGGCCGTTTGTAAGCATGTTTTATCCTGTATTTGGCTACGTATATTTTACGCAGTACGATACATATCTCGGTTCTGAAGAATGGACATTTGTTGCCTTGGGTAGCATCATCACTTTACATGCAATGACATTCTTGGTCTGTCAATGGAGTGTGGGCCTGAAGGCTCTTTTCACTTGTGTGAAGGTATGAACGCTTTTTGTAAAGAAAAGGAGAGTTTAGTTCTGTTTAAACTTATTCCTCCTTTTTTTTTCTAGGAATCTGATCCCAAAAAGGCTACCATCATCAAGATTGTGCCCTTCCGTTATCAAGGTAAAGGATCTCTTGTACCACTTGAACATAGCAAGGTAAACTACCAACATACAGATAAGAAGATAATAAAGACGAACTAAACCCATTTAAAGTCAATTGTCACTGGTGAACATGAAATCTCTTTCCTGTTTCAACAAAAGAAGTTCATTTACAATACTGACAAGAAGCGGTTTCAGACACTTCTCTACCCTGCTGATTTAAACCACACTGTCAAATCTTACCAAAGCACAAAAGGCTTAACTACCAAAAAAGAGATCGATTCTCTTACTCATTCTTACGGGCTTAACAAGTAAGTCCACTTTGGAAAGAAAATTGTATGGTATTCACATGTTTTTTTTCTGTAATAGATTCGAAATTCCTTTACCAACGTTTACAGAGTTGTTTAAAGAACATGCTGTTGCACCTTTCTTTGTATTCCAAATTTTCTGTGTAGGCCTTTGGTGCCTGGATGAATACTGGTATTATTCTCTTTTTACTCTTTTAATGTTGGTTGTCTTTGAGTGCACTGTTGTCTATCAACGTCTTCGCACCATCGGTGAATTCCGTGGCATGAATCAGAAGCCTTATCCTGTGTATGTAAAGCGCGAGAAAAAATGGATCCAGATTCAGAGTGACGAGCTGTTACCTGGCGACGTTGTTTCGATTGTACGTACAAAGGAAGATCAGGGTGTTCCTTGTGATTTGGTGATTGCCGATGGTTCTTGTATCGTCAATGAAGCCATGCTTTCTGGCGAGTCAACGCCCTTACTAAAGGTAAAATTAGTATCAATCTTGAGGGAGCTCCGGAAGCCTTAATTTTTATTTTTACTTGTAGGAATCTGTTGCTTTAAAAGATCCCAACGATGAATTTGATATGAATGTGGCAGACAAATTGAATGTTCTTTTTGGTGGAACCAAGGTACTTCAAGTGACTACATCCAAAACAGACACGCCACCAGATGATGGCTGTGTTTGTGTTGCTGCTCGTACTGGTTTTGGTACTTCCCAAGGTGAGCTTGTGCGTACTATGATCTTCTCTACCGAACGTGTCTCTGCCAACAACTTTGAAGCCTTGCTCTTCATCCTCTTCTTGCTTATATTTGCTATTGCTGCTTCAGGCTATGTTTGGACAGAAGGCATCAAAAATGACCGTAAACGATCTAAGCTTTTACTTGACTGTATCCTTATTATCACCTCTGTTGTTCCCCCTGAATTACCTATGGAATTGAGTTTGGCAGTAAATAGCAGTTTGGTTGCTCTCTCAAAGTTTGCCATCTTCTGTACTGAGCCTTTTCGTATTCCTTATGCTGGTCGTGTTGATGTTTGCTGTTTTGACAAGACAGGTACATTGACTGGTGAAGATCTTGTATTCGAAGGTGTCGCCTTCTCTGAGTAAGCTGGATTGAATATAAAAAACTAGTGAAAAAAAAACGAGGCTTAACACTTTTTTCTTCTTGATATATAGCCGTTCCAGATCTGCTACTGAGTTAGCCAAGGCTACTGAGGTACCTGATACTACACGATGGGTATTGGCTAGTGCACATGCATTAGTACAATTAGAAGATGGCATTGTTGGTGACCCTATGGAAAAGGAAACATTGAAAGCTCTAGAATGGGAGTTGGGTGCTAATGATGTTGTTAAGCCAAAGACCAACCAGACATCAAGCTTGCAAATCTGTCGTCGCTACCAGTTTAGTTCTGCTTTAAAGCGTCAATCTTCAGTTTCTACCTTGAGCCAATCTAGCGGTCAAGGTCAACAAACTTTCATAGCTGTTAAGGGCGCTCCTGAAACATTAAAGGCCATGTACAAGTCCATTCCTGAAGGATATGTAGACACTTATCGCCACTTCACTCGCAAGGGTAGCAGAGTGTTGGCTCTTGGCTACAAGATATTGGATCGTACACTCTCTGCTGCTCAAATCAACGACCTCTCTCGAGAATCAGTTGAATCTGACTTGATTTTTGCTGGCTTTATTGTTTTCACTTGTCCCTTAAAGGAAGATGCTATTGAAGCATTGAAGGAGTTGAACGAATCGTCTCACCGCTGTATTATGATTACTGGTGACAACCCACTGACTGCATGTGCTGTTGCCCGTGAAGTAGCTATCGTTGAACGAGATGTTTTGATTGTTGACCGTGATGAAGGTCGCAAGGACAACAAGGTTATATTTCACTCCATTGATGAAAGCTATCGTGTTGAAGTTGATCCTTCTGAACCATTGGACAAGGATCTTTTGAAGAAACACGACCTTTGTTTGACAGGTTCAGCAATGTCACAGTTTATGCTTCAGAAGGACAATATGAATGTCATTTTGGAACACACTTGGGTATATGCCCGTGTGTCTCCTTCTCAAAAAGAATATCTATTGACAGGATTAAAAGATCTTGGCTATACTACCTTGATGGCTGGTGATGGTACAAACGATGTAGGCGCTTTGAAGCAAGCACATATTGGTGTAGCTCTTTTAGATGGTACGCCTGAAGACCTTCAAAAGATTGCTGAACGTCAACGCATTGAGCGTATGAAGGCCATGTATGAACAGCAAAAGAGCATTTCTGCTCGCTTTAACCAACCTCCTCCTCCTCCTCCCCCTGCTATTGCCCATCTTTATCCTGAACATACTGCTCAATTAAATCGCCAGCAAGCACAAAACTTGACACCCGCTCAGCAACGCCAATTAGAACAAAAGAAGAAGATTGAAGAGGCTACTCAAAAGATTATGGAAGGCATGGATATAGAAGAGCCTCCTACTATCAAATTTGGCGATGCTTCCGTAGCTGCACCTTTCACTTCCAAGCTTCGTAATGTAACTTCAATCAACAACATCATCCGTCAAGGCCGTTGTACCCTTGTGGCCACTATTCAAATGTACAAGATTTTGGCTTTGAATTGTTTGATTTCTGCTTATAGTTTGTCTGTCTTGTACCTGGATGGCATCAAGTTCGGTGATCTTCAAGTTACTATCTCTGGTATGCTCATGGCTGTCTGTTTCTTATGTATTTCTCGAGGCAAGCCCTTGCAAAGATTATCTAAAGAGCGTCCTCAACCCAACATCTTCAACCCTTACATTATTTTGTCTGTCTTGGGTCAATTTGCTATTCATATTATTTCGCTTGTATACATCAATGCCCTTGCTAAATCTCTTGAACCGTGAGTCGAATTTTTCGTTGAAAGAAATCTAGACTAATCAACCTTATGCATCTTAGACCAAAGGAAGTTGATTTAGAGGGTGAATTCGAACCAAGCTTGTTGAACAGTGCTGTTTACCTCATCCAATTGTCTATGCAAGTTTCTACTTTTGCTATCAACTATCAGGTAAGCCTTTTGTTTTTAAGATAGTCTCAAATTAAACTCATGCACAAATAATAGGGTTATCCATTCCGTGAGCGCATTCAAGACAACAAGGCCTTGTATTATGGCTTGATGTCTGTTGGTGGTATTGCTTTGGCTGGCGCTACTGAACTTTGGCCTGAAGTGAACGACCAACTTAAACTTGTTCGATTTCCTGGCACTGTAAGTTCTCTTTCATCTTCATTGTCTTAGAGCCTGTTTCTCATCGCCTCCTTTTTTATTTTAGTTCCGCTATAAATTGACTTTGTGTATGATCCTTGATTTTGGTATTGCTTATGCTATCGAAAAGGTGACCAAATCCTTGTTTGCCGACAATCGTGCTAAAGCTATTGCGAGAAGAGATTAATAGATAGATCAAGCTAACTTGATTTTTGAGATAAAGCAAAATTAATAAAATACAAGAAAACTCTCTCAACTATCAGCCATGCTTATGAATTATAATGGTATTCGCCTTTTTTTTAAAAAAAAAATGAGCCTCAATTACCATTTGCTGAAACACGGATTATCAAGAATCCGAGAATAACTAAAGCAAGATGTACAAACAAAGGTAAAAAAGGAAAAATAACACTATAAACATAATGCGGCTGGTTTGTATCATGCTCATATGGGAATTTGCGTTTTTCTCAAAGAAGAAAGAAGCGGATGTATTTTATCCGGTTTATTTTGACTTTATTGATGAGCAGTAATATAAATACATGTCCATGTTTATCCCCCCTTTTTTTCTTTAACATTTTTATACATACTTGATTTCTCAACTAAACAATCTAAATCTCATATCCAATGGTCTCCTCTAACGAACGTATCTTTATTATTGGTGCCACCGGCAATATCGGCTCCAAAGCAGTACAAGATCTTCTTGCCAACAATGTTAGAGTGACATTGTTCACTCGAAACCAAGAAAAAGTGAAATTGATTTTCTCAGGCAAGAGCCACCTCATTGATATTGTTGAAGGCGACTATGATGATATGAGCCCTCTGAAAGAAGGTTTGAAAGGTCATACTCGTCTTTTTGTGGTGCTAGGCAAAACGCAAAAGTTTGTGGAAATTAAACAGACCATTGCTGATTATGCTTATGAAGCCGGCATCCAACAGATAGTTGATCTTTCTTCTGCTGCTGTCAATTCAGGCTATCGTACATCTCTATCCGGATCTGCTCATTATTATGGAGAAAAAGCGTTCTATGAGCACCCTAAACGAAGTGGAAAAGTAGTGATTCTGCGTCCAAGCCGTTTGATGTCCAATGCGTTTTGGCTTGATAATGTCAAGAAAAACGGCGTTTTACGAGATGCCATTGAACCTGATTTTCGTCAAGATTACATCTCAACAGATGATATTGGTGCCATCGTTGCTAATATTCTTCAAGATGATATCCAAAAGCATGGTGAACCAGTCTACACCTTAATTGGCGATGTCATCTCTAACCGAGAAAGAGCTGCTGTGTTTTCTGAGATACTTGGTCAAGATATTAGTTTCGAGGAAGTCCCTGCTGCTAAAAGATGTGAGGAGTTGATCCAAATTGGTCTTCCATTCGAATTTGCTGTATCACTTGCTGACCCACTCGATTACACTGACTTGCAAAGAGTCACGCCTGTGACTGAAATTTTATTAAACAGGAAGCCTGAAACATTTAGAGAATTTATTGAACGAAACAAAACTCTAGTTCAATAGTTTAGAATAAAATATTCAAATAAAACAATTTTTGGGTCTTCACTTACTCATTAAAAGCCATCTTATTGCCTACCTGATATTATCTGAATGGTCTACATTAGGCAAGCAAACTACATGTCTTCTTATGCTTCCCACGTAAGGAATGTTGGGCAGAAACAAAACATAAAACTCAAAGAATTTCTCTAGCAAAGCCGAAATTATCATATAATCAACTTGCAATTAGTCTTGAACTCCGACAGTCATTTCTGATCGAAAATCCTGTCTTTTTACTCTTTGCCTTTCTTTTTTTTTTTAGTTTGAATATTTTTTTTTTCTCTTTATGTCAGCTCTTTTGAATATCTTTTTCTAATCCTAGCATAGACAACATGGAGGACAAAGCCTTCCAAGCAAGATCTCTTTTACAACCTACTGTCAGCCAAGAGTGTGTTTTGCAGATGGATTCTGTCAACTCTATCGATTCCACTCCCCCTTCTTCTTCATCCGGACCTACTCTTCAGGCAGCCGAACAGAAGCCTGAAGGAAAGAGAGTAGACGAGGTCGAAGTATGCTATCCCTTTCACCAGACTGACCATCATACAACAGTTGAAGTGGACTTACTAAAGTCATACATGAAGCCTAATAATACAACCACTAAAGAGGAACAAGACGACCATCAGTTGACAGCTCGACTGGATGACTTACTTGAGTCAAGTAATGAAAAGCCAACGATGGGCCGAAGATTCAGTATGTATGGTGACAATATTCGGGTAAACGAGTTTCTATGTATAGCTTTTAAATGTATCTGTTAAAAAAAAAACGTGCTAATTGTATCCAATAGGATCCATCTGAAGTCAACAAGAATATTGATCGCTATACTTTCTATTCCGCCGCACTCGGGTCGCTCAAGAGTCGTTCTTTCCGCCAGCTATTAAACACTCAATATCCTGGCAATGAAAAGGAAGTCAAAACAGTAGCTGAACTTTTGATAGAGACGACTGGCTGGTGGGTTGATATATTTGCACCTACTAATGAAGAAATGAGAAATATCAGTAAGGTAAAAAAAAAAAAAAAAAAAATCAAGACATTTTTTTTAAACAAGTTTTTAGATCTTTCGAATTCACCCTTTGACAACCGAAGATATTCAGGCACAAGAATCTCGAGAGAAATGCGAGATATTTCAAAACTACATGTTTATCAGTTTTAGAAGCTTCAACCATGACTTTCATAGTCCTGATTACCTTGAAGCTGTCAGCTTTTATATCATTATCTTTAAGGACGGTGTTTTAACTGTAAGTAAAAAAAAAAGTGCTTTATTTGTACAAATTATAATTGATTTTCTTCAAGTTCCGGTTTCAAGATTTGCCTCATCCTGCCAATGTACGACGTCGAATTCATCAACTAAAAGACTTCATCCATGTAACACCTGAGTGGATCAATTATGCCTTAATAGATAATATCACAGACAGCTTTGCGCCGCTCATTCAACATACTGAACTGGAAGTAGATTCAATTGATGATCTTGTGCTTGTTCTCAACGGATCTGAACAGAACGATATGTTGCGACGCATTGGTAGTTGTCGAAAGACAGTAATGCAGTTGGTTCGTTTACTAGGCCCAAAAGCCGATGTTGTGAGAAGTTTAATCAAACGCTATGACGATAAAGCGAAGGAAACTAGCTACAATACCCTAAAGCTGCGAGAGTCTCACTCAATGGCCAATCTCAACGCTGCCACCAATAACACAAATGCAGTAGTACATGAACAAGAACAAGATGAATCCAAATTGCAACATGAAGTGACACTTTATCTAGGAGATATTCAAGGTAAAAGAAAGTGTGTGCGTGTGTCTTTTTTTGCAATTAAACCCTGACTCTATCTTGTTCGATAGACCATATTCTGACTATGTTACAAAATGTCACTCATTATGATTTGATTCTTGGTCGTGCACATCGAAATTACATTGGCCAGATCTCTATTGAACTTTCTCAAGCTGGTAACACCACAAACGAAGTCATCAATCGTCTAACGTTTTTTGCTACTATCATTGTACCTTTGGTAAGATTCAATCGATGCATTAAAAGGAAACCCTAGCTGACGACATTATTGGATAGAATTTGATTGGTGGTCTCTTTGGTATGAATGTTTATGTACCTGGTCAGGACAAGAAAGACTTAGTTTGGTTTTATTGGATTGTGATGGGTATGTTGATCTACGTAGTAGTTATGGTTGCTATAGGCAAAAGAACAGGCTTTTTGTAAAGGAATAAACAAACTGTAATAATCATTATAGGCTGCATGACATTTTCTGTTGTTGTTGTTGTTTTGGTATTTTCTCTTCTCCTTTAAAAAGAAGAAGAGGGGAAGACTGGATTATGAAGATAAATTTAATGATTACTTTTTACTTTGCGCTCACGGTCATAAACCCATTGGAGCTCAACAACATCTCTCCATAAATTGCTGCTGCTTCCAAAGGTGGTGCTGACAGCAAATTTAGCTAATTCGATCCAAGTACGAGCACCGTTCGCATAAATACGTTCTAACTTACGCTCAACGCCAACAAGTTCCATTTCAACAAGCGCATTCCATCCTGATCTTGCCAAGACAAGTGTATGATAAGCTAATTTTGGGTGTAAGAGGGGATAGAGCAAACGGTAGGCCACATAGAGATACAGAGCACACCGTGATGCTTCGACCCAGCGGCCCCCCATAATTCG
Organism: Blakeslea trispora; assembly: GCA_025331445.1. Classification (NCBI taxonomy): domain Eukaryota; kingdom Fungi; phylum Mucoromycota; class Mucoromycetes; order Mucorales; family Choanephoraceae; genus Blakeslea; species Blakeslea trispora. The sequence goes on along the minus strand of JAIWNE010000115.1, from coordinate 24,750 downwards.
ATGCTTCAATACTTTCTCGGCTGCTTGAATGGCAGCTACAGTGAATGCAGGTACTTTCGGGACGTTAAGGATAGCCATAGCTGCTAATGGTATGCGCTGCGTCAAATTGATTCTATCTTCTTTTATGAATTGTTTGTATATGTTGTCAGGAAGTGGATTCTTCTTGCTTCCGATGGAAGCATAATAAATATCAGGTGCGCCAATTCGACTTACAAAGTGAGCGAATTCAGGCAGTTTCAGCACCTTAAGAGGTGACCAGCTGTCTTTCTCTCTTTGTTCTGCACTACGCATCATCTCTAGAACTGACCATTGCTTGATTTGTTCTTCTACCATCGCAAGCGCGCCCTGTTCTGACAGGGCCAATAGTTCACCTTTATCAAGCGCCTTATCGAGAGAAACAAGGTCTCCCTCACATCGTATACAATGACATTGATAGTCCTGTCCAAACCGCTGTTTGAGCTCTGTTGCTCTTTGTGACTTTGTGCTAACTAGATTAACGTAGGAAATAGTGACAGGTTCTCCAGGCAATATGTCTTCCAAAGCGATGATATGTTGTGTGTCTTGCTTGTAGATCAAAGCAGCATTAGGACGACATGAGTGTCTGACTAACAAAGCAGTGATGGGATATACACCTAATGCTATTTGATCGAGGTAGTGTTCAGTATCCTCTATAGGAAAGGAGCAGTTTTGGATACGAAGCCACAAACTGTTTAGATCTTGATTAGCTAGCTCACTGTCGAAGGAAGATAAGAACTGGGCTACATTGTGTACTGTTTGAGCCGGGGTTGTATTACTCTGCGAAACATGTAGTTGATTGAGAGCATGAACAGCAAAGGGAAGGTAGGGTGGAGAATGGGATTCTTGCTTATTGAGACGATTGTGACTGTATAGTGTCAGAGCTGTTCGTTCTAGCAGCCATCGGTCTGCATCTACATCTTTATATATATCAGTTACTTGAGGCTCACAAAGTACTCGATGAAAATGGAGCCAAGCGCTTCTAAAGCACTCATTGCTGCAGAAATAGGCTGAATGACATCGTGAACAGCATTGAAGCTGAGCTTTTTGCAAACAATAGTTACATCTTTGGTGGCGTTTTGAGGGTAATGGAACGGATGCAAGAGGTTGTTCAACAAGAAGAGTAGTACCAGGCTTTATGGATTCTGAAGCGATTAATGTATTATCTTGTATATGTACCCCAGTTTGCGTTCCAAAATATCCATTTATTAGAGTGTCTTTCATGAGTGAATTGATCTGAGAGATGAGTAGTATATGGGAAAAAGCGAAAAAAAAAGGGGTAAAGAAAGAGAGAAGAAAAAAAGATAAAACTTATTGCGGTAAAATAGTTCTTCCTGTATTTTCATTCTCTCAGTGGCCTTTGCGCGAAAAGTTGGTTACAAATCTTCAATATGGACATTTTTTTTTTTCACACACACACACACACACACGTTTGTATTTAGTATCCTTTTCTGGAAGATACTTTGCGAAGGTTAATGTATGTCTGCTTGAAGAAAGCTTGCTTTGAATATGTTGTTCTTTTTTTTTTGTTATTATTATTTATTTATTTTGCAAGACGGTATGATTTTAGTGAGAAATTGGAGCATCAATGAATATTGGCACATCCAGAATATGTCATACATATGCCAAATATCTCATCTAAATATATTCTAGCCATTCATAAGTACCTCCCAAAAAGCAGACATATAGCAGTAAAGATAGCAATGTTGTCTTATTACTATCTCCACACTATTTCGGCATCTTCACCTTTCCTTCGCCTCTTACTGTATTTATCATTAAAGTGTGTCCATCAAGAGAACTGAGAGAGTCTATAGAGCTGAATTGATTGAATATAAAATCTCTTTTATGAATGCAATGGTATGAACTTGGCGTATAGTTTACTCGCTTAAACATCTCCCTTTGTATTTATTCTATAAATTTGCCCGAAGCATCCCTTTTCACAGGTATTTGATCTCTATCTTTAATGTAGTTGGATTTGTGTCTCCAGCAATACTCTTTGCCTCTTTTCTCTCCCTTAAGATAAGTATACTGTATCAGATCATACATGTACTTGTAGTAGAACAACAGATTATCAAATTGTCCATCATATTCGACTTTTGAATAAGCTTGTGTGTATTCGACATAGAGATAATAGATAGCTTCAATTGTTGACAGATAATTCACACTGATATCTTGGTATCGCCAAAAGAAAGTGGATCGTGGTTCAATTGTGACCTTTTGTACCTTCTGTAGTTGTGGAGTATTTCTTACAATCTTATTTGCTTGTTTCCAAGTACCATCAATGACAATCAAATGGTCAAACGATTCTCTTGAAATTTCGCTTAATTTTTTAGCATCCTAATGAGAGAAATCTTTGTTTGAGAAAGGCCACTTTTTTTTTACAAATATAGATATTTACTGGTCCTGGATAGAGCATTAGTACTCGTTCTGGTTGCTCATATTGTGGCATCTGTTTCCAGTTATATATGCTAACATCATCGTAAGCTAATACTTTAGCGTGAATAGCTGTTGTCTTGCCGTCTGTTTCACCTTCATGCTTGATGCTGTTTTTTTTTTTTTTTGTAAGAGAAAGAAAGATCGTTAGTTTGCTAGCAAAGACAAAGATCCTAAGTGATGTTTACATGTCGAGATGTACCGGTAAACTGATGTTGGGTACCGAAGATCTGTCCATGCCCAATACTTGGTAGCAGTAGTAACAATAATGCTTTACTTGTTTGCCGCAGCCTTCGCACTTATTCCTTTCTGCATTCTGATAGAGAACAGTGTCATCTTGAATTTTCAAATGTTTAAGAGGTGATTTTTCTTTGACTTCAGCTACATCATCGAGATTGTATTTGTTTGACATCTCCAAGTGATTTTTATAAAAAGAAAAAAAGGGTTTTTTTTTTCTCTTTTGGACAATTTCAAAGTACTGTCCTTCCGCCATCAATTGGTCGCTTTCTTAGTAAATACGAATATAACATCATCTACCCAGGTCAAAGCTAACAAGCTTTTGTTTGGTGGCACTGAAGGCGTCTTAGATTTATCAAGAAAACCGTCCATACCAAAAAAAAAAAAAGTATAAGTGGCGTCGAAGCTTTGAATCCTTTTGTAACCATCTATAAAGACATGATCTAAATTGTTAGTAGGCAAACAAGTGCTTTGGGTACCTAAAAACCAAGAAGCGAGTATAGCGGCTCTAGACGTGAAGTTGGTTTTTTAAAGCCGAAGGTGTATTTGACCGTAGGCGCTACAACCGTCCAACTCATGGATCTGAGATGGATATAACTATTGCCGGCAGTGAAAGTGATGATACTTCAGATGCAAGAGATGTTGTTTTTCAGTATCAGAGCAGCTCATTCGCTAAGATAAGCACGTCAAATCAGTACTATGATTCACTCCACTATGTTCTTCTTTTCCGTTTGGTAAACGTGAATGGAGCATTGAGACTAGAGATGTATCAGGCAATTGCAAAGCAACATCCATGGAGTTTTGCAGCTATAGATTGATGTATAGATTAACCGATGTCCATCTTATGCATTAATCTGCCAATCTATTTCAACAATACATTGTCGACAACTATGCAAAGATGGAAGAAAACAGACTCAACTGCATTCGTCATAATTCAAAAAAAAATCAGATTCGAAGTATATCAGGGCTTATAAAATGCAGCTCATGCCAACGATCATGCGAATGCAAATGATCTCTAAAGTTTAGCAAGCATTGGCAGAAAGATCATATCGTCTTTCACCTTTATTGGTGGTCCCCGACATATGATTTAGCTATATCAAGACGCTTTGAGTGTGGTAAGAAGATTCAGTAAGCCGAATTACTTTATAACTTTCACTTGCAATCCTAAGTGGCCAGAGATATAAAGAGAGCTTCTCTACGACCAAAAAAGATTTATATAGACCTGATCTCTGTGCCAGAGTTTTCAACCCTAAGCTTTATGAGCTTCTGAATGACTTTAAAAAAAACCTATTTTGGTCAAAGCTGCTGCTTTTGTCTATACCATTGAGTTTCGGAAACGAGGTCTTCCTCATGCTCATGTCTTGCTCATTGTCGATCCTACAGACAAACCTCAACCTATTACAGACTTTGGTAAAGTTGTATCTGCTGAAATACTAAATCCCGTCGCTTATCCCTTGGCTCACGAGACAGTAGTGAGAACTATGGCTCATGGACCATGTGGGGTTCTCAATCCCAGTGCTTTTTGTATGGATTCGATCAAAGGGTTTACCCAAAAATATCCAAAGTCTATTACTGAGGAAGCAAATGTTAGCTCGAATGAGAGATGCCCTATCTATAGAAGGCAAATCAATGGACTGTCCATCCTCAAGACGACCAATAGACATACATACAACGTAGATCATCGCCGGATTGTACCACACAATTTCTACTTGTGCTCTAGACAGTTAACACTCTTTAATAGTGAATTTAGACAAATACTTCCAGTCGTAAAAAAAAAAAAAAAAAAAAAAGGCAGTCGATCAGACAATGTAAATCAGTGTATCAATCAATCGTTTATTTAGTCGTCTTTTGCTATGATAAGAGCTCAAGCTCAAAGTGGTAACAACATAGCCCTCTCAAATCAAATACAGCAATTTGCCTACTTTCTGTTAGGCATTGGTAATGGTACTGTTGAAACAATTCAAATGCCCATTTATACCAGCGATCGAATTACGAATATTGATTTTATCAAGCTCCCTGATTCAATCCTCATTCTCGGGGACCATCTCTCAAACCCTTTCTCAACCAGCTATCCCTGACATCTTTGAACTTTGCTCAGGTTTCATCATCAACAATAAATGCATGAACGGTTCTGTTATTCTTGCATCAACCAATGCTTTTGTTGTAGATATTAATAAATGAATGATTGAAAAATATCCTGAAGATTCAAAGATTGACTACAGTGCTGACACAATTGCCAGCAATGAACAAGCAATGGAATTTCCTGTTGAATTACTCAACCAGGTTAAAACTGGGTCACTGCTACCACATGAATTGAAACTGAATATAGTAGCACCTATAAGGTCTTGAGAAAGAGGCTTATGTAATGGAACTGGATGGATTGTCAAATCATTATATGATTGAAGCAGCTATAGCAACAGGATCATTTGCTAGCTCAGTTGTCTGTATTCCGAGTATTGAATTTGTAGCTGACTATCAAGGTTCCATTCAATTCAGTTGTGTTCAACCCCCTGTACGTCTTGTCTTTACCTTGACAATTCATAAAGCGCAAGGCCAAACTCTGAACAAAGTTGGACTGTACTTGCTGAGATCTGTATTCAGTCATGGACAGTTATATGCAGCTTTAATAAGAGTCGAAGAGCATGACTCAATTGAAGTTTTATCAGGAAAACTTGCTTTGTTACCCCATAACTCATCTACAAGCTGTACAAGAAATGTCTTTTATAAAAAAAAACAAATCTTCATTTAAACCTTTTATTACATCTCATACTATCTTCTTACTTATAGGGTCTTGTATCTTTAATCTCAAGTATCTATTTCACTTGATGTTGAACAAACTTATCGGGTTTGGATGAGGCTCCTACATTATCCTACTATTTAAATTAGCTCAAAACAGCTCACTGCAAAGTGCGAACCAATTTTAACAGTGAAGCGGGCAAACTATAGTTCAAAAATAAACATCAAAAGCCAACAGCATAGTGTACACTCATTCTGCGACTGGTTTTATAAGGACAGCAGAATCTCGCACCTCTCATGTGAATCATATTTATCTCAAAGTATAGTTACTTTTCTTCTTTTTTCCATAGAGATTTAGTGTTTTTGGCCATTGAACATTTTTCTCCCTCTCTCCTTGAAGAAAATAGGATAAAAGAAACAATCGACTGCGAAAAGCTTTTTTCAGCTAATCTTTAGTTTAGAGAGCACGACTCCTTCCTTGTTGATTCGAGATGCTATTATAGTTATACCATTCACCATTGATATTAGTGCTAAGCCTTTGATATAAACACCCCGCGTAACAACGTCATCTTTTTTTTTTTTAGTATTTTGTTTGGATTTATATTTCTCTATAGACCGGACACAATTTTTTTTTTTTTTTTTTTTTTTTTTCGCAGCATGCGTCTCTGTAATCTGACCAAGCTTAAAGCGAGTGGGGTTAGATTTTAGGAGGGGGTAGCGAAAATCAATGGATTTTCTTTTTCTTTTCTTTTCTTGTTTCCATTAACGTATAAACCCTTAACCCCCCCTTCTCTCTTCTTTTAATATAAAAGTCAATCATGAACTCTATGCGTTCTCTTGTTCGTCAGGCTGCTAAGCCTCTTGCACGAAATGCCTTAGCTAAGCGTACTATCTTTGCATCCTCTGTTTCTCGTTCAGATGCCATTTTTCTTGTAAGCCCAAAAACTATATACAAAAGAAATGACAAGTAACTAAACTAAAGAAATCATGACATTTTCTCGTTACTGTTCATTTATACAATTCAATGCTTGACTATCAACAGCACCGTGATACAGCCGATAACAACGCCAACATTCCTTTTGAATTCAACGCCGACAACAAGAAGCGCATTAGCGAAATCTTAAAGAAGTATCCTGAACAATACAAGAAGGGTGCTATCATGCCTCTTTTGGATCTTGGCCAAAGACAAAATGGATTCACCTCTATCTCCGTCATGAACGAAGTTGCTCGTGTTTTGGAAGTTCCTCCCATGCGTGTCTATGAAGTTGCCACCTTCTACACCATGTACAACCGTCAACCTGTTGGCAAATACTTTCTTCAACTCTGTACAACAACTCCTTGTCAATTGGGTGGTTGCGGTTCTACCAAGATCCTGAAGACTATCAAGGAAAACCTTGGTATTGAAGTTGGTGAGACTACCAAGGATGGTAAATTCACTTTGGTCGAGGTTGAATGTGCTGGTGCATGTGTCAATGCTCCTGTCATGGCCATCAATGATGATTACTATGTAAGTACTTCTTTTAGGCATACTTTAGTACAGACAGATCAGCATGGTTGATATTGCTTGAATGATTTATAGGAAGATTTGACACCCGAGACAACCACAAAACTTTTGGATAATTTGAAGGCTGATAAGGCCATTACACCTGGTCCTCAAAGTGGACGTCACACTTGTGAATATGCTCCTGGTGTTTACACTTCATTGAACTCTGAACCTTATGGTCCTGGTTTCAAGGTTCGCGAAGATTTGTAAAGAGCAGATCTATAGATGCAGAAAGGAAAAAGGCAGACAAAATATAAACATATGAATATATACATATATTTATACAACACTATGTATTATTTTCACACCTTTCTATGCTTCATATATATTCTGTTTTTTGTTGTTGTTGTTGTTGTCTTCTATACATAAGGGCGTTTTATAAGGGAGAAGCCCTATTGCTTTTGTTTTAAAAAAAACAAATGTTATTCTGTTCTTGTTTAGTTTGCTTGGGGTTAAGAGACTCAATTGCAGTTGTATGAAGTTATGTGCATTAAAGAAATAGATTGCTTGTAAACAAGATCAATAAACAATATCCATCTAACTAGATAACGCAACCTCAATCCGATTAGGCCTGGTGTGTTCTCTTTACGAGTCGAGGGCAAAATCCTATGCTGTTATGCTAACATGACTTGTATGTCTTGCTTTTTTTTTTTACAGTAAGCAGCAAAACTAGTCATAGTAATAACAATAAATTTAATCTTATTGTAGTATCAACAATGCTGCTAATCCAGAGAGCTGAACCAAGAAGTAAGCAACATCATTCGCTCTGGCAAAGGCCAATATAACGAGAAACATGAAAACGATGTTTTCGAAAGATATCCTTTTGAATAATGAGTTTTATTACTTTAGCTATTGTTTCAACAGAGATTTCATACAGCATCTAAAGTGCTGTTTAAGCTTGAAAATAGACTGATTGTTCAGATTGAAAGTTAAAGAAAGGGATAAAAATAATCTTGGTGCGCAAATTCAGTCAGAATAAGAAGAAAATAATAAAAAAAAACCTTTTATGCCTTATTTCTTTCCAGAAGATTTCCAAAGCTGATCATTTTATCCAATCATAAATTGCCATCAATTCAGCCGCTTAATAAAATCTATTATTGGCTAAAATAGATGTATAAAAATGAAAGGTACATTTCTTTTCTCTTTATTTTTCTTCCCTCTTTACCCATATCTGAAATGAAGATTCCCACTATTACCGCTATTCTTGGTCTTGCTACCGTAGCTTCTGCTGAATTATTCCTTCACGAGACTTTCTCTGACGGAGAAAACTGGAAGGATCGTTGGGTTCCTTCTACCTATCGTGAAGACCTTGGTCAACTTGAAGTGTCTTCTGGAAAATGGTTCGTCAATGAAGCTGCTCAGTCTGGTCTTAGAACCACCGAAGACTACCGTTTCTATGCTCTTTCTACCAAGATTCCCAAGCCATTCAATAACAAGGATAAGAACCTCGTTATCCAATACGATGTGAAGAACGAGCAAGATATTGATTGTGGCGGTAGTTACCTTAAGGTACGTTTAAAGCGAGAGAAAGATGACAACAAGAAAGACGCGTTCTGTTGAAATAACAAGTGACGTGTATTAATGTGCTTTATTATTCTTTGACATCAGATCTTTAACAACGATCTTGATCAAAAGTCATTCAATGGTGACAGTCAATACAACATCATGTTTGGTCCTGATATCTGTGGTCCTAAGGCTATGGTACATGCTATTTTCAACTACAATGGCACCAACTATGACTTGAAAAAGACTGTTTCTGCTCCTAAGGATACTTTGACACACACCTATACCTTGACAGTAAAGCCTGATCAAACCTATGAAATCTTGGTTGATGGCAAGGAAGAAGCTTCTGGAAGCCTTTTGGAAGATTGGGACTTCTTGCCTCCCAAAAAGATAAAGGATCCTAATGCCTCTAAGCCTGAGGATTGGGTGGATGAAGAATATATTGATGATGTGAACGATGTAAAGCCTGAAGGTTATGATGATATCCCTGAATTCATTCCCGATCAAGATGCTAAGAAGCCTGAAGACTGGGATGATGATATGGATGGTGAATGGGAACCTCCATCCATTGCCAATCCTGATTATAAGGGTCCTTGGTCACCAAAGAAGGTGACAAACCCTCTCTATAAGGGCGAATGGGAGCATCCCGAGATCGATAACCCCGAATACAAGGTTGACAATGACATCTATGCTTATGACTTTGGTCACGTAGGTATTGACATCTGGCAAGTCAAGTCTGGTACTCTCTTTGATAACATCTTGATCACGGATGATATTGAAGAAGCCAAGAAGGTGCGCGAAGAATCTAAGGCTGCTCGTGCTGATGAAGAAAAAGCTTTGTCTGATTATAAGGAAAAGTTGGCTGCCGAAACCAAGGCCAAGAACGAAGCTGAGGGTATTCTCGGTGAAGAAGAAGACAACAAGATTGAGCTTAATGTTGATGATATTCTCGCTGATGAAGCTGAAAAGGCCAAGGAAGAAGAGATTCTCGAAGCCATTAAGGATGAAGACAAGAGACCTGTCAAGGATGAATTGTAAAGAAGAGTTTTATAATTCTTTACATACATATATTTTTTCTTTCTGTTCATTTCATTTGTAATACATTTTCATACACGAAGAATAAGTAAGAAATAACTTGTTCAAATATCCCCCCCCCCTTCTAAAGTCTGATAATAAAATTGTAATTAACAAATCAACGAGTTGGATAAATTACATACCAGAGGAACATTCTAGTGATTTTAATCTATAGCATTTGAGAGATCCTAACAGATCAGTAGTACAAAAGACCACTGAGAATCGGGTTTTTCCTTTTCTTTTTGGGCTGAAAATACAACCACAGCTATGAAAAATGTTTTTCTGACATTATTATGCTTAATGTAGTCATAAGAATTAGTTTTTGTAACAGAAAAAGAAATAAAGGGCTAAACAACTTATTAGTGTTGCCATTTTGTTGTTATTACACTCTTGATGTTATCTAAAGCTGATGTCCATTTATCTTATTTCTCGAGATTACTATTGTCAATGTCGACATCGTGGTTTATGCAGTGGACTGAAAAAGCTAGCGAGAAAAGAAGAAGAAAAAAAAGTCAGATTCTTTTTTTGTTTTAAATGTTTCCCCACATTATTGTATATATTTTCTTTCTTTCCTTTTGTTTTAATTTCTATTAAATGGAGACAGCACCCACTTCCGACCATAATCATTCACCGCCCCGTACAGTTCGAACAAACTGGTTGAGATATTCATGGAATCAGATTTCTAGTTCAAGCAAACTTTTACTAGTTGTGTCGTTTATAGTGGCTATTGTTCAGGTATAAAATAATAAAAGATAGATTGGATTTGTCACAAGCAATTGATTCTATTCATTCTGTATATGCATCTATGTTTAAGCTAGAGATCTTTTCTTTCTCTTTCTCATTTTGGGAAGGAAAGGAAAGATGTCTTGCTTATTTACATATTTACATGTACTTGAATACAATAACAGATAGCAACTACCGCCACTGTACTTGCAATTGGAAGCAAACGAGAATTATCATGCGATAAGCCATTTCAACTCTATCTGATCATTCTAGTTGTTCGAGTGGGTGTTTCACTGCCTCTTTCTGTATATCAGCTCTTATTCACGCCAAGAGGAAGAAGAGGTGTAGGACAACCACCTAATCAAAATGGAAGGAGAACTAGACAGCCTTCCACGCAAAGCAATTCTGAACAAGCAGAATCTAGTACGAATACGCATATATCTCAAGAGGCTAACGAAGAACAACACTCATATGAAGGCTCACATAACTTGGTTACTGGATGGGTAGACAAGTAATGTTTTTTTTTTACACATAATATGTGCAAAGAAGAAGAGCAAGATTTACTGTAGAACTGACTTATTTCTAAAACAATAGGCTAAAATCTCTATTGGATTTGTTTGCTATTCTCTGGTTTATTGTTGGAAATTATCTCTTGTTTTCTCCTTCAGACTGTTTACGACATGCAGACTTGTATTACTATACAGTCTTGACTTGGGTCTTGTTTGGATACATGATACTGCTTGTACCACTCTTAGCATGTGCCTCGATTGTCTTTTGTTTGCCTTGTGTCTTGGGTAAGAATAAAGAAGTTTGGTAGACACATTATTTATGTATTGTTCCACAGTGGCACTTAGAGCATTCAACATCAATATTGCAAACATCATGATGGGTGGTTCAAAGGAAGAAATTGCCAAGATACCAGTTTTTCGATACAAAAGAGCCGAGCCAGCACAAGAAACAGAGGAAGCTCAAGCTCACTCTTTAGCCAACGATCACACCAACAAGTCAATCAAATCAGTCGTCAGTTCAAAGCGACACAATTGGATACGTCAATTTATGCAGCGTCATCATAAAAGTAAATCTACACAGGATCAACAGACATATCAGTATTTGACTCTGCCACAATCTGAAGATGCAGTGTGTTCTATCTGTTTATGTGAATATGAGAATGAAGAATTCGTTTGTAAATTATGGTAAGAAATGGTATTTCTTTTAGAGTGTACACATGACAAACTCTCTTTTTTTCTTCTTCTTCAAGGTGCAATCATCAATATCATAAAGATTGTGTACATGAATGGTTAGGACTTAACTCAAAATGCCCCTTATGTAAACGTGACTTTCGAGGCAAAGATTATGTTGATGAAGAAGGTAGTGATGAAGAGCCATGACTCTGGTGATTGTAATATATCGTGAATTTTTATTTTATGAGCAAAAATGTCAAGAAAGGAGCAGCAGAAAAAAAGACACTTTAACTCTCCTGTATACCAATCAAATAAAGATGAACAAAAACTAATGCCTCGAGTATGGCTAAATCAAATTGAATCAAGTAACAGATTCTAACCTTTTCTCTCTTTCTCTCTCTTATTACAAAGAGACTGTAGCAGTCTAATGGCTAGAATCTTTCACGCATATGTAGTATTGGTTGACTGGTTTCGGAAAGTAGGTTTTATCTGTTGTGAGTGTCAGAGTAGAAACAGAGAAGTCCTTTAGAACTCGTATGGTTTATTAGAGAAAGATAAGATGTCGTTTATCTATCTTCTATATAATTAAAAACATAGAGTCGTTTGTAACTTTTTTTACACGCTTTCTAATTTCTCAGTCACAAATTAAATTTGAATCTCAGAAAACTGATTAGCCTTAGACAGCAACAACTTACGAGCGTTAAACCTGCTGGAGGAGGGTCGTCCCTCCCCCAAACGCGAAGCCATCATTAGTCAGGATCAGTAGAGTAAGCCTTAGCCATCTGGGAGGGGGTTTAAGGGGGAGGGTTGTCCCTCCCCCTCACGCGAAGCGAGTATGATCCTCTCAACACTCAGTATACTAGAAACATCGCAAGAAAATTGAGTAATGAATCTTCTATGAGGAATGATTGCGGTTAAATGAGATGTATTTGCTATCATTGTGTTGCTTTGATGTGGATTAGGGGAAGATTTTTTGGCAGTATTAAAACCTAAACTGTGTTATTGTAAGGATAAGTCAATTTTAAGTCCTTTGCAACTAGAACCATTATATCTTGCAAATCTTCTTAGGCGAGCGCTAACCCTTCCAAAGAGTTTCAAAGTGTATTGGAACTTACATTTAATATTTGAGCTTCACTTCAGTTATTGCAAACCTTGATCGTACTTTGCTATTAATTAAATTGGTTCCTACACTTTCCAAAATCAGGACAGTCCATATCATTCGATTGATCTGCTATTTCCTTAGATAATTCGAGTCTTAAGTTTAGATGAGTTTTTATTTTTGAAAGCAAGCATGGATTGTTGCTTTTGAAAGACTCACTCATATTTGATCCCATCTGACTTAGTTATGAACTAATTATTAGGATAAGCTCAAGTCTTTTTCGCTGCCCCGGGACACATGTTTTTTTTACCAAAGCGACGGTTTAAAATACACGAAGCGCAGCGAAGGGGTTATTTTATACCATAGCGAAGGTTCAAAAATAATATGGGTGGGGCCCCCACATTGATATTCTCATCGGATTAGTTGGCTTGCGGCAGCACGAGCATGTTTCAAAGCGAAGCGTTCTAAACCATAATGAAGGTAAAGAAAATTAACCAAAGCGCAGCGGAGGTGCTAATTTTATTACCGCAATGGAGGTTTAGATTGCAAAATGCTTCAAACTAGCAAACATTTATTACGTTTAAGTAGGAATCGCAATCTGTCGGGTACGGGTCGAGTTTGACTCGACTCGACTTACAAAAAGTCGGGTTTGCCAAAAATCTAAAGTCGAGTCGAGTCACCCGCCGGGTACCCGACGGGTTAAGGTATTCGGGTTTACTTTAGTGTTACTGTAGAAGTAGTATAGAGCTTGATTTTGCTTTCGATTAAAAAAACTCCTTTTCTTACATTACATCTATCGTTTTGGTCATATTGGTTTTCTTCTCATTATTTACTTGCAATATCAATAATACGATGATCCTACCTTCATAAAACGCGGAACTACCGAAAATCTAACAACTCAAGCCTACAATGAAAAAGAGTAAAGGTTATGCGATTTATCACAATTGTAATCTTATTTGGAAAGTTATTTTTTTAAGCGATGAGCGATCAATGCTCAAATATAAAGCCAGCTACTATCAAACAATTTGTATAAAAGTTAAATGTATCAAGAGAAAATGCTAATAATAATTATGTAAGAACAAATTGCACAGATGCCCATGATTCAAATATTCTCACTGCTGCATCATATGTGTTGTGAGTGTCAGAGTAGAAACAGAGAAATCCTTTAGAACTCGTATAGGTTTATTAAAGAAAAATCAGATGTCGTTTATAGCTATGGAATATCTAGGTATTTATATCTTTTAGGTCGGATAAACTGATTCTATCATCTAGAGATGATCAGGGATTCTATTTTAATATCGAGGATACGGAACACTATATCATTGACCATGTCTCAGATATTCAGTCTACTCAGCTCTCAGGTCATAGCTGATCTGAGATGGTAAGATAGAAAAAATTGTTTTAATAAAATCTTTAGCACCATCTTGTCATTTTCATTGTCACATCAATTCTGATTCGGTATAGCTGATATCAATAGTTTATCCACATCGATAAGGCCTGAGTCCCGAGAGCCAATTGGTCTATTTGATATATGATCCAATTTGTCTCTCAAGTTAGCATCATATTAGAATCGATCTCTAAAGGATAGATAGATGAAGTAGACATTGATCTATTACAGTTACTCTAGTTCTATTCTAAACTCTATGTCCAGATATAGCATGTATAATAATACTTTGTATCATTTATTTTGTAATCAGTATATAGATTCTAAATGTTCACAACACTGATTATATGTTCAATTAAGAGTAATAGCCGAGACTGGTATTTCTGTTGATTGAATTGCTGATTATTTGGTTTATTGGTATTGACGACCTGATTCTGTATCTGTTTCAATTTTCTATTCTTCCTGTTATCAATTCTTCTTTCAGTTTTCAATGATTTCAGTTTGCAAATGTCAAATGTCAATTTTAATAAAATAATAATAAGCGATAAAAAGGATAAAGATGTAATAACATAGAAAATAAGGTAAAATATATAATAGTTCCTCTGACTTAGGTGCACCCCACTCAACAAATACAAGCTCAGAATTCATGTTCGGATCGGCACAATCCGAGGAGTCCGGCAAAAATTTAGTGATGTAATTTTCAATTTTTTACGCTATGTATCATACTGTCGTAGACGTTAGCAGTTCTGAGCGCAAGCAGCCAATTGAGGTTGAGTATAACCTTCCTTATTTGCATAATCCAAATAAGAAAAGGTTTAAACCTCAGATACTTAACAAAAGAAGAAAGAAGACTAGGCTGAACTTGATTCGTATAAGGAAGTTGCCTTTAGGAAAACACAAAGTACAATTGTATTCGTCGAGACATAAAAATCAATCGGATGGAAGTATATAATTACTTCCTACTTTATTTGAAATAGTATAGATATTTAGTATAGAATAGAAAAGTATAAAAGACCGTATTTTGGATAATTGTAAGCTCTTTATCAAAGACTTATTATCAAAATACAGGTAAACGATAAATAAGAAAATAAATAAAGATCAAAGACTTATTATCAAAATACAGTTGTCTACGTCAAGCTTTTCCAGTGATCTTATTGGCTCAAAAGCTCTACTTTAGTCACGTGACTGCATTTGCAAAACAAGAAAAAAAACAAGACGACAATACATATAATTCTTCGGTAGTATAGGCAAAAGAGTTTATTTAATAATGACTTGTAAGACTGATCCCTATGGGGCAAGTGTCTAATCATAAGGGCAAGCTAAAATAAGGATTATTCTAACTGGATCAAAAGGAACAAAAAAATAAACTAGCAGAATAGAAAAAAAGGAAAAAGAAACCAAGAGAGACAATAAAAAATAAATAGAGAGAGAGCAAAAAAGGGAATCAGACTACACTAAGGTAGTTGTAAAGAGTAGAAGTAACAGGAGGAGCAACTTGTTTGTAAAAGACAGGAAGCAACCATTCCAAGAGAGTGAGACCACGGATATCCTGAGAACAGGGACTGAACTCGACATCGGGTAGGCAGATCATGTCCATGTCCAGCATAATTGAGCAGATGGTAGGCCACCAAGTGGACCAACGCAAAAGAGAGACAGAATGACGCTGGCCATTGGGAGAAGGAGCGGAGGGAAGTCGAGGGAGTTGGTTCAGCACAAAATCCAAAGGATTTGGCTGAGCATCAACAGCAACACCAAGACGAGAAGCAACAGAGAGACAAGAGAGCAAATGGTTCCGTGAGGCATGTGGATGACCACAACGACAGGGAACAGGGCGAGCAGGTAACCAACCCATCTTCCAACGAAGAAGACGACTACGTTCCCAAACGGACATTGGCAGCACCAGGGTGGGATCAACACCCAGCACAGGACGACAAGCACGCAAGAGAACCAGACCATCAGGTTTGGCCAAAAGGCCAGCCAGGTAAGCACGACGATAACGCCTAATGACAGGCTTGGGATCACCACCAGAGGTAGCAATCCACTGCTGCAAGGAAGAGAAGCGAGGCATAGAGGGAGAGACAAAAGAGTGACAGACCAGTTTCCACAGGGAGTTGTTCTTTAACAGCTTTGGCCAACGGAAACGAGGAGAAACAGAGGCAGAGGCAATGTGGGCAAGCAAGACAGCGAGCAAAGTATCAGCAGGAAGCTGTTGCATACGCACCAACATTTTAAACCCCAGAATGGAGACACGCTCCTTCATGCAAGGCAAGTGGGTCAGGTGTTTAAACACCACTGTTGAAGCCTTAGAGTGTCCACCAAAAGCAAGACGAAGACACTGATCTTGAGCACGCTCAATAACCCGAAGGTCACGAACTAAGAGAGAAGAGATAGCAAGACCATATTCTAGCTTGGGCCGGATGAAGGTGGCATACAGCCGAGCAGAGGTCAGACGAGAGAAGCCAGTCGAGTGAACACCCAAAGGTTGAAGACCAGAGCGCATGGCCACCAAGGCAGAACGAGCGTTGCGCTGGACAAGGAGAGTAGCATCCAGTTGAGCTTTGCTATTAAAGGGCAAGCCCAAATAGTCAAAAGACTCGGCAACAGGAAGAGCAGTACCATACAGGCGTAAAGGAGTAGTACGACCAGTATACAGCGGTGGGTTTACCACCACACACTTGGCCGGGTTCCACCGATACCCAAGAGACAGAGAGTGTTCTTCAGCTTTCTTCAACAAGCGGGGCATGGTCTCAGCAGTACCGATCAAAACAACATCGTCAGCATAGAGCAGTGAGTTGATCCAGAGGCCATCATACAGACGTTGAGGCATGGATCCAAACACACGAGAGCGAGGCATTGAGATGGACCGCAGGACGGCAGGGAACGAGTTAATGTACACAGAGTACAAGTAGGGAGACAAGATCGAACCTTGCAAGACACCAGTACCAGGCCAGAAAGAAGGAGAACGAGCACCAGAGACCAGTACCTCAACTTGCACATTGTCAAAAAGACAACGCAGCAGGCCAAGAAGAGGATCAGAGACATAAGTCTCAAGAGCACGCCAGACAATGTTACGATCAACACTATCGTATGCTTGCTTAATATCCAAGAAACAAAGGACAGGAGGTTCACCAAAGTGATCATCAGCGTGCTGACGACACAACTCATGCAAAGACAGAGCCTGGTCAAGAGTACCACGATGAGCGCGAAAGCCACCTTGAACGATATCCAGAGGAGGTCCAGATTCCAAGAGCTCAGGATACACGCACAACTCCAGCAACTTACGCATGACCGAAGTCAAGCTAATGGGCCGGTAGTTGGCTGCACTCAGAGGATCGCCCTTCTTGTAAATGGGCACGACCTGGGCAGTACACCAATCGCGAGGGATTCGAGACCAGAACCAGCAAAGAGAAAAGAGCAAGACCAAGAGAGGAGACAAGTCATCGACAATGGGCAATAGCATCTCGGTTCTCAGATGATCAACACCCGGAGCTTTACGACGAGAGAGCTTCTTCAAGAGAGTGTCAGACACTAACTCGACCGTAAAGGGACAGTCCTTATCAGCAGCAGTAGTAGCACCAACAGGAAGGGAGAAAGACAAGTCAAGACCAAACTGGTTCTGAAGATACCTAGCAGTATCAACCGAGACACAAGGACCAGAAGGCAAAGGGGGAGCAGTAGGCCGGAGAGCAGGCAGGTGATCACCAGCAAAGACAGACCGAAGATGACTTGACATCACCGTAGCAGCAACAGCAGGACCTTCAGGATGCGAGAACCCAGGAGAGGTAGTACGACCACGCCGTAACCGCTTGATGGTGGCAGTAGTGTCAGAGAAAGGACCAGAAGAGAGCTTGTCACAGGACTGCTTCCATGTTTCACGCCTACGACGCTTGAGCTCAGCATTGAACCGGTCACAAGAAGAGAGATACGCACGCCACAGAACAGCCTTACCAACGCCGTCAGAAGCTCGTCGCCAAGCTCTTCGGGCGTCCTCACGAGCATCCACAAGAGACTGCAGAGAGCAAGTCCAGAACCAGGTGTTACCAGGAGGTCGTGGCTGTTTGCGACCAACAGACTCATCGAGGCAACGGTGGATGGTATCAGTGAGGCTACTAGCAATAGAATCAACATCAGGGATAACCCTTTCAGTTGGGAGAGTTGCGTGAGTAGAGGTACGACTGCTATGTTGCCCGAAGGCTTGACAAATAGAATACTTAACTTCTGCCAAGAGTGTATTTTTGATAGGTGCGCTATGCAACCTGAAAAGAGACTGATACAGCTCTACACTCTTGTGATCATCCAGACAAGACAGTTTTCATAAAAGACGCGGATGAGCAACTGGAGCAGGAGGCAGAGAAGACAGAGAACAAGACAGAGAGACAGGAACATGGTCAGAACCAAGGCCGGCATCACGGACAACAAGAGAAGGAGCAACCAGATCATCAAAGCTGATAAAGAGATCAATTACGCTACTCCAACTGGAGTGACCAGGCTGAGAGTTAGCCATGCGACTTTGAGAGAACAGAGTTGGAACACCTTTTGCCAAGAGAGAGTTCCAACAGAAAAGACCAGCTTCCTCAACCCATTCGGCCAGACGAGTACCACGAGTGTTACTTCGAGAGTCACCAAGAAGAGGAACACTACGCGCATTCAAATCGCCACAGATGAATGCGTTGGTCTGAGAGGCATGAGTACGAGAAGGGAGAGACATAATGAGAGACATAAACTCATCATCGGACAGAGAAGGAGGGGCATAGACACAATGAATGAGAAAGGTAGAGACTTGACAAGAAAAGACATAAGGAGAGGAAGAAAGGAGAGGAGTAACTGGGTAAGGACAAGTAGGATTGACCAAAAGAGAGATACCCATCTTGCCACGGAAAGAGTCAGCAACAGGTTGACCATAGGTATGATACTGTTGCCAAGAGGTGGGAAAACGAAGAGGAGAGAGTAGCCAAGTCTCGGTGATGAAGATGAGGGAAGAGTCATAAAGATAGTCAGTAACAGTACTAATGGCTTGACGAGCAATACCATTAGCATTCCATATAGTCATAGTAAAGTCATAGGTAGAAGGAGAGGAAGGGGGCATAGGTTCATAAGAAGGCATAGGATTGGTACTCATTAAGAGGATGAGACCGGTTCACCATCACCGGCCAAGGCAATTTCCATATCAGTAGAGGGAGCAGAGTCAACACCAACTACAGAAGAGAGAGGACCAACTACAGTACCAGCCTGTTCCTTTGACAACCAACCTTGACGGACAAAGTCGTAGGCCACCAGTCTACGCGTTTGTTCACGAACATAGCCAAGAGCACGAAGAAGACGAGCTTGTTGCAGTTCACGAGCCTTGGCAGTGAGAGCACCGGCATCCAGAGAGGCAAAAGCAGGATCAAAGTCTGTCAAGACCGGGAGAGAATACTTGTCCATGACCTTGAGAAGATCAGCCTTGTAGGCAGTGTGAATGAGCAAAGCTACAACGTTACGAGCTGGGTAGTGCACATCAAGGACACGGCTGTTATCCAATCCGATTAGTCGCAGCTTATGACGGAAAGCAGAGAGACGGTCCCGATACTTGTTTGGCAAGTAAACATACTCAAAGAGAGGTGAGTCTACTGAAGAGCCAGCCGGAGAAGAAACAAGAAAGATACGAGCAGCGGCCTTACGTTGGCGAGGCGTGATCTTTTTCTTGGGCTTGGCCTGAACAGCCAAAGAGGAAACCGACTTGTTGGACTTACCATAGGCCTCAGCAGGTGTAGGAGCAGCAGCAGCAACATGAGCCCATTTAGACACGGCGGCCGAAGGAGAGACAGAAGGAGCAGGCAAGGAAGAAGGAAGCAAGTCATCATCCATTGCTACATCAACAGACGGGGACAAAGAGAGAGAAGGACCAGACTTGTTCTCAAGTTCCAAGATCTTGGCACGAGCAGCGGCAAGCTCTTTCTTGAGTGCCGAGTTCTCAGCAACAAGAGACTCCAACTGAGAGAGACGCTCTTCATACTTTTCAAACTTGGCCTGAAAAGCAGCAAACCAAGCAGGAGGAGCAGAGGAAGAGGAAGAGACCGACGAGAGCAAAGAAACATTACTTACCTCTGGCAAAGAATCAGCACCAGAGAGAGAAGGAGCAACAGAGAGACCAAAGTCAAAGACAACGTCTTTGTTCAGCTCAAGTGGAGCAGATGTCGAAGAGATGCTGACGTCATCAACTCGAGATCTCGGCAAGGTACGCGTCATGTCGGCAGGGATCAAAGGCGGCGAAAGTGAACTATGCAAGCGCTTACCGGAGAGACTTGAAACTTTAATAGGTGATGTTTCTAATACAGAGATAAATTCTGACAAAGTTTCAGCTGGTTCTGATGCTAGGTTCTTTGTAGATGAGGCTTCGAAGTCGAGATCTTTAGTTGAAGATGTCGAAATGTCGTGAATCGCGTTGATGAATGTGCTAGAGTTGTCGGATTGGGACACTTTGGGTACCAAAATGTGCGGACGAGATTGGGGAATAATAATTGACAAAGAAATACGCTGGTTAATAAGGAGGAAGTCGAGCTTTTTTCGAAAACGGAGTTTGAATTGAAAAAAAGTGATCGAAAGGAGAAAGAAAGGCTCTTCGGTAGTATAGTGGTGAGTATCCCCGCCTGTCACGCGGGAGACCGGGGTTCAATTCCCCGCCGGAGAGAAATTTTAGTTTTTTAATGTTATGCTTTATGATGATTTTATTTAGAGTGAAATTATTCTCTTTTTATTTTTTATTCTTTTTTACACATATTTTACTCTTTAGTCTTTAATGAATCAAGCTTCTAGAGGATCACGCGTTGTATTTGGTATGGAAAGCTCTCTTTTTTGTTTTAGCCTCAAATTTTAAAGAGTTAAATGTAGTGGGCAACATTCCCTTTGAGCTTTCAGAAGAGCAGTTGATTGAAGTATTTAAAGAAGTTGGCCCTGTTGCCTCTTTTCGGTAGATCCCCTTTTTACTGTTACATATCTCCAACAGCTCGCTAATCATCCACCTAGTCTTCTTTTCGATCGTGATACAGGTAGACCAAAAGGTTATGGTTTTTGTGAATTTCTTGGTGAGTCCTCGTGTGATATTTGGTAAACATGAGTTAATATGTATCTACAGATGCTGAGACTGCTGCAAGTGCTGTTAGAAATCTGAACGATTATGAGATTGGTGGGCGTCAGTTGCGTGTGGATTATGCTGCTATGGATGACAATCAGGGAGCCAGACCCAATCATCAAGGAGGAGGAGGGTACAACCAAAATAGAGGTGGTAATCACCATGCCCAATCACAACCACCTGTTCAGTCAGCACCTCCACCTCCACCTGTCATGGCACCTCAGCAGAACATCCAACCTAATCTGCCAACTCAGCCACCACCTGCACAAACACACTTGACTGCAGTACCTTCTGGAAACTTGTCTTCTGTAGACGAGATTTCAAAAGTACTTGCTTCTATGAATTCACAAGATCTCTTTACGTTGATGAGTCAGATGAAAGTAAGGCATATACAAAAAAAAGGGAATGTCCAAGTCGACAGAATAACTCATTCACAATACTTTAGCAAATGTCTTTTGAAAGATCTGATTTCACCAGAGAATTTTTGACTACAAACCCACAAGTAGCATATGCTTTATTTCAGGCTATGATTATGATGAATATTGTGGATCCCAATATAATTACAGTGAGTACTTTTATATGTATATCTATATGCTTATTAGACTTGGTATTGAGTTGGTTTAGCGTATCATGACAACTGCTGCTGCTGCTCCTACTGGCACAGCTCCTGTTGCTCCACCTGTACCCCCAGTAGCAATGACACCTCCTGTAGTAGCCCCCATGATGCAGCCTCAACCTATTCGACAACAACAACAACAACAAATAAACTCCACTCCACCTATTGCTCATCAAATGCCACCTCCACCTATGGCTGTACCACCACAAATGCCTTTATCCAATACACCATTACCGCCACAAGAGGATGAAACTGAACAACAAAAAGCTTTGTTGATGAAGGTGTTGCAGTTGACTGATGACCAGATCAATGCCCTTCCTCCTCAGACTCGGGATCAAATCAGACAGTTGGTAAGTGACTTTCGCTTCTTCTTCTTCTTTCATACATATATATTTAACTTGTTCTTTTTTATGTGATAGAAAAATCAATTAACAATGCAGCAACAGGCATAAAATTGCAATAAAAAAACGTTTATATATATTGTGTATGTCTTTTTTTTTCTTTAGCGTGTAGTATACTTCACTTGGCCACCTTTGTTGGCTCTTTTTTCCATTTTAATTTGTCGTTTCGATTTACCATTGTTTGAGTCTGTTTCGTCTACTGAAGTTTGTCCTTTACCCAAATAAGACATAATCATTGGCACAAGCTTATAGGCTGCGTAGCTAGGGATCTATAGAATAAAGGAATTAATACCACATTCAGAGTATTTGTTAGGAACTGTGCGATCTTTACCACAAGATAGGCATACCAAAACTTGTTTGAGATGAAAGCAGTAGTGATATGTACAAACCAAGTAACATAGATAATATCAAACATATAACTATTTTCTTTCTTTTAGCTAAAGTAGAGATAAACACTTATTCATAATGACTTACGCTGTCAATCCTTCCGAGTTAAGGTCGTCACCGCTTTGAATCAAACTGCCATCACTAGCATAAACTGGACTTCCCGAAGAGATCAAGACACGGTACAATAACACACTCAAGCCCATGGTGGTTATATAGAGCACACATTGACCCAGACTAAACGAGCTCCAGTGATAAACTATACGCCATAAGAAATAAACAACCTTACAATTGACTGAATAAATGAGTAGAGCAGAGGAAATCAGAGACATGCCTTACATTAACAGTCAAGAAGCCCTTTTGAAGATTAGCAAGTGTTTGCTTGTTTTGAGAAGCAATCTTCTTGGAAGAAGCATTAGCCTAAAGGTTAAAAAAAAAGGACAAGTCAGTTAAGCAAATGAGATACTTGCTGTTCAACTTTACCATACTTGAAAATGAAGTGAATTTAAGCGAAAAAAAAAAAGAGGAAAGGAAAGGAAAGGAAAATGGATTTCTTTAATTTATGATTATTTTTTTGGTGTTCCATGTAATTCAAATCAGCTTGTTCCCATCATTTACTTCTTTTAAGCCCTTTAAAAAGAGACAGATGCTAGAATTGCCCAAAGCTAGGGTACGTCTACAATAAGAGTAGCTGAATGAATTTGAAAGCTTTGTATTTCGGTCCAAACTAACTTTTGCATTGGTAAATCAAAGGTCTTCAGATTACCTAAGCTTATAATTAGAAAACCAAGTACTTTGTGCTTTCTTCAGGGCCTTCCAAGCCCATTAAATCAACTGGTTCAGATGCTTTCAAAAATGTAGTTTCTCAATTTTTCTACACTTTATTCGAAAGTTTTTGGGGGAAATGAAATCAATCCAAGAGTAAACAGCAAATGACATATAGAATAGTTCATAAATCGAAGAATCCAAATCCATCAGAATACTAGAAAAAATTGGTTCAAAAACAAGAGTAAGTAGTTACATGTATCCAATGATAAATTAGCCAAAAGAGAAAATATATACAAAAGGAAAGAAAGAATTGAGTGATGAATATTGAGTATTGGATGATTTGCTACTTACAGCTTCAGCATCTTTAGGCCCCTTCCACTGTATCCGGCTGCTCTGGCAATAACTGCAGAGAAGAATTATAACAAAAAAAAAGAAGAAAACTTAAAGGAATATGTTGCTGTTGATGATGATGGTTATAACAGTGTATATCATAATCTAGCGCAAATTTCACATAATACAGTCCAACTCAACATATCTACCTATATGATATAAGTGGTCAAAGTAGTGATGAAACTGATCATATGCTTGTTGATGTTGGCGTTAAACCTATTGACGAGAGAGAGAGAGAGAGGTCAAATTGATGCTGATTCTGTAGCTTCACTCATTGCCAACACTCATAACACTAACACTGCTCTACTGATTGCTGAAACTGCCTTGAATGCTACCACTAATTTTTCTAGTTTTCTTTTTTTTTTTGCACACTAGAGATTACACCTTCAAATGTCTGTCCCTTTTGCCCTCACTTCTTTGATTGTTGTTGTTAGCCAATCTGAACAGTTTAGCATTTCATGTTCAATGTTCCCTGTTAATTTCCTTGTGATACATCTTTTCTCTCTCTTTTGTGTATGCCATCCTATCCGTTAATCTAAGGAACTCTGTTTAAAATAAGCCTCCTATTATAGCTCACTGCTATCTTTGAACCGATCTTCTCTAATAATCTGATTCTGTACTAAACTCTTGTTTTGTATTTCGATAAAGTGTACTGACAACTTTGAATCAATTATGTTAGCTGGAATATAGAACTCCATTTTAATGTAGCGTTAACAAACAGTAATTTTGTAATGGCCATCTATTCATGATTAAACTGAATATTTGCAAAGGTTGAATAACAGATAGTCTATATCATGTCTTTGAATATTTAGGAAAAATATCTGGCAATCAAAGAGAGAAAGAAAAAGGGGGAGAATAGAACTAAGCCATTCATTGTGTTTGTCTTTCATGTAGTATTAAAATAGGTTGTGCTTGTATTGTATAGAATGGGTCAGAAACAAGCTTACTTGGGTGCTATATTTTAGGTGAAACATCCATCTTCTTTTTGGGGGGTCTCTATGCAGAAAAATAAAAAAAAAAGAGAAAGAGAGAGAGAGAGAGAGAGAAATATCTGGTTTCTGCAAATCTGATAATTGATCTATCGATCAGCTTGTTTCAAGGAGCGAATGACAAGAATGTGCCAATAAAATGAATATTGCACTTTCCAAATAA
>JAIWNE010000114.1:0-107860 GCA_025331445.1 Blakeslea trispora | reverse complement strand
TTTCCATTCATAAAAAAGAGCTTCTCGTTCATAAAGCAAACCACTTCTTGTCGAAACAAAAAAAAGAAAGGGTATAGCTGATTCATAACACGGCAATGTAACTTACCTTTTGCTTGGCATATATGATGAGGACCAAGCTTAGTACCGAAGAAGAAAAAAATAGAAGCCCGGTATTTTTTTTTAGATTGAAGTCAACTTGCAGCTTAAAAGCTTTCCTGACTGTTCTCTTTTCATTGTACTTCCAAACCAGAGTCCACGCTTGGAATGTCTGTGTCCAATATATTGCATTGCTGAAATGACATAAGCTCGCTAAGTCTCATCTGCTTTTAACAAGATAAATAAACTATGAGTTAAGGCTACTTGTAATAAAAAAAATAAATAAATTCAAGAGAGAGAAAAAAGAAAGTGTGTGTGATATAGGCTGAGATTGAATAAAGCTATTTCTCTTTATTTTTTATTTTTTTAAAGTGCACTCATACGTGCCCATGTCGACAAGTCTAATGTCGTTTTTTCGACACAAAAAAAAGAAAAGAGGTGTCTGTTTGTAGCTATATTAAAGGGACATACTACCGGATGCTTATAGTGCACTTGAAGCGCTCTCTTAGTCGCTTTTCATAGATTTTTTAACGGTCAAGTAATGTCAGGATATTTTATTCTTGTGTCGGTAATTCAATAACAAAATCTGTCAGTGTGATATTTTTCTCTCTCTCTTTTTTTGTTATTGACAAGACCCAAATAGGAAGCTGTCAATAAGTTGAATTTTTTTCTTTTTTCTTTTTTTCTTTCTTTTCCTTTTCTCTCTCTTTTTTATCACTTTTTTGTTAAAGTATACAGGTAAGTCTTTTTCTTTTTCTCTTCGGTCAAGCCACTAATAGTCTACTTTCTTTTACTTAGTCCTTGTCTTTAATTGATATGTGTTTACTTTGTTGTATAACTTGAGGTAATTATTCATAAGCATCTATGTTGTAATTCTTTTTATTCACGTAATTCTTTCGTTTAGAGCCTAGTTGTGCTTAATAATGATATTATTTACAAGGACCCTGTTGATGGCTTTTTTAAACGTAAGTAAGATATCAGAATCTATGATTTCAGTATAACTTATTGCTTTCTTTTTAGGCTTTCAAATGCTGGTATGCTCCTTTGACACGGTAAGCTGGCTTTCGTATTGCCTTTAACCATGGCTTGTCTGTAAGTACATTTGTCATTTCTTTTTGTGCTATTTCGCTTTTAACTAATGATGATGTTGTTTTAGTTCAATTCCGGGTTGTTCCTTGTTTGGTTGTTCTTTCTGCCTTTTGTATGTAAAATTGCTGTCTCTCTCCATCTGCTTTTATGGTCTGTCTGTTGCGCTTGTGTCTCAATTTGAATTGCTCTTGTCATCGCTTTTTCTCGAAGCAATTTGCCAGTTCTGTCGGTTTTTTTTCTGGTCATATTCTCTACATCAATAAAGTATTGCTCTTTTTTTTTACCTAATCCCCTAGTATTTTCCCCCGTAAAGAAGCCACTATTTTCTATCAAAAAAAATTTTTTTCTATAATAAAACGCCACTTTTTTAAGCCTCTAATCCTCTATATTTGCTGTAAACAGTCCAATCGTAAAGAAGTATATTTGTGTAAAGAAGTCCATATCATCCAATTGGAAATGTCAATTTCAATAAAATAGCAAATGTAAAGCCAATTAAACAGAGAATTTTTGAGTATATTTTTAAAAATGGCCAATTGATTTAAGATTCTTCGAAAAAGATATCCAATCACAAAGCTAAAGTAAATAAGACGGACGCCCTGTATGATCCACTGGGGACATGACAAGCATTTCATCTGTCCAGTCCACAGCAGTGCTCGTCGGGTCCCAACTAACAGTGGACCTGCAGTGGACTTGCAGTGGGACTTAACGATCACTTTTGTGCAGCGGACGCCGAATTGCTGTACAAATAACCGACGTCCACCACTAAATTTGGCAGCAGTGGACGTCCTTTTGGGTGTAGTGACTCAAATTTCTCGGCCGCTTTTGAATTTGAAACCGCGAAAGTTACCATTTTGAAATCCCAAAATTTCTGGCTATCCAACCATATCAAAATTTGGGCGGTGTTCATGGACCCATGTTTAGCCAAAAGCTGCAGTCTATCAACTCTGTGACTGATGCAAGCCTTGACACCTCTGATGATGCTATATGTTTTTTCTTGCATGGTCCCGCTGGTACAGGAAAAACCTTTGTCTACAACACACTAAGCAGCTACCTACGTAGTCAAAGAAAAATTGTTTTATGTGTTCCATCTTGTGGCATCGCTTCTTTGCTTTTGACTGGTGGTACAACATCTCACTTTCGACTGAAGATCCCCATCAGACTGAACGAAACATCCACCTGTTACATTCCTAAAAACAGCGACTTAGTCAAATTACTTTGTAAAACAGAATTGATAATCTGGGATGAAGTACCTATGCAAAGCAAATGGTGTTTTGAAGCTGTAGATCGTACTCTTCAAGATGTTCGTAGCTGCAATGCCCTTTTTGGCGGTCTTCCTGTTCTTTTGGGTGGTGATTTTGCTCAAATTCCCCCTGTAGTTCGAAATGGCAATAGATCTGCAATTGTTGAAGCATCTATCAAGCAATCATACATTTGGCTCCAAACTCAAGTACTTTATTTAAAGCAAAATATGCGAGTAAGAGGTACTTCTCCAAATGACATCCATTTCAAGAAATGGCTTCAATTGATTACATACAACAGCTTGATGCAAAATGCAAAAATACCTCTTCCGCAATACATCTCTCAGACTTACTCGCTGGACGAGCTTACTTCTAGAGTGTATCCTCAACAAAAACTCATAGAAGCTATCCATAATCCATCTTTGCTTTACAAGTCTGCTATTCTCACATCCAAAAATGATACTGTTGATGCACTAAATCAAAAAATATTCGATATGATGCCTGGTGAAGCAGTTACTTTAATTTCGGCAGATGAAGCTGATTATACAGATGAGGAAAATAATAACAATGAAGTCTATAGGGTTTCCAATGAGTATTTACAAACGCTGAATCCAGGTAGTTTTCCTCCTGCAAAATTGACTTTAAAAGTAGGCTGTATTGTAATGCTCTTGAGAAATATCGATCCTCAAAAGGGTCTTTGCAATGGTACCCGACTGATAGTAAAAGAAATTGGTCGATATCTTTTGAAGGTTGCAGTGATCAAAGACAGTAGATCAAATGAAGAGCAAATCGAGCTTATTTCTAGAATTAAGCTTAGCATATTAGAAGATGAGTATCCCTTCATCTTGGCCAGAAAACAGTTTCCTATCAAACTGAGTTTTGCAATGACAATCAATAAGTCTCGAGGCCAATCACTGACTAATGTTGGGATTGACCTTCGCATTGCTCCTTTTACACATGGTCAATTATATGTCGCTTTCTCTCGATCAACTAACTTGGAAGGTATTCATGTTTTACATGATCCCTAACCAAACTGAACAAAAAAATCTCATAGAAAATATTATTTATCCCGAATTACTTATATAACTCTTATACTTATCCACAACATATTTTACAAAATAAATTTCATTCATTACAATATACATGTGTGCTTCAGAAAGTAGAGTTAATTCAGTGTCCGAACCGTGAGGCGACGACGACCGTGAAGCGAGCGTAGCGAGTAGGCCGGCTAGTCATATATGTACTGAAATTTCGAATTAAATATTGTCCGATCACGTGATATGAGAATTTGGTTCCCCGACTTGGATCGAGCTTAAGCCAGAGTGGGAGGGTCGTCCCTCCCCCTCAAGCGAAGCAAGCAGTGGACAGGAACGGCGGATTGAGCTTTAGACAGCTGGGAGGGGATTCAAGGGGGATGGTTGTCCCTCCCCCTACGCGAAGCAAGGTTGAATCAATTCATTGCAAAGGTCCATCCTAAAAATCATTTCATCTAAGTATTTGACAATGGAAGCCTTTTGTATGTATTTGTAAGTTTTATATTTAGGAATGTCACTGTAGACTTAATAAACAAAAAATTGCTTGATCTGATACAAGATAGCCTGTAAATTCAATCTCTTCTGATAAAGCTGATTATTTTGATGAAAACATCAGTAATATTGAGGTCTATAGAGTTTCAAATGAATATCTACAAACAACAAACACAGATAATTCTCTACCTGCCAGGTCAACTTTAAAAGTAGAGAGTATTACAACGCTACTTAAAAATTTTGGTCCTCAAAGAGGTCTATGCAATGGTTGTAGATTAATTTTAAAAAGCATCCGTTCAGTAAGTCCTTGAAGTTGCAGTGATGAACGATCTGAGCAATGACCATAACCATTACTACTTTGGGAGGTAACCATCCATTTACTTTTTCAGAACAACAATTTACTATCAAGCTAAGCTTTAACATGACTATTCAAAGGATTTGATTTTCGTTTTTCTTTATTCACACATGGTCAAATATATTACTTTCTCTCAACGCGCTGACGTTTAAGAAAGCAATGCTCTACTTCAATAAAACAACTTAAAATTATTTATCCTGAACTTTTTTTGTTAAAAGAAATATCGTTATTTTCTAAACAGTACCTTATCATCAAAATATCATGCAATTTTGAGTGTGGGTAATAAAAGGGAGAACCAGGATCCAAACCGAAGGCGACGACGACCGTAAAACGAGCGTAGCGAGTAGGGCGGCTAGTCATATATATACTGAAATAACAAATTTTAACTAGAAGTACTGACGTCCCGAATTTTCTTTTCCCCCTTAATTAAAAATTGTCCGATCACGTGATATGAGAATTTATTTCCCCGACTTGGATCAAGCCTAAGCCAGTGTGGGAGGGGGTTTAAGGGGGAGGGTTGTCCCTCCCCCTCACGCGAAGCTAACATTTTTCAGGAACAGTAGAACAAGCTTAAACCAGCTGGGAGGGGGTTTAAGGGGGAGGGTCGTCCCTCCCCCTCACGCAAAGTCAGCATTAGTTAGGAACAATGGATTGAGCTCCAGCCAGTTGGGAGGGGGTTCAAGGGGGAGGGTTGTCCCTCCCCCTCACACGAAGCAAGGTTGAATCAATATACTGAAATAATAGATTTCAACTAGAAGTACCGATGTCACGCTATTATTTTTTTTTCTTTTCCCCCTTAAATTTTCATTTACATTTTTTATTTTTTTTATTCCTTCTCTAAATCTATCATTTTTATCATGAGTAACATTTCGCCATCAACATCAATTAAAGAATGCACTACATGTGCTTCGACTTTCGAGCATGCTACATTTAGTACTTGCGATACATGTCGAGTAAGATTTGAGCTACAACTAAACAGCAAAATATCTCACTAACTTCATTCTATTCCATAGGAGCGTAGACAAAGAACCTTAAGAAACAACAATCGTACAGCCAACGACAACGAACCTAGAACTCGACAAAGAAGAACTCAGTTGCCTGCAGCATATGTTTCTGAGCTCTCTCGCCTCCAGCCATTCGATTTAGGCTTAATGGATCAAGTCTGCGACAAATGTGGTGCTAAGCACTGGAAGGCCGAGTTACCTTCCAACTCAACTAGAAATAACGTTTTTTGGATGTCGTGTTGCAAGGCTGGTGCTGTTAAAGTAGATTTGCTCAAAGATCCTCCCTCATTTGTGAAGGGATTGTATGAGGATATTACTCCCCGCGGACAGCATTTCAAAAATAACTTGAGGCGCTTTAATGCTGCTTTCGCTTTCACTTCTTTGCGTTGTGAAGTGAGCAACAGCAACCTCACCAACATGCCCTTCCAAATTCATGGTTAAATGTACCACACTCAAGGGCCAATTTCTGCTGAGAATCATAGTCAGGCTAGATACGCCCAACTCTTTATCTTTGACCCTGAATACGCAGCATCAATTCGAGCTGCAAACAATGAGGACTTAGACAATGAGTTAGTTCGAGGATTGTCTACAGAGCTTCATCAATGCAATCCTTATGTAGGACTTTATAAGACTGCACATGAGCTTCTTGAAGGTACAACAGAAGAACAGTCTTTCATTCGGGTTTACCCATCATTGAAGATGGAATTAGTGGCTGGTAAAGATAGACGAACTGAAAATGTGCCTACAGCCACTGAGGTAGCTGCTATCTTACCAAATGAGAGCTCTTCTGATAGCCTCAGAGTGATTCAAATTTACCTTCGTTATTCTGAGGGAACATTTTCTTTTTCTACCATCTCACAAACACATGCGTTGTATATGCCTTTGCATTACACATTGCTGTTTTCTATGGGGGATTTGGGCTGGAACTTGGGTCTAAGACTAGATGATCAAGAAAGTCGTCTCACACAAAGAGCATACTATAGATTCAGACTTCATCAAAGACAGCAAGAATTTCCTATTTGTTTTACGCAAAAAGACTCTTCCAACAATATTTGGTTGATGTTTGGGCCATCTGCGATCAAACAAAATTAGACTGGATTAAAACGCATCAGTCAAACATTCGTGCTAACCTCTATAATGGTGTGCAAGATGCACTTATTTCTGAGGATGTGGATGCCACTTCTTTGGGCAAACGCTTCATCTTGCCAAGCTCTTATACAGGCGGAGCAAGATTTATGGCCAAGCAATACCAAGACTCAATGGATATTGTGCGTTATTTCGGAAAGCCTTCTTTGTTCATCACATTCACAGCTAATCCTCGTTGGATTGAGATCCAAAGAGAATTGCTACCTGGCCAAAATGCATCTGACCGACCAGATTTGGTTGCTAGAGTGTTTGATTTGAAAGTGAAGAATGTGTTTGGCACTTATAAGGGATTGGTCCCGAACAATTGAGTATCAAAAAAGAGGTCTTCCTCATCTTCATTTGCTTCTGTTTTTGGATTCGTCCCACGCTATCCATTCCGCTGACGATATTGACCGGATCATCTCGGCTGTGATCCCTTCGAAAGAAAGTGATCCTGAGCTTTATGAAATAGTTACCAAGAACATGGTTGATGGGCCTTGCGGTAACTTAAACCCAACGTCCCCATGTATGGTCAAAGATGCAAATGGTGTGTTGAAATGCTCTAAGAGATTTCCCAAGACATTCACTGAGCAAACTGTCATCTCTGATGATGGTTATCCTTTGTACAAAAGGGCAAGGTCTACTGATCCCAGCACACAATATTCTATTCGCAATCCCTTGGGATCAATTCTCATCGACAATAGATGGATTGTACCATACAACCCATACCTCTCAAAGAAGTTTAAAGCGCACATAAATGTTGAATGCTGCCAAAGCGTAAAAGCCATCAAGTACATAAACAAATACGTTTATAAAGAATCGGATAGAACGACGTTGAAATTGAGCAATAATGAGAACGAGATTGAAAGGCATCTTCAAGGTCGCTACATCGGTCCCACTGAAGCCTTTGCTCACATATTTGAGTACAAAATCCACGAAGAAGATCCGACAGTTACACTTTTAGCATTACATCTTCCCGATCAGCAGCCAGTTTACTTTTCTGAGGATGCCACTCTCCTGAGCTCCGAGACACTCTTGCCAAAAGTCGCACTATGCTAATGGCATACTTTGTCTATTACCAAAACAATCCAACTGCTCAAAAATATCTGTATTAAGACTTTCCGCAGTATTTTATTTGGGATAAGAAAGATAGAGTGTGGAAGCATCGACAAAGAGGATTTGCCATTGGTAGAGTACCATATTGTAGCCCACAATCTGGCGAACGTTTTTACCTTCGATTGCTTTTAACAAACGTAGCTGGATCAAAGTCTTTTGAAGATCTTCGAAGTGTAGATGGCGTACAGTGTAAAACATTCATGCAGGCTTGCTTAGGACTTCACTTGATAGAGGATGATCAGGAATCGAGTCATTGCTTTAATGAAGCTGTCATGTTTTCAACTGGCAGTTCTCTTCGCAACCTTTTCGTCACTGCTTTGACTTTTGGTCGATTGATTGATCCAGCATTGCTTTGGGAAGAATTTTGTCTCGACATCTGTGATAATTTAGCTCATAAGCTACGAACTCTGTTTCCAGACCAACTTCACGAAAAGTATACAGTAACTGATGACAGCCTGTTTTACAAATGTCAATCTAAATGTGATTATGGCTTATTTCTGTTGGACGCACAACTCGGCCGCCTTGGTTCATCTTTAGAGACATGTAGCATGCCAGCATACAAGAATAATTGGACTAATGATCTCGAAGTACTGGCCAATTCACAGAGGGCATCATCAAACAGATTAATAAATGAGCAACTTGCATATGATGTCGAATTTGAAAAAGCAGCTTATGAATCGAAATATGCTCTTTTTAACCAAGACCAAAGAAATGCTTTTGATACCATTGTGAATGGTATTGAGTCTTCCGTAGCAGACAGTACAATTTCATCTGACTTTCAATACGTCTGCTATTTTCTTCATGGTCCAGCAGGTACTGGTAAAACCTTTGTCTACAATGCTCTTTGCAACTACTTTCGTAGTCAAGAAATAATTGTTCTGTGCGTTGCATCTTCTGGTATTGCATCTTTGCTTCTTTCTGGTGGTCGTACGTCTCATTTCAGATTCAAGATACCTATAACAATCAAAGAGACTTCCCTCTGTCACATAACAAAGAAAGGTCGTCTAGCTGATTTGTTAAGAAGAACAACTCTGATTATTTGGGATGAGGTACCGATGCAAAACAAACTTTGTTTTGAAGCTGTTGATAGAAGTTTAAAAGATGTATGTGGTAACGATAAGCTGTTTGGCGGTATACCTGTTGTGCTGGGTGGAGATTTTGCTCAAATCTCTCCGGTTATCAAAAATGGTAATCGTGCAATGATTGTTGATGCCTCGATCAAAAACTCATACATTTAGTCAAGAATAACTATCTTACAGCTTCGCATTAACATGCGTGTTCGAGGAACAACCTCTAATGATGCTCACTTTAAGAAATGACTTGATTTAATTACGTATCATCCGAGCTTTCAAAACCAAAAATTTCTATTCCGGATTATATATCGCAAACACTTTCACTTGACGAGTTGATTTCAAAGATATATCCTAAACAAGATCTTGATCGATCATTAGAAAATCCTAACTTCTTTTTCAAATCAGCTATTTTGACTACACAAAACACAGTTGTTGATAGCTTAAACCAAATGGTGTTGGACCTCATGCCTGGGGATTCAATAACCTTGCTCTCTGCCGATACTGCTGATACATCAGAACAAGAAAATGACGAAGTACACCGCTTAGCTCCGGAGTATCTTCAAACTCTCAACCCTCCAAACTTTCCACCTGCAAAGCTTACATTGAAAAAGGGATGTATTGTTATGTTATTAAGAAACTTAAATCCTCAAAAAGGCTTATGCAACGGTACAAGGCTTATTGTCAAAGATATCCTTTCGTACACGCTAATAGTCTCTGTATTGCAAGAATGTGGTTCAGAAAGCAAACAGATAGAAGTAACTCCTCGAGTCCAACTATCAACATTAGAAAATGAATACCCCTTTATCCTTACATGAAAGCAATTCCCTGTCAAGCTAAGCTTTGCGATGACTATCAATAAGTCACAAGGCCAATCATTAGAAAATGTTGGAATTGATCTGCGCAACCCTACTTTTACTCATGGACAACTATATGTTGCTCTATCAAGGTCAACTAACCTAAAGGGAATTCATATTCTTCATCAACCAAACTCTGATAACACTAACTATGGCAAAATAGAAAACATCATATATCCTGAACTACTTTTGAATTAAATAAATTACATCAATTTTAGACTCTAAGTAAACTCAGCTAAAGGGATCAAGACCGCAGGCGACGACGGCCGTAAGCGAGCGTAGCGAGTAGGTCGGCTAGTATATAGGTACTTGAGCAAGTGTCAAGGAACAAAGTATGCAGTAACAGCTGTACATACACCACAAGAAAAAGCACTATTCAGCAGTATGCTATCTGATTTTACTGAAAATGTCAAGTATGTTTACCTTAAGTCCAGTAATGGAAGCGTAAACTTTGGATTGATGGCTGCTGCTTGGTCAAAGCTATGTTCGCCTAGCAATTACATATATTACAAAACACCAGAGCATCTTTATTCGTATTACAATATTCTAGAAGACAGAAAAAAATATCGAGATACAGTAGCATACAACATTAATGCTTCAAGATCAATTCGCTTGTTAGGACAGTGCAAAAGGAGATATGTCAGTTCGGAACAAACAAAGAAATACAGACGCTTAGAGCCAAGCCTTCTAACATGTACCAGTATTGTCAGCACTAGCACTACTGAAGTAGCAAAAGAAGCTCCTGTCAATATTGCCCCTAGACCCTCGGCAATAGAGCCTCCAATTGAGATTGTTGAGCCCATTGTCATTACTAGAGGTAGTTTAAAAAACGAAGTGCTTAATGTTGCAGACAATCAAACTAATGAAGCATATAATACTATACATGATCAGACCACTGAAGCTCTCAGCGCCTTATCTTGAGGAAACAATTCTTCACAGAAAGGTAGAAAAAGAGCCCCTCGAAAATGCCAAATATGTGGCAATTATTCGCCAGTTTGCAAAGGCAGTTCAAAACCAGAGCTCTGTCAATTTAAGTGTGGTATATGTGCAAGAAAAGAATGCACTGCAAGATATGGAGGAAATGAAAAGTGCACACTCAATGCCACTACTGAAGCAGTAAATAAATGATCAATAAATGCTGTTTTCTTTTCTGAGCGTGCCCTTCGGGCACATTTTTAAATAAATTAATTAGGAATTTTGCGATACCCCCATACATGGTTATACGGCCATGACTTGGATTTATTTTTTTATTTTATTTTCTAAGTCGAATAGGCTGTAAATTGAGTGAGATTGCTTTCCAAGTTACATATTTCTTGTCGTTGTTTGAATGCAAGAGGGCATATTTGCAATAAAATTGAAGATGTACCTTTCCAAGTACCTCAACATCGCTTTTTTTGGTATCAAAATGATCAGAAAAGCAAAAAGTAATAGATAAACAATCTTTCATAAAATAATAATAGCTTTTGACTATTTTCAATTTTTTTCTGAAAAAGCAGCGAACCTGTCTTAATTATACTTTCAATACGAGGTGTCCATTTTGAGCAACTTTTTTTAGTTGATTCTTAACGAGGGTTTTTTTTGCAACTATTTTTGGATGCTTCTTAGAAAGGGGGGTTTTTTTTTGCAACTTTTTTTTTTGGTTGATTCTCAATAAGGGGTTTTTTTGCAACTTTTTTCTAGCACTGAAATTTATCTATTGCGAGGAATTAGCTAGTTCCTAATAAATGTTTTTTTTTGCGACTTTTTTTCTAGCACTGATTTTTTATTTTCTGAAGGAGATATTTTTTTTTTGCAACTTTTTTTATTCTATGACATAGGATCATTTTTATTCTTTTGAAGAGGCCTTTTTTTTGCAACTTTTTTTCTGATATTGTATATGATATTCAGGATAGCACTTGTTATTCAAATCAAAAAGAAGCGAAAAGAAGATGTATCATAAATGATGTGAACTCATGTCAGGCTAATACAGTATGTACTGTATGGATCGTTTGGCAAATATTTAGAATATTGAGTAGGTATTCGCTCACGCAATTAAACTTGAATGTTTTGTATTAAATGTAAAGTGATAGAATGATCAATCTGTAATGTAAAAGTACAGAATAATTACTGGATAACAATTACTTCTTAATTTTTCTGATCAATCGTTGACATCGTATTTTAATGGTTTCTTTGATTTTTTTTCAAATTTTTTGATATCCATTTGAAGCTTTGTGTATACTGGATCGATAGGGGGATAAACACAATCCTCTTCTACAATCAAAAGATTGTAATGACAGTCTTTGAATTGCAAGACAATCGGTTTTCTTTCTTCAATGACACCACAGATTGGCACCATCAGAGTTGGCTTATTTTTTTTGTTGCTGTCCATGATTGTTACAGCAACCTTGTACGTGCCAGCAACAATTTGGCTGCACTCGATGCCATTGTACCAAAATTGGGAGGGACAGAAAGCATTGTTGTCATTCAATCCAAAAGAGAGAATGCTTCTTACCTTTTCGACGTCAAACCTATTTCTTTCGATTAAACAAAAAATCCATTATATGCTGACTTTACTACATACCTCATCTTCTTGTAAGTCTCCAAGTTTTCTTCAAAAGTCTGCAGCATTCTTTCTTGACCTGCATGTGTCGTGCGTTGTCATGGTAGATTCCATACGCAATTGCGTGGAACCCACAGTATCCAGAGGAAGGACTTACAACTACACGCTTTTTGGCAGCATAAAGTGTGGTGACAGCTTTATGCTTGCTGATCGATTGGAATTCGGGATGGTTGTGACGGTTTTGCTTCTTACTGAGAATCCAAGAGAGCCCCTTCTTGGTAGACCTGTTGTAGTGGACCTGAAAGCAACAGCTGGGAATCTTGCACTTGGCATATACTTTCTGGTCAGTCTTGAGTCTAAACCCAATGAAATGTTTAGCTGTCCAGGGAATGTTCTGGAGAACGTAGTCAGCAACATCGTGTTTAGTGAATGTGTTTGAGAGTTCGGGTTGCATGTTGAGGTGAATGAGATTGCGCGTAAAGATAACTAAAGTAAAATAAAATAAAAACTTTTGTTTAGTCAAGGATCATATACAGACTCAACCAACCGTATTCAAACTGAGGTAAAATAAGTAAATGATACGATATTATGTAAGATGTAAAAAGTAATTTTAAAAAGCGGGTGTAACAGATTTCTTTTTTTTTTAAAAAAATTGGGGATCAGCGATACGTATTTATCAGCAAAACATTTTTCTCCTTTAGCCAAACAACATGAAGTTTCCTCTCAAATGAATGCAACAATGGTGAGGAAATTGCATGTGTTAAATTGTTTGAAGAAAAACGGATTTGAAGCGATGTTTAGCACATTTAAGACAAAAGGGGTTGTAATCAAGTCTGATAATGAATTTATTGTTCTTGTCAAATGATATCAGATAGCCGATTATAGTAATTGTGTACCTGTTGAGTAAGAGAATCTCAAACCTGTATATAATAATATGTTGACAGATTTATCGAATGCTCTTTCTACCTAAACTTAACAGAAAAATTATCAATTATGTCTGAATCTCTTCTCCTCTGTTACTGTGATGAATGTCTTAACTTCCCTAACGAAGAAAGATGGTTGCCTCAATATACCGTTCAATATCACAAGGCAAACAATTTGTTTGGAGGCGTTGCCTTCAATGAGTGGGCTGCCATCAATGGTAAAGTATTTTATGGAATAAGAACGAAACATGTATGGTAACGCTATTGGTTTTTAGATGAGCAATTTTTTGACATGGCTGGCTTGTCTGAGCGAGATGTCAACAATGACATTAATTTAATGGATGCTGATGGTAATAAAAAACAAATAACTTAGGAATTCAATGTTAATTATTTTGCTACGTAGATGATGAATTCATGGAAGAGGACTTCAGCATTATGGCCACAGGTGAAGATGAAGAATGGCCTGAAGTTGCTACCTCTGCTTTTGAGCCTGAGGAGGTGACTACTGAAGTTGTTGAAATTGACGAAGTCGATCAATTCGCTGACACTTTTGCTTCAAGTAAATTTTAATGAATAAACCTGTTTGATATTTCAACTAAACAATTCTTTTAAATCATGTCGATTATAGGCAAAGTTCCTTCTTCAGCAGCAGCTAAGATTCTCTTTGCTATGGTTGTCAAGCTTCACAACAAGTACACCACTCACGAAGGCACTGAGTATGTTATGGAATGCTTGAATCAAGTCATGGAAGAAACTGGCGACTCCTTCCGTTTCCCTAAGCGTGTGCCTACCTTCTTGAATCGTACTGCTCTCCTCAATGGTAGTACAGAGGGTGTCAAGGCTTATGTTGTTTGTCCAAAATGTCATGCTTTGCATGAAAAAACGGATGGTGCAGTCATTTGTGACAAGCCCATGGCCAATGCCATATTCATCCCCACGCACGTCTCTTTCTACTGTACTGGAAATCTCTTGGCGTTGAACAACCGTGTTCCTACTACTTTGTCCGTTCAGATGGAGTATGCCTACTGCTCTGTCGAGGCTACTCTCAAAAAATTCTTTAGAAGACGAGGTTTTGCTGACCAACTTGCCCAGTGGAAACACCGTCGCTCTTTGGAAGGCTACTATTTGGACCTGCAAGATGCTACCATGTTCAACACTTCAAGGCCTTGCCCACTGATACGGTTCCCTTTGCCCTTGAATTTAACTATAACTTGCAGCTGGCTCTAAACATCGATTGGTTCAGTCCCTTTGAGCACAGTTACAGTGTGGGCTGTATCTACATGTCCATACTTAACTTGCCAAAGAAGGACGGCCGCGATTTAAAGAAAAACATGATCTTGGTTGGCGTGATCCCTGGCCCTAGTGAGTCTAGTACTACTGCCATCAACTACTATCTTTGGCCTTTGGTGAATGAGCTCTTGGTGTTGATGAGAGGTGTAGATATGCCGGTCACCTTGCTCGATGGCAAAGTTGTGTACAATAAGGTCCGAGCAGCCATCTCTTTGATCAGTTGTGATTTACCCGCAACAAAGAAACTAATTGGTAGCCTGTCATACAACGGTCATCGTGCTTGCCACATGTGTGATCTTGTTTTCCCTTCTCTTCCTGGTGGTGTCAGTAGACACAATTACTGTAACTGGAACTGTGACAGCTGGCCCAGAAAAAGTTCCGATGCCACTCGCCAAGCTTCCGAGAACTGGTTAAAAGCATCCTCTGGTGTAAGAAGAAAGGAAGTAGAAAAGGCAACTGGATCAAGGTACTCTATCCTCAATGAATTACCTTATTTTAGTTACGATCTGGTTGCCTTGGAACCGATGCATTGTTTGTATTTGGGCATTGCCAAACGATGCATTTCTGCCATGATACCCCTGACTTCGTATGAAGTCATTCAACAAAAGATGAAGAAGATGGTTTTCAACCCAAATCACTCTTGCGGCCCTCTCTCCAACAAGATCGGTGAAAATGGGTTTCACAATGTGAAGGCAGTAGAGTTTAAGGACTTTGTGGTTGGTGTTGCTTCTTTGGTACTTAAAGGAGTGGTCCAAGAAGATGAATCTGATCAAGGCATTCAAAATCCTGGAAGGTGATAGCATAGCTATATCTGACATCGAGGTTGTTCACAACTATTTGCTTGCTTTTGCTGTGGGGTACGAGAGGTTATACTCTCATGACTTAGTTACCCCTAACTTCCATTTCATGTTGCATCTTCGCGACTCAATGCGAAAGTGGGGTCCTGTTTCTTGCTTCTGGGGGTTCAATTTTAAACGAAACAACATGTTTGTAAAAAGAATCCGTACCAACCACCGACAAGGCCTTGAAAAAACGTACATGAAAAAATGCAATCAATCATCTTCTCTGAAGATTTTGATTTTCTTTCACACAACAGTTCCAACTGATTACCATTTTTTTTGTCTTGTTTCTGACCTTCTTTTCTTTCTTTAGATTTTTTTTTCCTTTATTTTTGGTTTTTTTCCACACCCGCTTTTTCTTGTATCTCCTTTTTTTTTTCAAATAAATTCTTTGGTACACAAAAAAAATGGTCTTCTAAAAAAGAATCCCTAGTATTTAAAAAGGTAATCGTTACCCATAATGTTAATGTGCGCTTCATGTATGATTGTGTTTATTATCTTTATCAGAATCCAAGTCATTCCAAATTTCTTAATGTCAGTGATGCTCATTACAATATGACGACAAAAAGCAATAGATATTTGGTTTGTATCACCACTGATGGAACTGAAATAAGTTACCGATAGAGGTGGTTGAATGAGCAAGTGTTTTAAACACAATTCTTTTTCCTCTTTTCCTCATTTCCAATTTTATTTTTAAAACAAAACTTTTTGGATTTCAGAACCTAAAAACCCATCAAACAACATGAACAGTATTACAGCCTCAGACAATGACCAGAGAATTACTGAATTAGATGAAGAACAACAGGCCCAAGCAGCTGCATCTATGTTTTGTGATTTTGTTGGATTCTCGTCAATCAACGGCGATCCTTTTGGATATGAAGAAATGCCTCCAGAAAGCTACGGATCCATCAGATGGGCGTCGTCTAAACACAGTCGTCTTTCAGAGAAGGAATATGCATGTCTTTTGGATTTTTACACACTTGCACATGAGGGATTTACGTCTTCAAACGATGTGCAAAAATTTAA
Source organism: Blakeslea trispora (assembly GCA_025331445.1). Taxonomy (NCBI): domain Eukaryota; kingdom Fungi; phylum Mucoromycota; class Mucoromycetes; order Mucorales; family Choanephoraceae; genus Blakeslea; species Blakeslea trispora. Next base: position 91,767 of record JAIWNE010000114.1, on the reverse strand, counting down.
ATTCATCGACCTTTTAGGATACAATTATTCGTCTCAACTGACAGGCAGTAACAGTGGTGTTTATGTCAATGCATTTCGAAAGAAAGGAACTGAAATAGACTCCTTACTAGATGAAACAACGTTACGAACCGGCGCAATTAGATTCTTTTTCAAGCATGCGCCTCTGTTAGAAGACGAAAATGGCGAAGCCCCTCAAAAACTTGATCGTTATTTTGCTTTTGTAAAATGGTTCAAGCTTCCTAGAGAATGGATAGAGGATTTACAGTCCTATACAGATGACAGCATGCAAACATTTATTGATCAGTTCGAAGAGAATGACTTTTTTTGTATAGTTCCTGTACACAAGATCCATTCTACTTCGCATTTATATTATCCAGGCATTGCCAACATAGTAGCAGCTTTGCATCTACCAAGAAAAATTCGATGAAATATTTACAGGACGACAAAATTTTATTTACAATAAAAGATCCAAAAACGAATCTGATTCTTGTTCTTGTAAGGTATTCTCTTTAATATCCCAAGAGGGAAGCTTCTTGACAGGCAGGCGGGCTTCAACATCAACAATTTCAACTCGGCTTTTCTTAGCAGAACCGAATTGACCCTTCTTTTTCTGTGTTCATCTGCATTCGTCAAGGTAATCGAAGAACATAGTACACTACAAGATAATACCATATTAGTTCTAACTACTCCCATATACTAGGGTTAAAATGTCTTTTATAACTACCTTGGTACTTCTGTAGTAGGGAGCTTTTCTCACCGTAATCACCTCATTGTTCTCAATGACATCTTTTTGATCAGATGTCATGTCGCTGCACAGAAGTTGCACGGATTTGTTCTGAGGACCAAACTTCTCAACATAGTCATCAACATTGGCTGAGAAGGCCATTCTTCTTTTGCGAAGAACCTTTTGCATTAAGGTTAGTACCTGTTAAACTCACATTCTCTGTTTGTGTCAAATCATTTACATATGATTTACGAGAACTTGCGTTATTTCTCATTCTTTTTTGTGCCTGTTCTACTTCAGGCTTCTTCTCGTCTTCGTTCTTTCTCTTCAGATTGTTGAACCGACTACGAACAACTTCCAGCAAGTACTTGCGCTTTTGCACAGGTCTCCATTTCAACTGGGCAGCAACTTCTGCCACCTTTGGATGAACAGCCAGTTGAGCAACGATGCTGCTGACAATCTTCGCGTTCTCCTCATCTTTCATGAGGCTGGAGCCCATGTTCCACTGAGTGTCCCTCAAGGCTCTCACCTCGGCTGTCTTCATGGCTCTCTGTGTCATTGAAACCATATGTTAGTACACCAAGAAGCAAAATTTCAAAGATTCAAGACTTACTCTAATCGCATGCTTGGCAATTCTACCTGGAGCACGACCGATGGAAGTACCGGCCATGATCTTCTTGGCCATGTCCCGGATTTGGTCATCCTTCTTGGTCGTTTCTTGTTGAATGACCAACTTGAACTCTTCGGTGCTTTTTTGAGCTTCCGTGAATAGAGCCTTTAACTTGTTTAACTCCAAAGACATTGCGTTGTTTTGGCGGGTCTCGTTGTTTACACGAGGTGCAAAACGAGGGGGAGTATCAATATGAATTACTTGTCTGTTGTTGTTGTTGTTCATTGGAAAAAAAGATTTATGTATAAAAGGTAACAGAAGAGTGGAAATAGGAAGCTATGTTACAGTTTAAATATGATCTCTTACTTACCAATTTGTAAATCTGGGTACACAATGTCAACATTGCTTGTATGACCCAGAGAAAATTTTTTCTTCAACAGAATTCACTTTCCCGCTCTTAAACGCAGCTTCTTTTTTATTCTTTCTTTTCCTTTTTTCTCTCGTTTTTTATTTAATTTTATGTGGTAAGTTTTATTTTCGCTTTTACAGATAATATGGTCTTAAGCCTCGTATTTTTTTTAGATTATCACTAGTATCTTTCAAGAGAAGAGGTTAGTATTACACTGTTCATTCAAGCACCTAATTAACATGATCTTTTCGTAGATTACCTGTCTGTGTTGCCACTGATTTTTGGTTCTGAGGCTGGTATTAATCGTAACTATATAATTATCTCCTTTACATTTGACTAAAATTTTTTATTTATTTAGATTGCCTTCTTCAGGAAACGTCTTTCTTTTTGGGTTCTTTTGATGGGTGAATTTTTGGCAAGTAATATCACGTATCATTATTTTATCAGCTTTCTAACAATTTCATTTCTAGAATTGTACCGCGTTTGTTTTCGCTCTCTGTTCTTCCAGGCTTTTTGCGCTATTGATCAAGATTGCTCCTCTGTGTGGCGTTTCAAGCGTTTTTGCTAAAAAACTGGCCCCTAGACGATAGCTTGGTATAGGTAAGTGCAAGGGTGGAAATCCATGGCATCCCATGCCAATTCCGCTCTTTTTAGTCATATCTAGGCCAGTAAAATGGGCGTTTTTAGTAGTACATGATGTATATATATATCGATGTTTTAAATAAAGAACTCAATTAAAAAGCATTTAAAAAAGCGCAAAAATCTATTTTAAGCATATAAAGTGAAAGAAGTAAAGAATTAGTACTACCTAAAGCTAAAGAAGCATCCAAATAAAGGTATCATCGTTAGAAAGATGAGCGAATAGCAAAAGGAAAGGAAGCGTCTAAAGAATGTAAATTGTAACGTGAAACAAGGCTAAAGAAAAGAAGTATGTCTCGAAGGATGTACAAACTAAAACTAAAGGTCCGTTTAAGGAAGGTCAGCCAAGGGTTCGTCTGTAAGAAGGGCGAATCATCAAAAGGTATGAGACGTCTCATCCACAAGAAGAGAATGAGGATGAGACGGTAGCTTTTATATGACACACACTGTGAATGAGACGTGATGAGAACGTCTCATCCACATTTTGTATTAGACGGGCGTTTGTTTTTTTTACACAGTGTGAATGAGACGGTGATGAGACCGTCTCACCTACGTCTAACCAACATCTCATACTCACCAAATTGATTAGAGTGGGTCTGAAGTCACGTGGAACTCCTTTTACTAGAGTGGTCTATTAAATTATCTTGCCATATTATCTTCAATTTTTGAAGGTACACAATGAAGGGGCCACCAGGACCACCGCCTACTACTCAAAATGGTTTTTCTCACATTTTCAAAGTCCCCTAGCCAAATGTCAACTTTTACCGAATTTTCAACATGCCATCAAAATCATCAAGACAATACGAAAACGTTCCTACTTGACCCATTACTCTCACATTGCAAATTTTATCGAAAGATATTTACAAACGAAAACAGCAAAATATTCTCATAGCAAAAGAAATAGTATAAATAACCCATATATTTTATTTGAATAAAGAATCATTATCATCATATCCACGGATTATCACCACACTATCACATCAGATCAATATATTATCAATTATTCTCTTATATTTTCATTTTTCTTTTATAAAAAACATCTGTCGCTTGAAAGCAAGTTGGTTACTGTAAGAATATTGTATCAAATTGGTTACTCTTGGTTTAAAGAAGAAATTTGAGATATTCTGGTGACAAGAAAAGAAAAAAGAATCAAGAAATTGAAAATTGGAAGACAACTCAAGAACTTTTGGCTTACTGCTTGATCTACATAACTGGTTGCTCCTGGAAGGACTTTGGTAGTTATTGAGATAGATGCTTAGTTGTGAAACAATTGTTAATTTAGTTGTGTATTTTTAGTTATCTTTACTTTGATTCTCTTATACTTTCTACATTTTTACTGTTTTTTTATTATTCTACCATTGTACGAAATTTGTAAGTACTTCAAAATGCTTATGAATTGTCTTTATGTTAAACAGAAGTTATTAGGCCTCTGTGTTGCTGATAAAAGACACCTCTGATATCACACCCGTACACAATAAAGAACACCTTCACTTACGACTGAATAATCAACATTATACAGTCACACACAAAAAAGATGCGTTGGGCAGAAATTCTGATTAAATTTTTGTACATTCTTTATCTACTTTTCCTTATAAAACTCAATATGCCTCTTAACAAACCCAAAACTTCAAGCTCTAAACCAGTTAGCGAAGATCGTAAGCCTAATAAAAATCTTGATTAAAAGTATTGTGAGGCATTTATTGGCTTAAGGAAGCAAATTTTTCTTATGCCAAGATAGATGACACGGTTGGTGTAGCTAGCACCAGTGTTCAAAGAGTTTTAACAAAATCAAGAACACTGGGTCACCAATGCAAAACAAATCACCTGGACGACCCAAAGTCATATCCGAAAGAGATTTGAACCATCTTGAGTTGATTGTAAGACGATATCCTTTTGCTTCTTACAACCAAATAATTTCCGAGCTCATATTGATTCAGGTCAACATTCACAGAAACACTCCCATAAGCTACCTGAAAGATATGGGCTTTGCATCGTACTTCGCAGCTCATAAGCCAAAGCTGTCTGAAGCAAACAGGCTTGAACGACTTCGATGGGCCAAAGAAAGGGTCGATTGGCCATTAAAGAGTTGGAGACGTGTTGTGTGGTCCGATGAGTCACGGTTCATTGTGGAAGGTTGTCGTGGAGGAGCCAGAGTGCTCCAAAAGCTCGGTGAAACGTACCAAGAGCAACATATTGTGCCTACAACAAAGTGGGGCAAAGGAAGTGTAAAGATTCGGGGCTGTTTTTGGGCTGGCGGTTTCGGGCCTTTGGTCATATGCGATAGCTCTGTAAATCAGGATGTTTATGTCAACATCCTTGCTAACAACCTCCTGCCATGGTTATTTGAGCTGAGCGAGAAGGAGGATTAGGACTTTATATTGCAAGAAGACGGCGCTACATGCCATACAGGTACGTATGCAACGTGGTGGAAAAACACACATCAAATCCCTCGATTTGATTTCTGGTCACCACAAAGTCCTGATCTCAACCCAATTCAGCATATCTGGAGCTCATTGGATAAGCTCATTGAAGAAAAGAGGCCAGACGTAAACAATGCTGAGCAATTGGGGTCGGCTCTGAAAGAAGCTTGGGGCAGATCAGCGTTGACCTTGCAATACGTTTGGTCGAAAGCATGAAGGATCGCTGTCAGGCAGTTATCGATGCCAATGGTGGTCCAACCAAGTATTAAAAAAAAATTTTTGTCTTAATTCTTTAACCTTATGACTTGAGCTACATTTCTGTTGAATTTGAGAAAACAAGAGCCCTTCTTGGGCTTACTATGTTTATTGCATGATACAGTATGTTTTTCGGCATTTCAAAAAAATTATTTCCTAACGCATCTTTTTGTGTGTGACTGTACTTTGACAATTTTTGGTGCGGCTAAAGTGGAGAAAAATTAATTGCCTGGTATTCTGAAACACATCTTACAACTTATTCAGTCCTATTACACATCTACAAACATCGACAAAACGAAACTCATAAAAAGCAAAATGTCTGATTCAAACGATAAAGGCAAATCTCGTACTCAAGAACAGGTTTTCAATACGAATATCAATGCGAATGTCACTCCATATTTGATGAAGTTCATGAGTGATCCGACAGATTTCTCTGGAGATATCCGCAAAAATAATCCATTGACCTGGATTAAAAAGATTGAACGTTTCAAGGCTTTTGGCCAATTGGATGACAAGAATATCTTACTTATTGCTGTTGATCATTTGGTTGACCAAGCCAGCTGTTGGTTTAATATCACTCATCCTGATCCTGATAGGCTCACTTGGGAAGATTTCAAGACCTCTTTCATGACCAAGTACTGTAGCGGTAGCAAGGAAATATGGTGGGATGAAATCAACTCTATGAGACAAAGACCTGATGAAACTGTGGAAGACATCGAAATCCGTCTGAGAGAACTCTATCAATTGGTCGGTGTTAAGGATGAAATTATGATTAAGAGAACTTTGCTAAAGGCCATCAAACCCAATATCGCTCCTGAGGTTGAAAGAGGCGAGATTGAAGAAGAAACCGGCTTGTTGGACATCATCAAGAAGGCAATCAAGGCCGAAAAGTTCCTGAAAAAGTATCAGTTGAAGGGTATTGTTCCCACACCCAAGGTGATTGGAAAGAATAGTGAAGCCAGCTATAATCCTTTTGCTGAACATTTAACCGCTGATGAAGTCTTGTCCTTACCCCAATCCGCTCAAACTGATCCAATGAGTGAATTAATTCGAGAATTCCGTGACATGAAGGTTAGCCTTCTACAAGCTACCAACAAATCATTCTTTAATGGTGCCATCAAACAATCAAATAACTCTGTTAAGAAGCCATGGGCCTGTTTCTATTGTAAAGAAGAAGGTCATCGTAAGGTAGACTGTCCAAAGTACAAGCGCGATATGCAAGAAGGTGCTGTCAGAGATTCGGGAAAAGACAGAGCACGTTAGTAAGACCAGAGGGTTCTGACGTGCATTCCCATATAAATCCCTCACAAACAACACAAGTAAACTATATCGACGCTAAAGCTACCATGCCAATCCTCAATACTGCACAGAAGAAGAGACGTGTTGAAAGCGGTCCATCCAACATTGTGTCTCAAGGAAATCAAATACCTGTACTTAATAACGAGAATACGTATCCTCATAAGCCATCTCAAGGTCAAGGTTTGCAAGCTCCTCCTCAAGCTACTGCACCTGTGATAAACAACAACCAAGCTGATCCAAACATGCAATACTTGGCAAACTATCTGAATCGTGCTGGTCCAAGTAATAATCCTACTGATGCTCTTATTCCTCGAGTTGGGCAGACTGGTCAATCTTCTCAAAAAAACAAAAAGGGTAAAGCTCCAGCTAAGCCAAGAAAGAAGAAAGCCGTTCGTTATGCAAGATTGCAAAAGACAGCAAGAAAGGTATTAACAGCTCTTTCTGACGCAGACTCAGGCCTATCTATGCTCGACTGGCTTATTCTTGATCGTGAAGCTCAAAGCGATATCATGGCTGCTGTACGTAGAATGAGAGCTACGAAGAAAAAGAAAGCTGCCCTGAATCTCATTGTTGAACCCGGTTCATCTGCTACTCCCATGGAAGTCAACGCTACTGAAGGCATGGCGCACTGGAGTACACTTGCTGAAGACGGTAGCGAAACTGAAGAAAGAAGAGGGAATTCTCAAGAAAAAGAAATTTTCCTTCAAGATTGGACTACGGACTCAAACTCCGATGATTCTGAATTTGCTTCTGACGAAGATTCATATGATCATGGCTCTTTCCGATAACCAACACTTTTCCTTGCGAGCGGAGTTGGAATCAACTTCGCCACCTAAAGGCACCAAACCCAAACTTTCATACGCTCAGGCAGTAGCTGCAAAGACGAAAGTCTCATTAGTCCATCAGGACCTCAAGTTGCCCGATCAAGATGCACCTGATCGGCTTCATACCTTCCAATCGAGAATCTATCGAGAAGCCAAATCGCCTGGTGCTCTCCTCCTTGATCTCTCGGAGATCAAGGACGCTTACACTGATTTCCAAAGTCTCGAAATCGTCATACAACAACACCCTAAGATCTTCGGGTGCCAGTTTCTCAGCGAAGGCAAACGTAGATATCTTGAACTGTACGTTCGCCCAAAGGACGATGTCAACGACATCAAACAAAACGAAGTAGTGTTTACAAAGAAGAATCTGAAAGTTTTTCCATGCACAGCAGTCACAGGAGACTACACCATCACTACTGTCAACCTCTCTCACCTTCCTTTTGACCACCCTGACGAGATTGGTGCTGGTCTCAAGACCAGCCTTGCCCCCTTTGGGGAAGTTATAGATGTAGGTATTGTAACTGAACCCAAACTGGGAGTGTTTATGGGTTCCGATTATGCTGTCATCGGTAGAGATCGAAAGTCTACTGAGTATCATGAACTGTCTCACACAGTCAATTGATGTGAATCCAAGGACCAGATTTTTCACTGTACCTGGAGCAACATGCCAACGTGGTGCCGATACTGTCATCAAACAGGCCACACAAAGTTTGAGTGCGAAAAGTCTAAGGCCCGTATAATTTGCTACAGCTGTCAACAACTGGGTCACCGCTCTTTCGAGTGTCCCAGAAAGGTGGCTACGGTTCAGAACAAACGTAGGAAAGGAGCTTCCGGATCTGCCTCTAAACCGATCTCCAATGAGGCCATGAAATCACAGTTTGCTCCGACACCATCCTCCAAGACATCTACGGTAAACCCAGATACACCTGTTATGCCAATTCGATCAGAAGCTCAGAATTCGATCGTGGAGATTCCCGTAAACAACGGAGCTGAAGCTAATGATGAGGACGACTCCAGCGATTCAGATTTTCATATGTCAGATGCTAACTCGGCCGACAACTCTGATACAGGATCCGAGATGGAAGGTCTAGAAGAACCTCAGATAGATCAACAGGAATATGAAAACCTCCTTCAGGACCAAAAAGTGGAACTGGAGACTATCCGAACCTCGGCCCCCTTGACAACAAGCCTCAACACAAACTCACAAGAGATCGTGAATGATGAAGAACGCAGAGAGTTAGAGTCTCTGCATCGCACAATCAATGATATCTACTCCAATGGACCTACTCAGACAGCTCATCCGGAGGCGGGTGAGAACCGTCAATAAGTATTCTTATGCAGCCTAAACAAATTTTATGCAAATTAGCTTCACTCAATGCCAATGGCTTGGTGAAAACTACTAACAACTCCACTCCTTCCTCATATTTACGCTTTTAAAGATTACAAGATTTCTCCATTTTATGCTTTCAGGAAACTCACGCTTCCACACCAGCCACGATCGACAATCTAAACATTCGACTACAACCTACTCACTCCTTCTGGACTCCACATGTGGGGATTGTCTCCTTTTCATTGAATTTTTATATCGACGTTGTCGACACATCCGCTCATTTCATTTCCCCTCGCTTTCAACTATGAAAAATATCACATCCACATAAATTTTATGATCCCTTTTATATACTGAATATTTACGCTCCGGTAAGTCCTTCATCAGAAAGAAGGGAATTCTACTCCAAATTAGCAACGATGCTACAACACTTACGCACAACAATACCGTTCGACAACCTTATAATCCTAGGGGATTTCAACTATTCTCATCTACGTTCATCGACACTAAACAGAGAGACTTCTCTGAAATGGCAAACATTACTAGATACTAATTTTTTAACTGTATGTGTCTTAACAAATTGCAGGATGTACCTACATTTCAAAGTACCAGGGGACCGAATTCGACAGTTCACTCAGTTATCGACTATATATACGCTGGCACAACTTTACACCAAAGCCAGATAGCAAGCTCAATTACTCATTTAGCACCCTCTTGGTCGGACCACACCATCCTCTCAGCTACTATCCAAATGGGTATCTCCAAGATAAGCGGAGGCCTTTGGCGGGCCAACCCAGCTTATACTCGACACAAGGCTTTCCGAGACAAAGTACAGCGTACGATAACTAAAATTGTTTGTCATCCACCTGAGGCTGTCTCCCCTCAATTGCTGTGGGAACAGGTCAAAGAGGCTACAGGTAACTAAGCCAAAAAATATGGTATTAAACACACATGCTGGAGAACCGAAACCCTTAAGAAACTGGAAAAGAGGGAGAATCGCATTCTTCGAAGCAAACCGCCTCCTGCCATTAGAGCTACGGTTCTTCCCCCGCTTATGAAACAAATTCAACAACTTCAACAGGAACTGACGGATATTGCCGCACTCAAAGCCAACATTCGTTGGCGAGAGCGAGGTGAAAAGTTGGCTTCGTTTCTGAAGCTGGTTCATCAACGTCGTAGTGTCGCGCAATACATCGCGGGCTTTAGAGACCCCATCCACACTGAGGAGAATGTCAGTACTGACCCAGAGAGAATGCATCAGATTGCTCAGGCATTTTATCAAACGCTCTATACCGCCGACTTTGTAGAACCTACTGTCATCGCAGCATATCTAGACTGGATTCAGTTTCCTAGCAGCGGTAACCCCAATCAAATGGCGAGTTTACTGCACGCGATTACCATTGATGAATTACAGACACTGGTCTAACGCAGTCCAAAGCAGAGCAGCCCTGAGAGTGATGGTCTCGGATCCACATATTTGGCTATGCTTTTGGAAATGCCAATATTGCACCCACTCATATTGCAAGTGTATAATGACGCGCTTTCCCAAGGTGTGTTCCCAGAGTCCTGGAAAGACATTCGTGTCAGGCTCCTTCCGAAAAAGGGTGACCTCACAGACCTGAAGAATTGGCGACCGATATCGTTGATCAATTGTGACAGCAAGACATTTACCCGACTTCTAACTCAACGAATGGCTCCGATTATGAGTACAATAATCAATCGCTATCAAACAGGCTTTCTGAGGGGTCGATTTATTGGTGGAAATGGATTATTGCTCCACCTGATTTTGCAACAGTCTAGATTACAGCAAACTGAGGGAGTGGGCTTACTACTCGACCAATAGAAGGCCTATGATCGAGTGTATTCTCAATATCTCATTCAGGTGATGCATAAATACTCGTTCCCCCCTACACTGATCCGTTGCATAGAAAATCTTTTCTTCCACAATTCAGTACACATCAACATTAACGGAGAATTTACGGGAGCGGTCAATCAGACCAGGGGCCTACGTCAGGGAGACCCTCTCTCTCCATTACTGTTTAATTTAGTGTTGGAACTTTTGCTTTTGTCCATTCAACAAGATCAAGGCTACATCGGATATCGCTCTCTTGCTCCTATCGGTGAACAACAGGTCAAATGTATAGCTTATGCTGACGACATTTGTGCTTTGATCCAAGATTCTGATGATTACAGTCGTTTAAATGGTCATTTAGACGCCTATGCATCGGTCTCCAACGCTCGCTTCAACCAGAATAAAACAGAGACGTTTTCATTAAACGAGAATCCGCAACAACATTGAACAGCCCTATTCCAAAGGGACTCAATCTCCACTTACTACACGAAATTCTCCCCTAATCCCTTCCGATATCTTGGATTTCAGATGTCCTATACGGTAGCTCAGAAGAAAAATGTCAGGAAGCCTTAGTAGAAACATTGCGTTCGGGTATGGCTGTCTACTCTCAAAGATCTCTTTCCATTCGTAGTAGAGTAACGATCTTGAACACCCTTCTGCTTTCTAAACTATGGTATTCGCTTCGATTGCTACCTGTGGACAGTACCACCCTAAAAACACCTAGGTCGTTATGTTATCAATTTGTGTGGTAAAACAAGTCCCCTCGTGCTTCCTTTGATCAGCTTTGTCTACCGCGAACTGAGGGTGGTTTAGGCTTGCTTAACCCAAGCATACAGGCACTAGTACTTCAAATGAAATGGTTACGCTCACTATTTAGCAGGGAATCCTCTTCTCTCAAAGTTATGATGCTACACCACTTTGCGTTAATGTCGCCTTGCATTGAAGAACCTTTATTTACCTTTTACTCGCCGGATCATCGCCCTCATGATTTAGAACACCCGACCTCCTTTGTCCACTCTTTATACAAGGCATTTGATCACTTCAAGATCAAATTCTCTTTCGATAAAGTTCCTCTCCTTGTAATTTTACAGTGGCCTCTTAGGAGGTTTTTTGAAGACCTTCCTGTCGACCATTGGCTGCATCGTCACAAGACACTGCCTGCTTCACTCCTTTTGGATACTACATCTGGATCACTACCTCTGGTTATCCGCCGTCCAGGAACATATGCACGCCACCCTTATCTCCTTTTCAGGCTCTACCGCAAAGTGGTAGCAGAGTCCTCTATACACTTCCTTCCCATAGTAAACACATGGATTCACTTCCACCCTTCGGCTTCATCCTACCAGCCAACCTCAGATGCTCTCCGTGTCCAAGTAATTACAAACCATCTGTGGAACGACTTCACAACCAAAGCCTATAGATTACACAATTATACTGCTGCTACTGATCGCCGGGCTCAAATACCCTCTAGTATGCTTTTAAAATTTTGGAATCTCAGGATTCATCTACCAGTTCGGACACTTGGTTAAAGAACGTTTCGCCGAATTCTTCCTACAGCTCACTGGCTACATGCAATAGGTGCCCGTGATTCATCCCTCTGTAGCTTATGTCGTCAAGAAGGGACACATAATCATTTTCTCGCTGAGTGCCCAGTCCGTTGGAGTATATGGGTAGAAATTCTTGTTGCTTACTTTCCACATCATTACTTCATCCCAACCGAAGTGGTTGATATTTTGAATCTCAGGGCTATACCTCCTCCGCTTGCTTCTTCTACCAATACTCTTTTGACTGTGGTATTTACGACTCACTGGGTAATTTGGGTAGGATATTGGCGCCTACATTTCGATGCAGCACCTATAGTGCCTGAAGCTCTTCTAAACCGTGGAAAATCCCTCATAGCTCGCTCTGCCATCACTACCACCCATAATCTTCACTCACTCCATCCTTTTCTTTCCTTGTCTTCTTAAACTAAATTGTTGTCTTAGATTTTAGCTTTCAGTACATCCACGCCCCACCTCTCAGCGATGTGTGGCTATTTGTTAATTTTAAAATAAATTAATTTTCTAAAAAAAAAAAAAAAGATTCATATGATAGTGAAGAATCTGATTCTGAAAGTGTATCCACTACTACAAGTCCTTATGGTCTCAACATGAGTAATGTCCGTGCCAGCGCTCCTCTGCGTGCACCCGTTCTGGTTAATGATCATCTTATCGAATGTATCTTTGATACAAAGGCTGGTGTCAGCGTCATTAGTGAAGGACTAGCTAACAAATTAAAACTCAAGCCCACACACACTGAAGAAATGACACCTGTATCCTTCGATGACAAGAAGCACAGATATCCTGCCCGTGTGACTGCAAATGTACCCATTAATGTTGCCGGTCATATTCGTAACGAGCACTTCTGGATACAACCGCAAGGTACATCTTTTAAAAATGCCGATTTCTGTATCATTGGTATGACCTGGTTTAAGCAATACAAGGTTAGCATCCGCGTCGCTGATGACACAATTTGTATTCCTGTTGAAAATGGACAAATGATTGAACTCCAAGGAACATCAAACCGTGAAACTCGTTATCAAAGTCATCAAACGGCAGAAGTCTATGCTGTTACTCTTACTGAAATTCCTGCTGAGGAACAGGAAGCGAACAAATCTGAGCTTACTGAAGTCAAAACTTATGCTCAAGATATTTTGGATGAGGAAATCGAACTTGAACAATTGTTGACTTTTGATCACATTAATGATGAAGAAATAAAACAAATCTTGATCCAGTATGAGAATGTCTTTGTTGAGGTCAGTGGACCCGGTTTGGTTGACTTTTTGGAACATGAGATTCCACTTAATCAAGAAAATCCCGTACCTATAAGATCTAAGCCCTTCAGACTCACTTGAAATGAGGAAGACACTCTAAAACAAGAAATCAAAAAGATGCTTGAGCTTGATCTCATAAGACCTTCTAAGGGGTTATGGTGCAGTCCGTGCTTTTTTGTTAAAAAGAACAATGGAAAACTCAGATTAGTAATTGATTACCGCAGACTCAACAAAATGACAATCAAATCTGGTTATGCACTGCCTATTATCGATCATCTTCTCGACCATTTAGGAGGCAACAAATACTTTTCCGTTATTGATTGTGCAAGCGGATTTTGGCAAGTTCCATTGAAAGAAGACTTAAAGGAGTACACTGGTTTTGTCACTTCACATGGCTGTTATAAATTCAATGTTATGCCTTTTGGTTTAACCTCTGCCAGTAGTACTTTTAAAAAGATGATGCATATGTTATTAGCGCCCTACATTGGTCACTTTGTATTTGTCTTTATTGATGATGTAATAATCTTTTCTAAGACCATCGAAGAACACCGCCAACACTGTAAACTGATATTGGAAAAGTGTCTCCAAAACAATTTGTGTCTGAACTTAACCAAGAGTCACTTCTTAAAAACCAAGGTTGAATATCTGGGCCATGAGATTTCTGCGCAAGGAATTTATCCACACTCACGTAACATGGAGAAAATCCTCAAATTCAAGACACCTAGAACTGTTGATGAAATCAGATCATTCTTAGGCACAACAGATTATTACCAACGTTTTGTGATTGGCTATGCTGCAATCGCACAACCTTTGAGCAAGTTGACTCGAAAAAATCAAGATTTCAAATGGTGTGAGGAACAGGAAGCAAGTTTCCAGGCGTTGAAACAAATCTTGATGACTCCTCCAGTATTGGCATTCCCTGATAAAGAGATGATACAAATATTGACTACAGATGCCTCTACTAAAGGATTTGGGACCATTCTATCTCAATCTCCGGATGGAAAGAAGCAGGGTGAGTTCGTTATCTCATACGTGTCCAAGGCAGTATCAGTCACCCAAGCCAACTATGCTGCAGTTCATTTGGAAGGCTTTGCCATTGTTTGGGTTGTCACTCATTTTAGACACTACTTGTTGGGAAGACACTTTATACTGAGAACTGATAGTGCTGCCTTATATCACATATTGAGATCTGAAAAACCAAGCGTGAAACTATCAAAATGGGCTGCAATTCTACTTGAATATGATTTTACTGTTTAACATATTCCGGGAAAAATCAATCCTGCTGATAGTCTATCCACACCACGGCGTATAGGAGTTTTAAAAATATACGAGTGAGGTTTTTCTGATTGAGGTCAATATTTAGCTTTAATAGACATGGTTCTTTTGGCTTTTGAAATGATTAAAGTAATGGATTTTTTTGTTGAAATGTAATGTAGAGACTTAAGGGAGGTTAGTTTTTTAATTTGAAGCTGATCTGAAGAGATGAGTTGATCTCGGTTTTTTTTACATGTCAAAGGCCATAAAATAAATAAAAAGACTAAGAAAAATAATCTGTGAGAAAGAGATTTGGCTGAAAAGGGAAAAAAATAGCAGTGAAAATGAAGAGACAATCAAATGGGGGGATCGATTTCAGAATTTATGCGAAAGAAATGTACAAAAAGGGTAAATGGGGGGATAGGCCAAGTGAGGTGAAACAATCTGTGTAAAAAAATAGAGAGTATGTATGCAAATTTAATTTAAAGGTAAAGAAGAAGTAAAAGGAAGGCAATTTCTTGAAGTTAACTCGGATATTTCAAAAGAAAAAGGTGGCAGGCTAAAAGAGAAGAAAAAGAAGCATAAGTCGCCAGAGTTATACAGCCAAAGACTAGAGAGCCAATTTTTAATTTTTTGTGTAATCATAACAAGGTGTAGAAAGCTAAAAAAGTGTAAAAAGGTATAAAAATAAAATAACAAGGTTGAGAGAAGGTGTTTGTTATTCATACTTTTAAATTTCAAGATGGTAGCACAAGAAATTTACGATCATGACTAAATGTCGATCTTGAGACCTCTCATCACCATCACTGAAGCAACATGAGCACATGGAGAAGGACTCGTTGTTGCTGTGAGTGTCTTTAAGTCAAATAATGACTGGCAAAATGATAACAGACATTCCAGCAGTTAGGTAAAATAAAAACTGCACTCATTTGTATAAATTGAGATGATGTAGTTTGGGCTGAATCAAATCGTATTGTATGAGGGTAAGCAGTGCTTAGAAAAGCTGAAAAAGATAGATGCTGGTGTAAGATTATGAGCAACAACTTGAAGAGAAGTTTAGGTAGGAGAAAAGAAACAAATGCCACTTTGAAGCAAGTCAAAAGGAAAGAAAGAAAAGTAATAACAATCATTACTGAATTACTATTTTATCCCAGCTATGACTCTCACTAAACAAGGATGAAATGTTTTATTATCTCTTTTAAGAACTGTGAGTTTTAGACATTGGAATCAATCTTGAGACTAGGCAAATCAACAGTGTAGACAAACAACTTCAAATACTCTAAATTAGGTATTGGACTTGATGGCGAAACAGAATGTCTGGTTGAGAAGTCATGAAAGAGGAACAGAAGATCAATTGTAGACTTTAGAAGAGGGATCCATTCACTTCTTTTATAAAGACAATTGGTTGTTGTACATGTTTATCGAAATGAGTATATCATCAACAATCATCAACATTTTCGGTCAATGCTAGCAACAATTCAAGATTCACTTTTCAGATAGATCCATCACAATATGTCTTTATTTCCAAATGATAAAAAAAATAGTCCAACTAGCTATAATGCAATCCACCCATAGATGCTTACCTTTCAAAAAAATGATACCCTTTAAAGAACCTTTGATCATCCAAGTGCTTTTGATATGTAACTTGAATTGATTCTTTCACCGGAAATGATGTTGACAATGATGGCATCTTTCTTTGAATAAAACTGCCAACTTTTACTTAACTTACCTCTTATTCCATTTTGTCATTCATAGGATTGATCTCCAGTAAATCAGATGCAAATTCGGCTAAGTATTGTTGTTTGGAGAGTGAAAGCAGTCTCTTCAATGAGTTGAAGGAACAAAAGACTGTTACCATAAGTTGAAGGTGCAATCCGAATGTTTAGGTTGATTCAATCAGAAATGATAATGACTCCATACTATCTTCAAAGGTTTATATGTGTGTCAGGTAATCAATTGTAGAAATTGAACAACTATCTTACTCTACTTTAAAAATCCATTGGGCTTCATCATAGAATAATCATTTAACGGTGTGATTAATACAATATCTTTTTTCATAATATGTTAGATTATAAAGCCATATATAATGCCATCGAGTTGCTTACCTTTGCTTTATATTAAGCGCGATTAAAAGGTATCTTATGTTAGAGTTATCATCTCCACCACTGATAATTTAGAAAATATTGTAATTATTGATCTTTTTCATATGATTTGTTATGGCGTGTTTATAAAAAACTGCAATTGTCTGCTTTGTGATGGTAAGATGAGTGACTGTATGATAAAGACTTGAGCTGCCCAAATTGATCGTGAACAAAGCTAAAAAAAAGCCTCTTTCTAGACAGATAAAAGAATGGATAAGTTAGCAATCATGTAGCATGGTCTGAATGATACACCTTAACTCGGAAAGGAAATACTCTCGAGATTCAGGAAAAAAAAGGGTGTAGTAATTAATAGAGTGAAGGAAAAAAAAAGTCGAGAAAAAAAAAAGTAGAGGAAAAAAAGCCGAGAAATAAAAAAGAGATAAAAAAAGGAAAGAGAGTAATGCACCCCCATAAATAACACGGAACTTTGGGGGTGAATTTACTTTTAAAGTATGTCTGCTATCCTAATGTAGGTAAAGAGAGAATAAGCCTGGAACCTTCTTAGAAATCGGCCAATCAGAGAAGCGAATTTCCATCACTATGAAAAAGGTAAATATTGATGATTTGGCTTATTTCCTCTCTTTGCATCATACGCTTCAACCAAGAATAAAATAGTGTCTAAGTAGTAATGAACTTATTTATTTAATCAAAAAGAATGAGATGTAGTCAAAAGATAATTACACTCGAATAGTAGAAAAAAAGACACAATCCTTAGATTTCAATAAAAATATCGTTTTCATGAAGCATTGATTTCATATGCTCTGAATTGCGTTTACATATTAAGAGCTGACTAGAATAGTTATAGCCAGTAAAAAATATATACTCCTTTATTTAAAAAGTTGGCTTCTATGAGCACATGTTAGCTTTCTCGCTGCTCATCTGTTCTGCATGTCGACATCTCAAACTTACATGAGCATGCAAGATGGTAGGTCATTTCGGAAAAGGTTGAGATAAAAAAAATAAAATAAATAAAAAGCACCTACAAATACCCTAGAAAGTGATTGCTTAGTTAATAAAAGTTAAAAATCTGGAATATGGTTGACCAGTTTCTAAAGAGATACTTAAAAAAGGTATACCTCTAAATCAAAGAGATAGATATATGATGGTAAATGTATGCTCAAGACAATATACAATAGAGATAAAAATTTGATGATCTCAAACTGCTTATGGAAAAGCATTTGATTTCGAGTAAAAGTTACTTCAAGCTCTCATAATGAAATATACAAATGTTTCTGGTTCTGATTATGATTTATAAAAATGTTATTCCAAATCATCTAAATTTCCTATTTACTTCTCTATACAATTATATTTGAAGTAAAGTTGACAATCTTACAAAGTAGCACAGTACATTCAAAGTATTTGTACCACTTACAATAATGCTAAATCATAAACAAACTGCTTGTAATACATTTGCTCTTCAGTCAAAAAATCAACTTGAAAAAATATCAACATCTATACTCATTCAATTGCTTTCCAGTACTTAACCATATGTGAGTTACTCTTAAGCAAGAGTCATTTTGTGCGTCTAAGAGATCTATCTGTATGCTGCTTTTTGATGGTTTTGATGTTCACCATATTATACTATTTTGGGCATTTGAAATTATCATAAAATGACAATACAATCAAATTGAAATAGGATCTTTCAGTGTTCGATTTTTAAATGGATTCAAAGGGTGTCATAAGAAGTATTTGTGTCAATGAGCCTTTACAATATATGAATGATCTTATTACATTTGGCTTCTGATGAGCCATCCTATTTTATAGTCTATTATTCTCTAACAAGAGCGACACTATATAAGAGGGTTGCTCTTGATACATTTTATTTTTAAGCTAGTTACTTGTATGTTAAAAAATGGTTCATTCATATACATATATAATTTTGAGACAGCTTGACGCTTTGCTATCAACTTTTTTATAGATTCTACTTTGGTTTCCTTTAAGATCTCCTTTACAAAAGCGTTCCTTTAATTGATCACTAATAAGATCTGTTTATGCAAATCCAAGACATTTTCCTTTTCAGTACAATTTTAGCTTGAATCTGTCGATGAAATCATACTTTCTTCCATCACTGCCATATTCTCATATATACTGGCCATTTTTTTTAATCCGCCATTTTCTTTTTCTCTCTTTTTTCATTCAATTCACAGCAAATGGTAAGCACTTTTATCTCTTTTTTTTTTTTTTTTTTTACAAATATCATATAATCCATCAACATCACTGACTCTTTTATTTCACAATAGCTACATGTATATCACCTTTTCATGACAACATTTCAACAACTCGACTACGCTCCTCTTCTTCTTCTTACCATTTTCAATTCACCATCCGTATTTATTTGCTTATCATCAACTTTATATACACTTATATAAATACTCATCATAAGCTCTGATTGACAATCCTTTATCCATGTCACCTTCTTCTGTAATACTTTTCACCATCTCATCCATAGCTTTTTGATTCAAACTGCTTGCTCTCTACCATGTTTTCAAACTTATACTTCTTTGACTGTTATCTTAATACCATCTCTATTTATGCTGCCTATCTGGATTGATGCGTCTTTCTCAACTTATTCTTGCCTAAGGTCCTTCGATTTCTCCATTTACATGTTCAAATGCTTTTGTATACATTGCATCTACTAACTTGCTCTGTTTGTAGTCATTGCCTTGGAACATTTTGACAAACACACTTCCAATTGCCTACTATGCTTCCATCCTATGTCCAAGTTATTCATGTCTACCTTCTTTCTTGTGTGCTCATGTGGTCTATCTCTCTAAGTATTGTTACTGGTCATTGTCCTAATTAAGAGATACTTTTCCTCTCTGATATACGTGTTCAGGGTATTAGTCTCTTCTCATGTCGCCATCTCTTACCTACTTCAAAAAATGTTTATCCACCTATTCTCTTCCAACACTGAGGTCTGTGCTTTTGAAGGTTGCCGAATCTTTTTTGGTTGAACTTGGGGTTCCTTCCAACTTTACTGCTTGTGCTTTTCTTCTTTTTGTGTCTTCTCGCCTTTGCTCATGCTTACATGTGTGCTCTATCTCAGATGAGGTTGCCTCATCTCTTTGAATCTCTTTCTTGACAAGTGAAATAACGCTTCCAGATTATTTTGACTCTGCTATCTTCCAAATGAATCCCTCTTTATCAACTGTTCACTTCTGACTGTTGCTCTCACTGCTGGCTGGACTCATGAGGTACCTAATCACAACTAAAGGACACAACATGCTGATGACAAAGTACATGTGTAAAGGATCGCGTCTCATCTTCATTTTTTTTTTGTTTTTTAGACTTTCTATGCTATTCACTTTCTTCCTCTATTGTTTCTGACTCTTGTATGTACTGGTGTCGAGTGATCTCTTACTTGGTGTTGCTCATGACCTTGCATGTTGCTTCAAGTTGGCTGTCAAGAAAAAAAAATTACGAAAAAAATCACTCTCGGTTAAGGCTGTATATTTTTTCAAGCGCAGCTACTGCAAAGCGATTAAGGTGCGAATTGAAGGCTCTAGTCATGGAAATTAAGTTATTTCTGTATCCTATACTGCTTTTATGATCCAAAAGGTACCTATATCAAAGTCAAGCATGCCAATCTATCTGAATACACCCGATGCAGCATCCCATTACAAAAAAGAACATCTGAGCTACAAATAGCCTAAAGAAGAACCCATATATAGCATTTATTTGATTCAAATTAATAAAATTAAAGAAGCTTGATTTGCCCATGATACCAAATAA
Source organism: Blakeslea trispora (assembly GCA_025331445.1). NCBI lineage: Eukaryota > Fungi > Mucoromycota > Mucoromycetes > Mucorales > Choanephoraceae > Blakeslea > Blakeslea trispora. Next base: position 71,469 of record JAIWNE010000114.1, on the reverse strand, counting down.
TCCAATCATATGCCAAGCTCATCCGAAAATTAAAGCGATACGATTAGCCCATTTATTGCTTATACTTCTAAAACTTGTTAAATAATCATTACTATATACTCTAAAGGCCATTTGTCACTATAACTCCCCTTTGAGACCTAAGCTAGATATGATTCGACTATAAACAACTCCTATTTAAAGTAATTTGCGAAAGGGTTTTGCCTTTCAACAAAAAATGTCAGAATCTGACAAAATATCATGTCAGATTGCTTAAAAAACCTTAAACCGCTTTAATTGAATTTCAAGGTTTTCGTGTCAGATTCTGACAAAAAATAATGTAAACTCAACATCTTTTAAGCCGTGGTGTGAGATACTTCTCTTTCCAGTACTCAATCTGAGGGAAAACTATCTTTTTCAGCCCTTCAGAAGGGATCACAGCATCACGGCTAATGAAATAATCACCCTTCCGAGTGAAAAAACCTGCCAAGACCTTGATGGCATCCACAGGCAGACCAGATAGATAGCATCTAACCATTCTATCTGCACCCCAACGTCCTACTTGTCTCTGCTGATCACCCGAGACCTCTTGATGGGCAATCATGTTGATAGCACTTTTCCGGTTGATGTGAGTAACCTTACTTGAATGGATGTCAACGTTGATAAGAACCTTGCGGTATACCTTGGTCTGTTCTTCATAAGTGATAGAACTATCACCATTTTGTTTGGGAAGAGGTAGCCATCGTACCATGACTTTCGCTCGGTAAAATCGGGAAAAGCCTTGTATTTATGATGGAATTGTGAGAAGAAGTATTGGGCGAAAACGCCAACAAGACAAAGCTCTACATTGGCATGGCGAAGGCAGGAACCATACTGAATCTTACCATCTTTATTGGTTTTACCAAAGGTAAGGGTGGCAACAACAGCAATACACATGGAAACACCTTGATTATCCAGTTCCATACAGAACAGATCAGGCAATTGAGCACCAAGCGCAGTTTCACTTCTAAGAAGCATGACATGACTCGTCAGAAAGCAAGCACGGTTTCTAACAGCGTAGATGGTGTTTTCGTTGAAGAAGTACTGGTTGAACTTGACCAATTCGTCATTGGTATAGCCGTCATTGAGAGTGTTCTTACCACGATCTTCATACTCATTGCGCTTTCGCTTCATCTCTTTCTTGACGTTAGTATCCAAGAAGCGCTTGACGATGTTACCTCTTGGGTGACTATGGTTGTTGAATCCCAGTTCTCTTTGTTGATTATACAAATCAACAACAGCCTTGATGTATGTCAAGATTGATTCACGACCCAAAGAAACAGAAGTACCATCTGACTTCTTTTGCTTGTTCTTTCCACGGACTATCACAAAAGTCTTGAGAAACATAGCTAACTTCTCGTCGTATACAGTTTCACCATCAGCAAAAGCTTCGGACTTGCACCATTCCTTTGTCAAATTTTAACGTTAATATGTGGATTTTATTTTTTCTATTTAACAAAAACTTACTCTCCAGTCCTATTGCTTCTAGATATAACCAATAGTAGTACTCTTTGGACGGTGAATTTGGTTTTCAGCAATGATCAATTGAGTGTTCCGAGTCTTGGCTATCTTGTTTTTAACCATGTTTCTGTAGGGATTGTCTTCAGAAAAACTGTTAAGGTTGCATGTTATCGACATGTTCTGGCTTCGAGAAGACTCGCCGTTTTGGACTGCACGAGGATCATAAGAAGAAGACGAAGCTTCAGAGTTGTTGTACATTTTCGGATCGGTAAGAATGTTGAGTGTGTCGTTAAGAGAGAAAGATTAAAACAAAGTACAATAGCTTCAAAATTTGCATTGTATTTATAACCTTGAGATTGCAATCAATTGACTGAAAAGAGCTTACTAATTCAACATGATGTTTATGACACATTAGGTTTTGAGAACATATATGAATTGACTTAATACAATATAATTAAGGAGATTTGCCTTATTGTTTGAATCATGCAAATGTATTTGATTTATTGAATTAAGTGGCGAAGGATTTGGTACTCCATTAAACAAAAATAAAAAGCCAACCCCCCAAGACGGAGGCTAAATTGAACGAGCTTTATTATCATTGACTAGACGACTTACTTTCTCAAGTCATTCAGGAGGGAACATGGATGACGGATTACCAAAGGTAAAATTTAATTTGTGTATGTCGGAGTAGAAAAAACATAGGTTAAAAAAAATTACCTTGCGACGGCGGGGGAACATGAGGGGTGTTACGCACAGGAATTTTCCTAGTACTCAATTATTTTCTGACTTCTTTTCGCTGCTTTGAATCCAACTCTGTACTTCCTAATTGGTATTTTACTCATTTGACAGCTCCTCTTGATCTCTTATTACACAACAACTTTATTTGAATCCTTCTCTGACTTTCCATATCATAATGAATAGAACTTTTAGACATGTATTAATAATCCATACATGATGACTCATTAACTTGACTGTTTAAATTATTAGTTTGCAAGTCTAACATGACTTCTTTTGGAATAGTATATAAACTCTTTAATCTTCTCGTATTAATAAACTCAACTTACATTTATCTTATTTACTTTACGCTTGGTTGTAGTTTGACATATTCACTACCTAAATCCACATATTGTTATTTGTTCCCTTGATACTTATTACAGATCATTGTATTCATATATTACATCTCTTCTTTTATATTACTTTATTCTCTCTACTTTACTTATATCTTGTAATATTCTGCGGGAATATAAAAGGAAATAAAGATTAAAGAGGAGAAAGATGATTTCTATTATGTTTAATAACAGATAACATTTATACTGATGTGACATGCCGCCTTGTGATAAGATATATAAAATAAAATGAAAGTCGCGTTAAAAACTCCAGTGGAGAAAAGCTTGACATTAATAATTGTTAGGCATGTTGAATCAAAGGTTTGATCAAAGAGATATGAACATTTTCAAGTCGTTTGTGAGAAGTGCTGTGTTGTAGATTGAATCTTGTTCTTGACAATTTAGATGAGACTATCCAAGAACCTTCCCAATCATATTGTAATTTACGAGCAGTTTTGCTGTTTGATAGTGTCGTGTTGAACTTGAGCACTTGGTCGTTCACTTGGTATTCGGGCATTTCCACTTCATCATAACTCTTCATGTTCTCATAAACTACCTCGAACGTTGCTTGTAACTTGGCTTTGAGCTTTTTTGCAAAGTTGCTTTGCGGTGTTTCTGCATCTTGGTATTTCTCAGGCATTTCATTGGAAATATTAGACAGAGTAGTTCTTGGGCTTCGACCGTGTATTAGTTCAAATGGAGTGTTCTTGATACTTGAATGATACATGTTGTTGTACACAAATCTTAACAATCTGAGGTTCTTGTCCCATTCTCTTTGAATTGAGTCTTGTCTCGAAAACACCAAAAGTAATTGCTTTAGCGTTTTCATGTATTTTCAACTAGACCGTTGGAAGCAGGGTGATATGGAGGCGAATATATCCAATCAGTTTGAATGAATTTTGCTAATTCTGTGTTGAACTGAGAGTTGAATGGTGGACCATTGTCACTCAGCACTGTTTTCGGTACACCATGTCGTAACAGAAAGCGTTCATAGAATGTTTTTGCAAGTTCCATAGCAGATGTAGACGGTACTGGAAATAGCTCCACATATCTTGAGAATGTGCAGATGATGACCAAGATGTATTTGTTACCCTTTTCTGATGTTGGTAGAGGACCAAAGTAATTCAAGGCCACCTTCTGGAATGGAAAGAAACCAGTGGTGTTTGACAAAGGTACTTGAGTGATCTTTGAGCCCTTGATTGCTTGACACTTGCTACAACTGCGGATAAACGAGGTGATGTCTTTAGCCATGTTAGGCCACCACAGATTGGCTTTTTCCATTAGCTTCAGAGTTCGTGTGATTCCTCCATGTCCTGCGAACATAGAAGCGTGATATTCCTCCAAAACTTGTTGGCGCAAATGTTTTGGTACAATCTTGGCAGAGGAGTTACTTTTACATACTACACCCTCGTTGTTGACTTGAGCCAGATCTTGAAATATCAGTTCTTGTAGTGCTGCATCTTCATTTTGTTGTTCAATCCACCATTGATTATTTTGTTGAGCACTAGTTTTTTCAATGGCATGAATAGGCAGAGGAGATCTTGAAAGAGCATCAGGGAGTTTGTTCTGTTCACCTTTCACATAGATAACTTTAAAATAAAAGCTTGCATGAAAAGACACCAACGCCATAACCTCGGTTGTTTGTCTTCATTTGTTTTGAGCAGCCATGCTAAAGATGAATGATCATTATAGATTAGAAAACATCCTGATTCAAGATAAATTCTGTGTTTTTTGATTCCCCAATATATTGCAAGAGCTTCCAGTTCTCTTATAGAGTACTTCTTCTCGTGAACAGTAAGTGATCTCGACGCGTATGATAGTGGGTAAGCTACTCCATCATAACGTTGACATAATACGACACCTATCCCAGATGATGAGGCAGCGTTACAATGTAGTTCAAACTGTTTTGAGAAGTCGGCACGTTTCAGCATGGGGAGTGAAGCCATTTGTTGTAGAAGAGAATCAAAAGCTGTTTGTTGTTCCTTGCCCCACACGTAAGGAGTATTTTTCTTTTTGAGTTCACGTAGGGGCTCGGTAATCACCTGATATTTGCTGATGAATTTTTGATAAACACCAAACATACCCAGGACCCGTTCTAACTCTTTTAGATTAGCCGGCGGTTGTAACTGAAGAATTGGGCGTATTTTCTCCGGATTGGGCGAGTTCCTTGGTCTGTGACTAAAAAACCTAAGTACTCAATTTGTTTTAATCCAAACGAAGATTTGTGTATGTTTATGGAAAGATTAGCTTCCTTGAGCCTTTGAAATACTTGTTCTACATGCTTCACATGTGGTTGTTCGTCCTCTGAGAAGATGATAATGTCATCAAGATATGCAATGGCCGAGTTGTAGCGCATTGATCCCAACACTTTGTCCATAAGAGACTGGAACACAGCAGGTGCGTTCTTAAGCCCAAACGGCAGTACATTGAACACATAGGTGGCCGTAGTAGTAACCAAAGCAGTCTTATGTTTGTCTTCTTCCCGGATAGGTATAGCGTAGTAACCAGATGCTAAATCTATCTTAGAAAATATAGTGGCTTTTCCTAGTGATTGCAATGCATAATGTAAATGAACAAAAGGATACTTGATGGTAACTGTGATGCCATTAATGCGAACATAATTGCCACACAGTCGGAGAAGTCGTCTGGCTTAGGTACAGCAGTGACATTTGATCCCCATTCAGAGAATGTGACTCTTGTAACAATGTTGTTTTCTTTTAGTTGACGAAATTTCTCATCGATCTTTTTCTGTATTGATGGGTGATAATGACGAGGAGGAGAGTAAATCGGCTTGTTATCTCCCGTGTCGATATTAAACTCAATCAGATGTGTTCGATTTGGTTTGTTGTGGTCTTCTGGTACGATGGCTTTGTATCGTTCCAACAGCGCCTCAATTTGCGGTTGTATGTTTGCTGTGAGAATTTGATTTGGTTGGTCGCTTTCTTGTTGCAACTTGAGACGATAACTCTGTTGTCCTACATTGATAATGATAAATTTTCTTGAGTTTCTGATCGTTGCATCCCATTTGTTGATCAAGTCGATGCCTATAATGATTGCACGAGCTAGACCTTTAATGACATGTAACTGTACAACCTGAATAAATAGTGTGATACTAGTAGTTCCTACTGATCTGTTGTTAGTTTGATTGACATCAGAATAGATAATTGTCTTTGCGGTATCTATCGGCAAACCCAGTAGTTTTGCTACATCTTCATCAATGCAAGTCAAAGCTGATCCTGTGTCCCACAGTGCGAGAACAGTGTGTTGTTTGTATCTGATTGACGTTGTAGGTCGACTGAGACAGGACGTTCCCACTGCAAGAATAGACGGATTGGCGACTATCGTATCCACTTGTGTTGTGTGCTGTAAATCGACCAAATGAGACTCGTGTTGTGTGATCTCATCGGTTGTGTGAACCGGTCTATGTGTGTTGTGTTGTCTGCAATCGATAGTACGGTGTGACTCAAAGCAATAACCGCAAACAGGGTTACCTTCTTTGTCATACAACCTCCATTGTTTGTCGTGTAGGTGTTTAGGTTGATTTGGTGCCTGCGTTTTCCTGTGTTGTTGCTGTTTTTGTTTTGGTTTCCATTTGTTTTTGCATGTTTTCTTATGTTTGTTATTTATATAATCGATTTCCATAGGTACAACATCAGCATCGGTGGCTGTGTCAGTTGGCGTGTAGATTGTTCCAATAAAACCGTTCTCTTGAATTCGAATGGCTTGTTGTATCATCGTATCCAACTTGTAAGAGATCAATGCAGAAAGAGTAGAGCGAGTGCTTTCTGAAAGAATAGATTCAATAAATAGTAAACATTTGTCATTTTCACTTAATTGTTTATCAGACAGTTGTTGAACGAGGTGGTAAAATTTAGCTGTGTGTAGTCGCATTGATTCTTTCGGTTGTTGTTTGAGTTGTTTAAGTTGACGGATAAGGCTGTTGGTCTCTTGCTCTAACGGCAAACAGAATTGAAGAATCAGCGCTTCACTGCATAATTTCCATGATCCACGAATCGTTGGTGGTTGTGAATATAACCAATTCGTGATAACCTCTGGCATAAATGTGCTAATCCCTCGTGCGCAGTCGTCTAGATTTTCTAACCCTGCGCTCTTGGCTTCTTGTTCATAAATGCGTAACCAAGACCGAATGCTTTTCCCCAAAGTGAACTTGGGAATAGGCAATGCCTTTATCCTATCAAATAGGTAAAGACGGGCGAGGTCAGGAGGAGTGTGAAGTTCATTTTGAATTACTTCCTCTAAGGAGGAAGATACTGTGGTGTTGATTGTGTTATTATTGTTTTCTGTCATCGTTTCTCTGGCTATGTGGTAGCCTCACCATGTAATATTCTGCGGGAATATAAAAGGAAATAAAGATTAAAGAGGAGAAAGATGATTTTTATTATTTTTAATAACAGATAATATTTATACTGATGTGACAATTTCTGGTCGGAAGACTTAAAACCTGGTGCTCATAACTTATAACCTTGCTGCCTGATTGCTCTAGTACATTGTTACGAACAATAATTTAGCACTTTATAATTATATGCTTTAGTATTATTTTACTTCTTTTACTTTATTATACTTCTCTCGTCTTATTTTCTCTCATATTATCTATCATTATCTTATTCTAAATATACTTATTATACTATTTTTATCTATCTTACCCCAATCTTATTTAAAACTCACATTTGCATCTATCCATTCAACGAATCAAACTTATTATAACAATCTATCTCACTGAAAACTTTTCAATCTTCCCCAACATTATTTGTATTTCACCATTATTATATTATTCAATTGGTTAACAACACCATCAGACTAGCAATGACTCATAAATTTACTTAACTTAGATCCTTTTAGATAGGACTGTCATCAATAGGATGAACAGATATAAATATCAATTAGTTTATTAAATAAACAGGAAGCTCTTTTCTCCCTCTAACTTTACTATATACTTTGACATTAACCTTGCCGCATAGACAGGCTTTCTATTACTAAGACTTCCCTTGACTAACTGCTAATACGCTTAATCATTGTATCATTTATATATTTCATTTAACTTACTTTTCTTTTCTTTTCACTTATATCTCTTCTTAAGGTTCGTTACCTAAACAACGTGGTGCTCATTACATAACAATCGTTCCTCTCTTTGGGTCTGTTGTATCATTGACTCTGACTCGTTACTGGCAAAATACTACTTACGTCCTGTAACAATATCTATTTGTTCTCTTTCTCAAGTTACTGCAAAAACTATCGTTTGTCCTGTAACAATACACATACAACTTCGAATCGTCAAAAGATAAAAATCTTGTCTCTGCCCCCACGCTGGATTGAACAACGGACCTTTAGTTTACAAGACTAACGCTCTACCACTGAGCTATAAGGGCACTTTTCTTTTGTGAGATGAAATATAGTAATTAGATCGGCTTAAAAAGCAGTACAAGCCACTACACCTAACCCGAGTCGGACGCACGTCGGACAAGTGCGGCTAACATGGGCTTATTTTTCCAACTTTTGATTTTGACTATGAAAGTTGCTGTTTTTTTGGGCAGAAATGTAGATGTATCTTCTAGCCTTCTAAAACTTTTTACAAAATTAAATTTGGATGTATATTCATAAAGTTATTACCATTTACATTTCTTCTATCATTTCACTGCTCAAAGAAATTTCGCTCTTTAAATTTTTTTGGCAGTGATTTTTTCTCTGCTTAAGATTTTAAAGCAACCTGATTTCCTTAATGCTGAGGAGTTTAAATTGAATTGTCATTTTTTCTTTAAAAAAAATAAAGACCTGAAAAATCACTGCTTAAAAAATTGGAAAATATTTTCGGAAGCGAGAAATTATAAAATTGAGAATGAGACTCATAAAATTATTGGGAAAATCTTTTAAAGGTGTGCAAAAATAACACTCTCGAAAAAAAAAAAAAATAGACACTCAAAAAAAAATAAAATAAAAAAGACACTCAAAAAAAATAAAAAAAAAAGATACTCAAAAAAAAAGAAAGACACTCAAAAAAAACACCAAAAAAAAGATGCTGAAAAGAAAAAGAGATACTGAAAAAGTATTTAACAATCGCTTAAAGATGGGTAGTTTGAAAAGCCAAAAGTTGTCAAAATAAAGACGTAGACAACATACAAACATAATTTAATCCTTATACTAGATCTTGTTAAAGCTGCTCGTATTGAAGGTTTATTTTTGAAATACAATACAAAGATGCTAATCCCTTTCATGATTCATAAATAAAGTAAGGCCAAAGTCATTATCACACACTATTTTATGCCAACAGTCCTTTTTATCGTATTCCATTCCCTTATACTCGTTTCTATACATATCATCCCAGAATAACATAGCCACATATAAAAATAAAGTAATAACTTGACATGAAAGATGCTGTCTTTTTTTATTGTTCAAAAACAATTCTTCAACCAAATATCCAAGGTTATTGTTCGTGATGCAGTCCGTTCCAACAAAGAGCCGTTTACAATCTAAACCAAAAGTACTACTTACCTCTTGTAAAGTGTTCAACAGTAGATTTCAATAGCTGTGTACTGCAATAACTAATACTTGGGTGTAAAAAACAGTGATGCCGAATTGAAAGAATCTTACACGTTTGCTAGCGTTAACTTTTTTTTGTATCCACGATCCAAGTCATTCTTTACTCTAAACTTCGAGGCTCTTGTAGGGCTGTTGATTAAGCAATTGTGTTGCTTTGCTTTGTTGTGATGACTAGAGTTTGTTGAGGTTTATCAAGCTATTTGAAGGATATATAAATGAAGAGGAAAAGGTTGGTTCAGTAAAAAAAAAAATAGAACGAGAGAAAAAAAATCATTCGAAAAAAAAATAAAAGATTATTTCAGAAAAGCTGTCACCTTTCATTATGAATAACATTTTATTTTTTGTGCTGTAAAGTATCTCAAATATTTACTCTAATGAATTACACATGTAATGATATCTACACTATTGGTTTAGTCAAGTACAGCTCATTTAAAGCACAATGTTAGCAATTCTTCTTTGTGCTTCCATCTTGAAAAAGTATTCTTAGCACACTCGCGAGATACGAGCTGAGCGGACATTAATTTAGGCTGTTGCCATCGAAGGAATAATCATTTTTTTACGATTCTTATAAAGATTAAAAATTAGAGTGATTAAAGTTTAGTGAAAACTTTTCATAAAGACACAGCCTAAAAGGCTGAAAGAGTAGAATATCTTTATTTTTTTATTGGAATTTAATCCTATAAACCAGTTTTTGTGATTTATATTGTAATTGTTTACTTGCCAATCTGTAAAAAAGTGTGTTCATTTTTAATCTGACATTTAAAGGCTGTCCTGAATAATTATTCTTGTCACCTTTGTGAGATATGACCTGAGCGGGCATTGATTCAGGCTGTCGCCATCGAAGGGATGATCATTTTATGCGATTCTCATCGAGATCAGGTACAAGCATTGTCATAACTTAAAAATATTAAATACTAGATTCACTTTTATTTTATGCTCTTTCTCGAATTTTATTCTTTCTAACCTCTTCAAAAAAATCACTATTCACAAAATGTCTACCCCTTCTACCAACGATGGCATGATTAGATGCGAATGCTCTGAGTGCAAGCAAAACATCCCCCTTTGCTACAGAATGGTGACTAAGCGTACTAGCCGTCAACATCAAAAGCGTGAATCCTTAAGAAAACACAAGGCTGATTGTAATTTTTTAAACTTACTTTTTATGATTATTATTGACAACTCATACTCTCTTAATTCTTAGATCGTGCTAGCCATCCTACTCTTAGTTCAGGCCTTACTTTTGCCCTCGATAGTCTTTTGGTTGATGAAGGTAAGTTCACTTTTTTTTATAGTATACTCGCACGATTACTAAAAAGCGAATAATAGAATTGGGCTTTTCTTTCGGTGAGACTCCTCATGAAGCCACACCTGTCGAAGCCAACCTAGTTGAAGACATCGTTCAAGATGGTATGTCCCCTTTCGAATTGTTTCTAAATGATCAATAAACTCAATTTTTTTTACAATCTATTTTAGATGTTCAAAACGATTATTACGTGAATGAGAACTATCCCACTTCACCCATCGCTACTCTCTTGTTTGCAATGCTTCTCTTGTTGCGTAAGAATCAGCTTACCGACGCCACTTCCGAAACTGTTATGTTGTTTTGTAACATGGTGCTCTGCCTGACCGAAGAAAGCTTTCGCTTTCCTAGTAAGGTATCCACCTTTGACAACTGGAACTTGTCAAGCAACTATAGCAGCAATAGTGTCAAGGAATATGCTAACTGTGTCGAATGCCATGCTATCCACCCATACGACACAGAAGAAGAAAAGAGAAGATCCAAGAACAAGTTTATTGTTTAGACGCTGGTATTTTTGCTTCCTCTGCCATTTGCCAGGCCAAATTGATTGCTCCTATTCGCTCATTTTACTACAACTCGTTGGTCAATTCTTTGGAGTCGTTTTTCATGAGAGATACTTTTGTTGATCTCATCAGCCAATGGAATTTCAGAGAGGTTATTCCCGGTACTTTGTCTGATATTTATGATGGTCAAGTCTGGAAGACTTTCAAACTTCAAGAAACTGATGAAAAGCCTTTCGTTGAGCAAAGCAACTATAACCTGCTCTTGACTCTCAATTGTGACTGGTTCCAAGCGTACAAGGATGACTACAGCGTTGGTGCTATTTATCTGACTATTCAGAATTTGCCCCGTGAGGTCCGTAATCTACGCACCAACACCATTTTGGTGTGTTTGATTAGCGGCCCTAAAGAACCTAGCACATACGAAATGAACAACTACCTGCGTCCTTTAGTACAAGATCTTTTATTATTGAAAGAAGGTATACCAATGAAGACAAGAGGCAATGGCATGCAAGTAGTCAAGGCCGCCATCTCCCTGTACATGATGGACTTGCCTGCCCAGAAGAAAGTGGTAGGATTAACTTCTTACACTTCGGTTAATGCATGTCACAAGTGCAAGAAGCATTTCCCGGCTTTAGTTAGAGGTCAAGCCCCTCGGGACTTCTCCGATTTCAATGTGGAAGCCTGGACCAGAAGAACAAGCCAAGAACACCGTCGCCATGCCGAAGACTGGCTCAAGACCACCACCAAGACAGAGCGTGCAGAGAAAGAAAGAGAGAATGGTACTCGGTGGAGCGTCCTCTTGGATCTACCTTATTTCGATCCCATACGTCATGTAGGGATCGATATCATGCACAATCTTCTCTTGGGCGTCACTAAGCGCATGGCCACCATTTGGACAAGCCCAATGACCACAGGTACCAGAACCATCGAGCCAATGGTCTCCGTCAAGGACTTACGAGGCATGCAAGCAATCTTGCAAACCAAGTTTATTCTCCCTCCCAACCATGCAGTGTCATCTATAGCTCGTAAAATTACAATAGGTGATGGCTTCTCTCGATTTAAGGCAGACGAATGGTCTACTTGGTTGTTGGTCTTGTCGCCATACTTGCTGCCGCATATCCTTAACAAACAGATCTTTGATCACTGGATGCTGCTTGTTAAAGCTTCGCGTATCTTTCTCTCTCCTTGTTTGTCCTTCGATGAACTCAATGATGCTCAAGCCTTCTTACATGAATTTCTCTCAAATTTCGAAAGTATATACAAAAGCAAGTCATTGATTCCCCCCAACTTCCATTACGCCATGCATCTGAAAGAGACAATTTTGGACTACTCGGCATCCCCTTCCCATTGGCTCTTTAACTTTGAGAGATACAACCAAGATCTTAAAGGCATAAGAACGAATAGAAAGGATGGTGTAGAACGTACATATCTTACCAAGTTCTTGCTCCAGGTTCATTCCGAGACTTTAATCGCAGCCTTGTTACCATCCATACCTGAGTCTTGTACAAGCCAAATCCTAGAGCTTTTCTGTACATCTAAACCTGCTAGTCAGAGATCGGTAGACTGCAATTTTAGTCTTAACGCTTTCTATCAAATGCGTATTGGCGATGTTCCCGCTTTTGGTTGTGAGGTACTTCCTCCAAAGACCATCACTTCGATCAAGGCCCGACCTATCGCATTGCCAAATGATGCATTCACTTGTCTCGTAGCATATTACAATACGATATATGCTGGAACCTACAAAGATGAATTCATAGCTGCATTGTGTCCAGGAACTATCTCTGTTGGAAGACAAGTTGACATGTTCAAGCATGTCGATGTACTGGGTAATCAGTTTAAGTCTGTTGAGGCGTCAACAATAAAGAAACGTGGTTCATATGCTCTTGCATACTTTCAACAAGACGACACTGCTGTACTTCAGTACTGTCAAGTGCAGTGTCTGTTCAGAAGCTCAATCATGGTAGAAGATGAAAACGGTGACCTATCACCAACAACCCACACTCTCGCTTTTGTCAAATGGTTTAAAAAATCAGACAAGCAATTATACTACGAAAACAACAGCGATCCCAACAAGTATGGTATGGAGCTCTTGCAGTCTTTTTTGAAGTTGACTCGCATACTTCCATTATACCCATTAGTCAGCTCTACAGCCAAGCTGCTATTGTTCTAAACCATTTTGAAAATCTCCATGTTGCTCTTGATCTGCCCGCTAAAATAATTGCCTAGTTTGCTTTCTCTCTTCTCTCTTCTCTTTCCTCTTTTTCTTTTTTCTTTTCTCTTTTTCTCTTTTTCTCTTTTTCTCTTTTTCTCTTTTTCTCTTTTTTTCTTTTTTCTCTTTTTCTCTTTTTCTCTTTTTCTCTTTTTTCTTTTTCTCTTTTTTATAGTCATATTTTTTTTTGTATTTGTTGTTCTCACATCAATTACTTTTTTTTTTCTAATTTATCTGTTCTTCAATAAATTGTTATAATCCTTTTAATCTTTTTCAAATCTCTCTTCTTTTTTTTTTAATTTTTGAACTATCACTTTTCGATTTTTTTATTGTTGCGTTTACTCTTCATTTCGACATCAACTTTGGAAATCAACACTTATCATGCAGCTAAGTACTTTTCTTATACACTTATATTATTTTTTGACTTAAACATTTTATTATTTCAAAAAAAAAAACAACAACACAAAGAGAAGAGAACGAAACAAAAGTTAGGAGCGATAAGCCCAACGAGGAAGAACTTGACGATACTTGTCAGGCAACTCCATCTCAACGACCTCGACGCGACGAGAAACACGAGCATGTCTTGGTCTGCCTTGCATGGCTGCTCTGTCGAGCGCACGGTAGAAGTTGTTCAACTAAACATATAGAATCAGTACTGTATTTGAGAACTACAAGTCATACAACATACCTCTTCCGAGCGCCAAGAAGGAACAACTGTGCGGAAGTAACCGCCAGCAACAGAGTCATCACCCTCTTCTTCCTCGGACATGTACTTTGACTGAAGTACAGCCTCACATTCTTCGCTTGTACCAAAGCCCAAACCAAGCAAACCTTGAGAAACAAGGTACTGTTCGTTGCGAACAGCACGCTTCTATAAAAAAAAAGAGGTGATTAATTATTTAAAACTTGACAGTAAATTGTTTTACTAACTCTCTGCAAACGTCTAGCTTTACGAAGCGAAGCATTTCTCATCTCAACCTCGTGAGGAGTGAGGTCTTTCTTTTTATGCTTCTTGACCATAGCATCGAACTGGTTTCTGATCTTCATCTTCAAGGCCAAGAGAAGACCAGCAGAAAGCTCTTGATCATCCGGGTGACCAGTGGAGCCTTTACTTCTTCGATTGCACCTTTGTAGATGCAATCGAAGGCAAACTGGTTTCTTGTAGTATGCCTCATCGACTGGTCAAAAACGAATTCGATACCGAGAGCCTTTGCCTTTTCGATGGCAACTTTGACAGCATCCTAAGCAACAATATAAATATGTAAGTAAAAGTGGTAGTATGAAAGGAGATGAATAACTTACTCGCAAGGCACGGTTATCACCATATCTGGGCCCATCGTTGGCATTGGCGGTGGGCTGGCGAGTAGGGAAAAAAATGGCTTCCATTCTGCCGACGCGACTGTTCATGAGGTCGAAAGCCTCTTCAAACCGGCTCTCAGCAACATAGGGATGCACTACAGGACGAGAAGCAGCAGGACGAGGGGCAGGGCGAGAAACAGGGCGAGAGACAGGGCGAGAAGCGGTGGCAACAACAGGAATCTGGTTCATTTTGTGGGAATAAAAAGATGATGAAATCAAATCGAGTATCTTGCATCTCTTTTTATACAATTTTCTACAGATCGTATTTTTACAAATCTTTTTTTGTGTTCGATTGGTTTTTTGTGTAAAAATAGGAGTTTGATGATATTTCAATTTATTTAGAACGATTTTCTTTGTCATTTTTTATTCTTTTCTCTTCTATTTCTTTTATTTTATCTTCATTTTGAAATAAAACTTGTAAGTACTTTCCCATACCCAAGCAGCAGTTTATTGAATATTATTCTCCATGTAGGCATGTTTTCTTTAAAGCCTCATGAAGATTGTTACTTAGTTTAAGGTACAATTTGACAAACAAGTATATTGCTGTTTACTTACCATCCTTTTTTTCTTAGGATTAGTCACGTATTTTTGTCTTTTCTCGAGAAACTGGGTATATAGTAAGTAAAGTCATTGAATATGACTCAAGGCCTCTCTAACTGTTCTATTTAGTTACCTTAGACACTCGTAATTGTATCTGGCTATAACTTGAGGTGCTATGATGCTTTAGTATGTAAGTAAATGATTAAATTATCTCATTTCGGTTTAACTTATTCAGTTTTTCTAGTTTTTTTTCTGTTGTTGAGCTTCTATCGCTTTAGTGCGTTACCCTCTACTTTCCGGATGGCTGTTTGAGACTTTTAAAGTAAGTATATTACAATATTTTCTGCTTGCTTTATAACTAACTGATTTACCATTTCAATAGTCATTTTGCCAGAATTTTTCTGATTTTTAAATGCCTGAAATTCAAGAAATTGTTGCCATTTTGTAATAACTGATTTTGCTTTTCTGCCTGCTTTTCTGCCTGCCTTTTGCCTGCCTTTTGCCTGCCTTTTGCCTGCCTTTTGCCTGCCTTTTGCCTGCCTTTTGCCTGCCTTTTGGCCGTATTTTGCCCATCATTTTGCCTAACATTTTGGCTGGATTTCTGCCTATTCATTCTACCTGGATTCCTATAGAACCCCTAATATTTTCCCCCTGTATAAGCTATTATTTTCAGCCAATATATACCATTTTTTTATAATAAAAAGCACTATTTTTAGACCTATAATCCTCTATATTTGATCTATATAACCCAATCATAAAGAAGTGTATTGACGTAAAGAAGTCCATTTTGTCCAATTAAATGCATACATTCAATAAAGATACCGAGTATGAAGCCAATTAAAACGAATTGATGATTGTATATTTTGATAAAGAAGCCAATTGAATGAGGATGTCATGAGTAAACAATCCAATCAGGTCGTTTTAATGAAAGCGGAAGACAAAGAGGTTCACTCAAACTCTCATGCGAAAACACAAGACGTTGCTCCGCCCTGTCTTCCAATGCGTTGACACATGACAGTGTTCCGCTTTGTCGTCCCAATGCGAAAACACATGACGGCGTGCGCCGTGCGGTTAACTTGCCTGGAACGTGCGTAACAGGCAAGTTAACCGCAGAAATTGGCGTGCGCACGACGACCCTTTATGTGTAGTGTTTGCACTACACCTAATGGTTGTCCAATGTACAGTCAGAACGAAAAAAAAAGATAATTTTTTAAACTCCGACAAGGTCATCATGAGGGATGAGGACCATTTTACTTGTTGTTCAGTCAATACTTCTTAGTTAACCGAGCTTTCTTTTTTCGGATCATACACTTTCAAACGTCTAATTAATAAAATTATAAAAAAATTGGGGCAAAAGATGTGTTTTATTTTTGGATTGCTTGCCTAGGAGTCAATTGAGCCTCCTTTGGCAGCAATCACTTTTTTCATGCGTGATGGCATGCTTGAAAGAGTTTTATCGAGGTATTCGACAGTGATACTGTTCCAAGCATCCACCAGCACCTCCTCATTGCTTTTCTGGCCTTTAAACCTGGACCAGTCTTGATGGAAGCGTCGCTTCATTTCACTCCAGACGTTCTCAATGGGGTTGAGATCAGGGGATTGAGCAGGCCACTCTATTTTCTCAACCCTGTCGTATTTGGGCAAATATAGAAGCCAGAACGACTTATAATCGGAAATTCAATTAATCATCATAAAAGGTTATTTTGACAGATAATGTCAAAATAACAATAAATCAAATAATGTTCACAAAGTTGGAAACTTAAAATCATTTCAGATATTACCAGAGGTAATCCTGAAATCAAACATCTAACAAGCATTGGTAAAAAGCGATGATATGATATATAAAGTGCTCAATGTGCCTAGCTAACACATTGAAAGCAGGATCAGATTTATATTCATTGACTCTCTTCTCATCAATACTTGAAATGGCTATATGACATGACACATGTGATAGCAGGATGGTTGCATAGGCCTTATAATACCAAGGTAGCAGCATCTAACAAAACAAGCAATGATGCTAGAGATTTCATTATAGGAAAAGACTAAATCATTACTTGGATAAAGATAGTTCTGAGACATAATTACAAAGGGCTTGTCTATCGTTATCACCTAATCTAAACTGATCTAAACATCCAACGAAACAAGTGAACAAGTATAAAACAGTTATGCCTGATATATTGAAACACTAATCAAGATTAAAACATATCTTGTCGAGCATAATTATTATCTCTCCAAGATATAAATCAAGTAAACAATATATCTCCACCTTATTCAAGGCGGGGGATGAAATCTGGCTACAGCCATCTTTCCATTAAGGTGACCAGTCATCCTAGTAGGAAAACTGCTCATACAGATAAAATTATAACGGAGTGATTGATTGAAACCGAGATAGAAATAATATATAAACACAACATGGACTTGCAGTAGAATTAGTTCTCTCTCTTTCTTTTTGATAAAAAAATCGAGTTCCCTCTCATTGAATCTTTTTGAGACTGCAAATATCACAAACCCCACTGAGATCCCTCCACTCCTTGGCTGCCTGGGCAGTGTGGATGCTGGCATTGTCTTCCATCAAGACGGATCCAGGATTGCTCCGGAGAAAGTCCAGAAGAACAGGCTTGTAGATTAGGTCTACAAAATCCCTGCTTGTTCTTTTGTCTTCGGGCAAGAACACCAACTCGGACTTGTTGTAGCCACAAATAGCCCCCCAAACCATAACGCTGGTCCTTCCACTCTTGAAGGAAAGTTTCAAGCAGTCCTTCTTGTACTTCTCCTCGGGCAGTCTCCAGACTTTTTTTTGCAAGATATCCTTGCCGATTTCCACGCTGGACTCATCTGTCCAGACGACTTGCTTTCATTGCTCTATTGTCCAGTTTTGGTGAGCTTTGGCAAATTGAAGCCTCTTCTCCGTATGGGCTTCCTTTAGAAAAGGCTTCTTTGCCGCAACTCTCTTGTTGTAACCCAAACCATGCAACTCCTTTGCAATGGTTTGGGTGTGCACCTTTACTGGCAGCTCTTGCTGCAAAGAAGCAAGCGTAACAGATCTGTCCTTTTGGATGGCTCTCTTCAGAACTCTCTTGCTTCGTTCGTCAAGAGATTTGGGTCTTCCAGAGCCCCCAGCTCTTTCAACGGTACCTCTGGCTTGAAATCTCTTGATGGTCCTGTTAACAGTGACTGGGTTAATTCCAAGTTCTTGGGCAATTTCGATCTGTGGTTGGTTTCTTTGCCAACGATCAACAATGATAGCTTTGAGTTCAGTGGATAATTGAGGCATATTGTGAGTTTTAAGGAATTTTATTAAGAAAGAGAGGTAGAATGATGGGAATGTAAGACGTGTCATACATTTACCCTTTTTTGCGGAGTCTTAAAAATTATCTTTTTTTTTCGTTCTGACTGTACAATGGACAAGTGCAATGGACAAGATGTCCAAAATATCCAAATTTACAACTTTCGATTTTGTTTATGAAACTTGCTATGTTTTTAGCTGCAAATGCTGAGGGTTAGTTAAAGTATTGAAAATTTCTTTCAGAATCGAAATTGGTTGCATTTTCATCAAGTTATACCCATTTATTTTTTAGAGCATGTCTTTAGTGCTTAAAGAATTCCGCTTCTCTGAAATTTTTGACAGTGATTTTTTTTCTGCCTAATTTTCCCTACATTTTTTTATTTTTTAAGCTGAGGAGTTTAAATCTTTTTTTTTGTTAAATACTGTTCTGTGCTGTACCAGAGGTATCTACTTTATTGTCTAACTGACTTGGTTGATGTTAGTAATAATGTTGTATATCGAGATGATCAACACCGTTTACCATATTTTATAAAATAATTTGACAAATACTTTTATATGTCTCCACTTTTCTTCACTTTTATTTCACATCAATATATTCACTAATTTTGTCTTGTATATGTTCTTCAACTTGTTACCAACACGTTGGTTAGTATTACCATTATTATGCTTTCATTTCTTTCATTTTAGCTTTTGTGTTTTTACTTGTTTGATAAATAAAATTAATTTGAAGCTAAGAGCCATAAATAAATGTTCATAAAAATTCAATCTGTTAAGGAAAATGTCCGAAAATTAAGTAATCTTTATTACGCTTAAAAAAGTAACCTCAATAAAAAAAATCGATCTTAAAAAAAAGGTGTTAAAGAAAAAGAAGTGACAAATAAAAAAAAAGAGATAACGAAAAGGCATTAAGAAGCAATGTCTGTAAAGGCTAAAAGTCAATCGAGTATAAAACAGGAAGCCTAGATAAATCAACAGCAAAAGAAGTATTTCTTTGAAAAAAGTGAAAGATCATTACGTTCTCATCTTAACAGCATAAGCAATAACAACAATAGACTACACTACTCATTTCTTAACCTATTTCACTCTTATATACCGTTCTAAGTAAAGATCCACTTTGATCCACATTCATAACTATCAAACACTGCAATAAAAGCTAATAAGTATTTGATTATAAAGTTGACATTCAAACTTTCATTATTTTATTGTAGAGGAACAAGTTGTGAACAAAAGCGACAAGCCTTACTTCACAATACACGCTATTTGAAATAGACACAAGTATTTTTGAAGATTGAGACATGACTTACATGTTGTGTAAAAGTTGTTGTTAGGAAAGGCGTTGATCGGGTTTCGTCAAGTTGAGAACTGTTGTCATTTAGGAAAAAAACCACTCATATTGTCCACAACTGTTTTCCTAGTTCTCCAGTAAATAAGGTGACGCGCGCTATTAAGTGCACACTGGCAATGACTGTAAGTTGAACTCGCTTACTAGCAAAGTTGAACTGAAATGCTTCATAAGTCTAACAAAAACAAAAGTTATTCTTTCTGACATTTTTAACTAGTCTTTTTATCTGTTATATTTTTAGTACTTCTGACATGACAACCTGTTGTTTCTTAATGTTTCTGCTTTATCGTGCTACAGTGATGAGTTTACTTTGTTAAGTCTTATCTATTTACGGGAAGTAAGCCAGTCGAGACCTCTTGTAAAAAATAAAAAAGAAAAAGAATACGAATGTTTTTTTTTGCTGGTGTTAAATTGACCACTTCCGAAAATTATACGCTGCCTTTTTTTTTGAAAGAGCTCATCATTCGAAAGTCATGATCAAAACATGACATTTTGCTCTCCAAAGCCGAAACCAAGTTATGGATACTCAATAAACCCTATGAATGCATTTTCATTTTTACAAGAATTATACAAGCCTTTCTTTTTTCTTTGTCAAAAGCTTAAAATAGATTAATTGTTTTAATCCCATCTTTTTCAGGCGCTTTTAATTTCTGTGATACTTCATCCAAAGATAAAAAAAAATAGAAGTTAAAGATGCTATCAAAACTATTCCCGATTGAGGGATAGCGCGATTTGAGTAAAAAGCGATCGTTTCATATAACTTTCTACAGTGGTGCCTTCGTTAGTGCCATTGTTGTGGGTTGCTTTAAGGAAGAAAGAAAGATAATTAGAGATCTCTTTTCCTTGTTTGAAGTTCGCAGAAAAAAATAATCAGGGCTTGTAGAACCTGTATGATTTATCGAGAAAAGAAGCCAGCGTCACTGATGGTTTTTCATGATCAAACTGCTTTACTCTATGAATTTGAATAAACTGGTCTAATTGTGTATGAATACCGAATACGAGTTATTTTCGTCTCATCGATTAGGAACAACCCATTAAAATTCATACCTCAAAAGTGTGTTACATGTAGGTAGTGGGATTAGAAACTGTCTGAGATTAATAAATCTAATACATCATTTCCATGAATATTTTTGGTATCGACATGTCATGTTTATTGTTACGTCAAATCGGGATCAACTTAGCTTATCCTGAAAATTCATCTTTCGTGTAAAGAGTCGGGTAACAAGACTCACTTTATCTATCAAACGCAATCTCAATTGAATTATAAATTATCATCGGTGTAGATGTGGTTGAATTAGGATGAACAGATCAATCGAGTACTTTAAATAAATTTTTTAAAAAAGATCATCATTATAAAAGGGTAGATGAATTGTGAAATATATTGACCCTCTCTTTTAAATTCCCAAAATATACTTTCCTATTGCTATGTCTGCTTCTTCTGCTACTCAAAACTCATTGTGCGACTGCTTGCAATGTATCACCTATATCACTCAAGGTAGTAGCATGAAAAAGCGTGCTTATGAGTACCATCAAAAGAGCTAGAGAAGGTAATATCCATTAAAGCCATTCTTATTAATGACATTTATTAACTCTCAATTGTGTAGGTCCATCTGCCTCTGAAGTCAACACCAACTCTAATGCTGATACTGCCGTCGATGAAACTTTTGCTGATGAAGGTAACATTTAATGCACTTGAGTATATTATATATGTTACTCATTATCTTATTAGAAATGGACTTCTCTTATGATCAAACTGATTTCGATTTTACTGAAGCTGAAGATGCTAGTCATGAAGGTATGTCTTTATTTATATAATAGTTTTTTGTTTGTTGGTTAGTTAACTTACTTTTTATGTTTTATTTTTAGAACCTGCATTTGAGCTTCCTCGCAACGACAACTTACCATCTACCCCAATTGCTTCTTTGTTGTTTGTGATGCTTATCTTGTTGCGCAAGAACCAGTTGACTGATATATCAAGTGAAGCCATCATGCTCTTCTGTAACATGGTCCTTTGTTTAACTCAAGAAAGCTTCCGGTTTCCTAAGTCGATCGTTACTTTCGATAGCTGGTGTCATTCCGCTGGTTCTTTTGGGTTCGGTGTTAAGGAGTATGCCAGCTGTATCACTTGCCATGCAATTCGTCCGTATGATAACGAAGCTGAAAGACAAGCTCTTCTTGAACAGCCTAAATGTCTTTACAATGGTCTTTTTCTTGGTTCTTTGCCTTGTCAGCAAAGCCTTTTGGCCCCCAACCAATATGGTACGATAGCTCCTGTCCGCTCATTCTTTTACAACTCTTTGACAGAGACTTTAAGATCCTTTTTCATGCGAGATGGATTTGTTGAAAATGTCTGCCAATGGAAAAGCCGCCAAGTTTTGCCTGACATGCTCTCTGACATCTTCGACGGTCGAGTTTGGAACGAGTTCAAGGTTGATCCTACCGACAATGAGCCTTTCATCCTCCAAAGTAACTACAACCTCTTGCTCACCTTGAACTGTGACTGGTTTCAAGCCTATAAGGATTCACATAGTGTTGATGCCATTTACTCACTATTCAAAACTTGCCTCGTGAGATAAGAAATCTTCGTACCAACACCATCTTGGTATGCTTGATTAATGGTCCAAAGGAGCCCAAGACATACGAGATGAATCACTATCTCCGTCCCTTGGTTAAGGAACTTCTTGCATTGATGAACGGCGTAGAAATGCAGACAAGAAAGCATGGCAAGCAAGTTGTCAAGGCTGCACTTTCCTTGTGCATCATGGATCTGCCAGCCCAGCGAAAGGTAGCCGGTTTTACTTCTTTTAACTCCATGAATGCATGCATGAAATGTAAGAAGCAGTTTAAGGGTATTCAGAAAGGTGATAAAGCTCGAGACTTTACTGACTTTGAAGTCGAAAGATGGACAAGAAGATCATGTCAAGAGCACCGCACCCAAGCTTCAAGATGGCTCAAGACAAAGACCGATAGTGAGCGTAAGGATCTAGAGAAAGAAAATGGTACCCGTTGGAGTGTTCTTCTGGAGTTGCCGTACTTCGATCCCATCCGCCATGTTGGAATCATTATTATGCATAATCTCCTTTTGGAGATTACCAAAAAAATGACAATAATTTGGACCAGCAACAAAGACACCAGCTTACCTATGCTCACAATGGGGAACCTGAAAGAAATTCAAGCAGTCCTTGAAAGCAAGTTCGTTCTTCCCTCTGGCATGCTGTATCGTCGATTGCTCGCAAGATTGCAATCGGAACTGGGTTTTCAAATCTCAAGGCAGATGAGTGGTCGACATGGTTGTTGGTGTTGTCACCATACTTTCTACACAAGTACATCGGCAAGAAGGTCTACGAGCATTGGATGCTATTGGTAAAGGCTTCTCGTGTTCTTCTTTCCCCCTGTTTGTCCCTCGCACAACTTGATGATGCTCAGAGTATGTTGAAAATGTTTTTGGTTGATTTTGAAAGTATCTATAAAGAGAAATCATTAATCGCCATCAACTTTCATAATGCACTACATCTCAAAGAGACAATTCTGGATTACTCGGCTTCACCATCGCATTGGTTGTTCAACTTCGAGCGATATAACCAAGACTTGAAGGGCATCAGAACCAACAGAAAAGACTGCGTCGAGAGAACTTACATAAACAAGTTCTTATTAAATGTTTATGCTGAAGATTTGATTGAAAATTTGACGCAATGTATTCCTGATCAAGATAAGGCTCAAGTGCAAGATCTCTTTTTTGTTCAGAAGCCATCCTGTCATGAAATGCTACGTCAAGAATATGATGATGCTGTCAAGACTTTCTGCCTTTCTGACTTTCATACCACGTGGACGGGTAATGAGCCTGCTTATGGCTTCGAGCAACTCCAGCCTAGTTCCTTTTTGTCAGTAAAGCCTGTTGCAACTATGCTCAAGGAGGAAATGTTCTCGTCTCTTGTTGAGTATTATACTCAGGTGTATGGGTCAATGTACTTGGATGAATATGCTGCTGTCTTGAACCCCAAATCATTTTCAGTTCAAAGGAAGGCCCATAAGTTCAAGCGCATTAATATTCTGGGCAACAAGTTCAGCTCGGTTGATGCATCAACAACAAGCAAGCGAGGTTCGTATGCAATGGCCTATTATCCTGGCACCAACGGCCTTGAGCTTAGGTATTGCCAAATACAATGTCTTTTTAGACATACTACCATGGTAGAAGAAGAAAACGGCGAACAATCGCCAACAACACATTACCTTGCCTTCGTGAGATGGTTTTGCAAGTCTGACTTGCAATTTTACTACTACAACAACCAAGACACAACCAAGTTTGGCATGGAAGCCCTTCAAAAAGGCTTCGAGTCAAACTCAGTTGCTTCAATTATTCCTGTATTGCATTTGCATAGCCAAGTGGCAATTGTCCTTGACCACCTAAGCAACACTCATGTGGTTGTCCAGATAGAACCAAAGCTTATTGCTTAGTTAAATCTCTTCTTGTCTCTCTTCTTGTCTCTCTTTTTTCTCCTTTTTTTTTCTCCTTTTTTTTTTCTCTCTTTTTTTTTCTCTTTTTTTTTCTCTTTTTTTTTCTCTCTTTTTTTTTCTCTTTTTTTTTTCTCTTTTTTTTTCTCTTTTTTTTTCTCTTTTTTTTTCTCTCTTTTTTGTTCTTTTTTCTCTCTCTCTCTTTTTTTTTACATTTTTTTTATAGATTTCTTTTTGTTAATTTTTTTATTCAAATAAATTTTCCTTTCTTTTCTTCAATATTTAAATCATATCAGCGAACCCCTGTTTCCTTACTTTTGCTAAGTTAGGCTTAATGGGTATGAATCTTTAGCTTTAGTACTTAGAACTGTAACAAAAGCAGCGATCTCACGTAACAGAGGTAAGTAAGGAGTGTACATGTCAACGTCAGGCTTATTTTAATACAAATGTTTATTAATAGCAAAAAAAAAGAGAAAAAACAAAAGCAAAGAAAAGACGAAATCTACTCATTCAAAGCCCAACGAGGAAGAGGGCGACGAAGCTCTTCGGACAAAGCTGCTTCAACGTTTCTACGACGACGAGTAGCACGTACATGCTTCTTTTTGCTTCTTCTGTCCGCGTCGTCCAAGTGAGAGAAAAAACTGTTCAACTAGAAACACTGTCGTTATTACGCTTGAACAAAACAAATATTCAACAACTTACCTTGTCAGAACGCCAGGAAGGAACCAACACACGAAAGAGTTCGCCAAACTCTCCATCTGCTTCATCTTCTTCGTCAGACATATATGCCCTCTCAAGAACAGCATTGCATTCCTCTACACTGCCAATGTCACGAGACAGAGAAACCGAGTCTTTCGCAAAGCAAGCTCTGCGAGCCATTAGTTTCTTTCAAGAGAAAGGTAAGTCATCATTAAAAGTAGTATGTTCTGTTTTTACTTACTCTATCAACTCGCTTACGCTTGCGTTCCTTGAGCGATGTCTGTTCCCGAGATGCAAGGCTAGAGACACCTCTTTTTTCATTCGCTCTAGAAACATTGAATTGGTTTCTTATCTTTTCCTCCAAGCACTTTATAACCTCCTTGGAGAGTTCTTCGTGCTCGGAGTAACCAGCAAACGCTTTCATCTCAGTAATGGCATTCTGAAGGATAGCCCTGAATACCGGTTGGTTTCTTCCAGACTTCTTCAAGGAATGATCCAAGGCAAACTCGACACCAATTCGCTTGGCGGTCTCAAGCGCATTCTTGACGGCTTTCTATTAAACGTTGTGGGAATGTAAGTATTGAAATCATCTTTTTTGCAGCAGTCTTTAACTTACAAGCAACACAGGGTTTCTACCACTGAGAGGTCTTCTAGTAGCATCGTCATTAGCGCTACTAGTGCCAGATCGACCAAAAGCAGACTCGAGAAAGGCGATACGCTCTAAGAGATCATCAATGCGTCCATCTGGCTGAGCGACAGGAACAGGAAGAGCAGCAGGACGGGTAAGAGCACGAGCAGGAGTACGAGCAGGAGTGCGAGGGGTAGAGGCAGCTACTTGGGGGATCTGACGGTTCATTTTGTTAAAGAATAATAAAAAAAATTTATACCTTGCGATAAGCTTTATTTATAGCTTTCAGACTATTTTGATCGGTTGCTGGATCTTCATTGTTCCCAAAATAGACGTTCCTTTTTAATTTAAAATCAACAAAATTTTTTTGAGTATTTTTGCGTCTTTTTTTTGTTGCCTTTTATTTTATTTTTCTTTCCAGTTTTTTTTTTATAGAAATAATAAGTAAGTTGGTACTGATTTGATTGAGTAAAGGCTAACAAAAGTTTTTTAGTTAACAAATGGTTTTAATAGAATCATTTGTATTGTATCTAACTGCTTGAGGTAATGACTTGCAAACATGTTGTTGTCTTATAAGCTAATTTTTTAGTGTTATAAAAGCCCCTTGAACTGAGTCTCTCTGCCTCTACATCTCTTTTATCTTGGTTGAAATGGTTTACAGGTAATTAACATATAATACAAAGTCCAACAACTGTCCTGACAATTATCTCTTAGGTACTCTATGTGGCCTTTCTTATAAGTCTCAAGCATCAGTCTCTTCTTTTGAACTGTAAGTTGTTAAATGAATACTTAGAGATTTTGAATACTCATAATTTGTTTATTGATCCTTTTAAGGAAGACTTCGTTTTTATTTGGCTGTATGCTCTTATTCTTATAGTATTCTTTACTGATTTAATGCAAGTTACTCATCACTTTCGTTTTTCTTTCAGTTTCATTAATCGCTTTATTACTTTAGCACTCGTATGTGGGCTCCTTGTTTACTCTGTTCCTCCACTGTTTCTGTCTGCTTATAGCCCTTGGATTCTACCCCGTTATCGTTGTCTCTCGTCAGTTGTTTCTATGGTTTTTATCTGTACTAGTGGCAAAATTACAGCTCAATTTTGCCAGTGTTTTAGCCTCCCCTGCCATCTTTTCCTGTCATTTCCACCAGGCTTTTAAGGGCTTTTTCTACTAAATATTCTGCCTATCCCTGTAATCGGTGCCTGCCATTTTCCCTAATTATTTGACCTGATTCCCCTGGCATTTCCCCCATAATATAGCTATTATTTTCAGCAGAAAAAAGATTTTTCAATAAAAAAAGCCACTTTTTTAAGCCTCTAATCCTATATATCTGTTTAATATAGTCCAATCGTAAAGAAGTATATTTGTGTAACGAAGTCTATTTCATCCAATGATAAACGTACATCTAGATAAAATGGCAAATTTAAAGCCAATCAAACAAAGGGAATTAATGTAAAATGATTATCAATGACCAATTGAAGAAAATGATTTTAAGAAATGAACCAATCGCGAAGCTACAACCAGTACAATGGACAAGATGTTTGTTACAAAATTAATGCAAATGGACGAGGTGTCCATTATGCTCGTCCAATAAACGCATTTGGATTGCTCGTCCATTGCACTCGTCCATTGCAGCAATAGGACTGTGCGACCATTTCACTGCAATGGACAACTTGGCGTTGTACAAATACAGCTTGTCCATTGCAAAAATTTAATGCAATGGACGACCAATTAGTTGTAGTGTTGGACTTTGCCAACACTGAAGAGATTCCTGTATTCCTACGCAACTGGAACGTAAACAAGAAGCGTAGGTTCAAGCCTAAGATCAGTAATTGTAGCCCCGCCAAGCGTCAGAGACGTTCCGGTCCGGACAGCCATAACCATAGCCATAGTATAAATAGACTGTGATGAGAAGATATTAATAACTCTTTATCTTTTAATATCTTTACATCACAGGTAAATTAGTTTATAAATATTATCATCAATAAAGTACATCTTTTAATATCTTTACATCACAGGTCAATATAAGCTCACTTATATATCTGACGCTGACAACTGGTAGCATCTCTGCATTTTTTTTTCTCTTTTCCTGCTGATTGTTGTCTATTTTCTCTCAATTTACTTGTCGCCCATTTACTGGTATCTGCTACACTCTTCCACGGCTGTTTCTTCTGTTGTCTACTTTCGTCTACAAAAATCATCGATCACTGTCATCACCGATTTTTTTTTCTCGCTCTCTATCTGCACTATATCTGTTTTCTGTTATTGTCCTCTCAATCTTAAATTGACATGGATAATCCTCATCAATCTGCTCAAGACTCAAACGTACACCCTGCTGTAATTGATTTTGTAACTCAATTGACAAGGGTTTTACAAACTCAGACGGCCGATTCTTCTCAGAATATTTTGGCCAAGCCCCCATCGATCCAATTACAACGCCCTGAAGCTTACGATAAAAGCCAAAATGTATGGAAACTGGATAGCTGGCTTCGTTCTATTGATCGTCTGAAGGAGTATTACTCATGGGATGATATCCAAACCTTCCGTTGCGCTCGTACTCTTCTTTCTAGTCGTGCAGAAGCCTGGTTCTCAAGTCAAGAAATCAATGGTACCGGCCCTTCTGATTGGCCATCGTTTAAAAATCTCCTAATCATCACCTTTCGTCCTGCGAACGCAGAAGACATGGTGCGTGATCGCCTCTATAACACTCGCCAAACGTCTTCTATCCAAGCCTACGTTGACACGTTTATGGACATCTCCATGCTGCTTAACACTTCTGGTCTGACTCCTCAACAAGTCATGGAGCGGTTCTTGTCTGATATCTTTTTTCGTGGTCTTCGTGATGTTGAACTCATTCAGCGCATACGAGGTATCAGCATTGAAGACCGTACGATGGAGCGAGTACTCCGTGAGGCTCTAGACTTTGAGGCTGCTCATCATCCGTCTACACAAGTTACAAATAATGGCTATGCTCCTAATGTTCTCCGCTCATCTGTGCACACTGATACGGTCGTTGAACCATCTTCAACATTCAATGATCCTATGGATTGTGATGTTCTCCACTCGCGTAACTATCACCAACAAGGCTCTCATTCTAGTGGCAACAAGGACAATCGTGCTGCTCGTGGTCCTCCTTTCTCTGGTACCTGCCATTACTGCTCTCGTAAAGGTCACAAGATCAATGAGTATCGCACCCGAGCTAAGGATTTAGCCAATTATGAATCCAAAATGAAAGACAAGTACCGTCACAAACAAGGTGGTCATCGTGGTAGTTCTTCTGGCTCTGGTACCAAATCTTCTTCTCTGAATGCCATCAACTCTACTGTTAATGAACCTGATTATGACCGTAGTTTCTCCCACAAGTCTACTATTCATAATAAAGTAGTTGATTTATCATCCTATGTATCTTCGACTTTAAAGTCAGAGGTTTCAGTTAATGAGGTCACTCATGCTACACCTGAGACCATTCATAAATGTGAAAATGAGTTGAGCTCTAAGTCTTCTTCTCTTTCTTCTACAGTTGAAATGTCGGTTCCTTCTGATAATAACACTCGTCTACCTATGGAACTTGTACCCATCACGGCGTCAGGTATTTCAAAGGGCTCGGTTTCGATCGATCATGATCAAAGCCTAAACCATTCGTCTCTTGTTCTAGAAGCTGCTCATCTCTCTCATCTGAATACGGTTGTATCTTGTAACTTGCCGCTGTATCATGGTGTTGTTACATCTTCCGATGGCTCACCTTTAGATGTTCATATCCTCATTGATAACGGTGCCAGTGAGAACTACATCTCACCTAAAATATCCGAAATGATAGCAGGTACGCATCATCATGTTCACGGACGTGAAGTTGAGACTGCAGGAGGTAACACCTCTCCCATTACAGAACGTGTGATTTTCAATCTTAACCTGCAAGGTCATTCAAGTCGCATGTCTGCCTTTGTTTTCGATACGAAGTTTGATATCATTTTAGGTCGCTCTTGGTAAAAGTCACATGCGCCTAAGGCTAACTGGTTAGATGACTCTTGGTCTGTGAATTGTTGTCTCGAACCTGATGCTAGTGGTGTTATTATGCCTATACTTGATGACTTGAGTCATGCTGGCGATGACGTTGTAGCTCCAACAACCTTGAACTATCTGATATCAAAGCAACAGGCCAAGAAAGCTGTTGAAAAAGAGGGTGCGCAGGCATGCTTCTTGTATCCAATGGATGATTCGTCTTCATCTACTCCACCTAAAAAGGACAACACCTCATTCTGGTCCCACTTACCTGACGAATTCCCATCTGTCTTTTTGGATTCTCTTCCTGGGTTACCACCTGAAAGGGGTGTTCAACACGTCATCGATACGGGTGAAGCCAAACCAGTTAATCGCATGCCATTCCGCATGAGCCCAGCTGAGCTGGATAAGCTTCATAAGCAGCTGAATGAACTTTTGTCTCTGGGTTTAATTCGTCGCAGCAGTTCCCCTTGGGGCTCACCGGTTTTACTAGTCAAGAAAAAGGATGGATCAATGCGAATGTGCATTGATTACCGTGCTATCAATAGCTTGACAAAACGAAATGCCACTCCTTTGCCTAGAATCGACGAATGCTTGGATCACTTACAAGGTGCGTCGTTCTTTACGACTCTTGATTTAAAGTCGGGCTATCACCAGATACGAGTGCAGGACTCTGATATTCCTAAGACTGCCTTTAATACGCGGTACGGTAAATTTGAGTTTCTGGTCCTACCTTTCGGTTTAAGTAATGCGCCTCCCACGTTCCAGTCTATGATGAATCAAGTCCTAGATGGGTGTATTGACCGTTTCGCTTTGGTGTACCTTGATGACATCTTGATCTTCAGCAGTACCGAAGAAGAGCATAAACATCATGTCACTGAAGTATTGCAAAGACTACAAAAAGCAGAACTCATACTTAATGTGAAGAAATGTACGTTCGCTGCTCGTGAACTAGAGTTCCTCGGCTTTAAGATCAGTGCTGACGGTATCCTTCCTTCTGACTCAAAAGTCAAAGCCATTCACAACTGGCCTAGGCCAACAAACGTACAGGAGGTACGACAATTCATAGGTCTTGCTCAGCATTACCGCCGTTTCTGTCCCAACTTTAGCTCGATTGCCGCCCCTCTTACTGAGTTGACTCACGGTACCGGTGCCAAGAAATGGGCAATTGTGTGGAACGACAAGTGTGAGGAGAGTTTCCTCAAACTCAAGACATTACTTACTTCACCACCAGTACTTCGCTTGCCAAATCTGGATTTTCCATTTCGCATAGAAACAGATGCTAGTGACTTTGGTGTTGACGCCGTGCTGCTTCAACTCGATCCACAGACAAACACTTGGGCCCCTATCGCATATGAATCAAGAAAGCTGTCTCTTGCCGAACAAAAGTTCCTCGCCCAAAAGCGTGAACTCATCGCCATCATCCATGCTTTGCGTACTTGGCGTTGCTTGGTAGACGGCTGTAAGGCCGGGTATACGGTCCTTTGTGACCATAAGCCTCTCTTATATTTTCAATCCCAGGCAAAGCCTACAAGTCGTTTGGTGAGGTGGATCGCTGAATACGAACTGTATTCGCCCAACGTACAATACAAGCCTGGAAAGGAAAATGCTGTTGCTGATGCCTTGTCAAGAAGTGCCGAATTAGCTGATCACCCTTTGGTAGACTCGTTGGAACCTGACTATTTGTATGTCACTTGGGACCATGTATCACCGGAGTTGAAGGCTGACTGGCCTTTGTTATATCTGAAGGAAGAAAATATATCCAAGCTCAAGTCAAAGCAGCTCAAAGATCATCTACAAGCTCAACGTCCTCACTTCTCTGTGCGTAACAACCGTGTATACCGTAAGGTAACACTGAGGAGGGGGAGAAAACAAATCAAACCACCGAAGTAAAGGAAGTTCAGTTTGTTCCGTTTGAGGACAGAGTTGATTGGGTAGAGAAATACCATGTTGGGTTCGGACATGCCGGTTTTAAAACCATGGTCCATATAATGGAGTCTCGTTATTGGTGGCCATCAATGAAAAGAGATATACAAGACTGGCTCAAGACATGCCCGAATTGTCAAATCAATAGCAAACGTACAAAGGCTCACCAGGATGCTATGCATCCATTGCCTGTACCCAAGGCCTTTGAACGCTGACACCTCGATTTCGTTGGCGAATTGCCTACAACAAAGAATGGAAATAAGTGGCTGCTCACTGCAGTAGACTCACTCACAAACTGGCCAATCGCTAGAGCAGTGCCTGTCGCCTCACAAGAGGCGGTAGCAGACTTTCTTTATGAGGAAATTATCATGAAGTTTGGGTGCCCCTCCGAGATCATCACTGATCGTGGTGCCAATTTCATCAATGGGTTGGTAGAAGCCTATCTCCAACGTGTGGGAACCAACCACAAGCTTACGTCCGCCTTCCATCCTCGTATTAATAGTAAAGTAGAACGATATAATGGTATCATCAAGCAGATGCTCAGAAAATATGCCAATGGAGCCATTCACAGATGGGATGATTTCATACACTCTGCCTTGTGGGCCACTCGTATCCGTACACATAGTACGACAGGATATCCACCATTCTTTTTGATCTACGGTCGTGAGCCTCATCTTCCCGGAGATGAAGTGAAACCATATCTGGACCGATCAGCAAAAGCAGATCCTCGTACAATAGCAGACATTACCTCACGAGAGTTAGAAGAACTTGGTCAGCACAGAGCAGCAGCAGAGTTCAGATTGAAAGCCATTGCAGACAAAGACAAAGAGAGATGGGATGCGCATATAAAGAAGCTGTCTTTCGAACCAGGTGATATGGTTATGCTCTCTCATGAGGGTCGATATGGTTTGGAGCCCAGGTTTAAAGGCCCGTATATGGTAGTAGCCTCGTATCCAGAATATGAAACATACCGTTTGGAAACGGTGGCTGGAGAACCATTAGACTCTTTGGTCCACGTTGATAGGCTGAAGCCAGCTGAGGGGAACAAGCCAGAAACACTATGGTATGACCCGACTACCTCTCGTAGGTTGGTTAAAGCAGCCTCCAAAGAGATCAGTCTTCAACAAGACTATGTGGATCCAATCGCTCCTGTTATGACAATGCCTCGCCAAGCAAGTCTGTCCGAGCCACCTACAGACATACCACCACCCTTAGTTGGGCCTGAGACCATAAGCTTGCCAGTACCAACATCATCATCGCCATCACCTGTCGGTCTAGTAAAGCCCAATCCCCAGCCAATAACGTCTTGTCAAGATGACGACATGCTGTCATTTACTGGAAGTAATAACGATGTGTTGTCTCTACCTGATGAAGATATGATATCTATTGCCGACGGTTTCGTCCGTGATGAAGTTGAAAAAGATGAACGCGACGACATTAGTAACCAAGAAAAGGAGAAAAATGATCAAGATAAAGAAAAAAATTAAGTTAAACAAGATGATGATCAAGATAGTGAAGATAGCGAAAGCTTCCATGACGCGATTAGTGTTGTGTCTTCAACAGAAGCCCAGTCCGTCGTTGCTGACGAAGTCAACAGAAAGCCTCCAGCATTTTCACCATCTCAACTTGAGATACACCACCTTCCGTCTACAAGCATTATTGAGGTATTTAGTGATAATAGCTCTGATAATGAGGAAGCCAATCAGTCTATTGCCACTTCGCCTATGCTGACTTCTGCGTCTTCAGTAAATAATGAGCAACTATCATTAGACTTGTCTGATGAACGAATTAACATTTCGGATTTTATTCGCGATACAGAGATACAAGATGCCTCATCTACAAGTGACATGGACCAAGACAACCAAATTGCTGATACTGACTTTGATAATGTACCACCCACGACTTCTTCTCAACCTGTTATCAACATTACGGGATCCAATAATCAAGTAGTACTGGTACAAGGCCAAAATCAAGTAATTACTCTACTACCGTCTGCTACACACATTAGCCCACCCACTTCCTCACCAAGTGTTGTCCATGATGTACATGATATATCACCGTCTACAATTACAACTTCATCAGAAATACCTGTCGAAGTAACCGATATCACTCCATCAAATACAACACCACCAGTTCAAGATCTGTCTTTGACTCACTCAAGTCCTTTGTTGATCACTATGCCTTCTGTTCCTATTGTTTCGGACGTTGACCCTCCACCGCCCCAGTCTACCGCCTTCTGTCCTCCTGAATCCGCTGTTGTTGTTCAGAGACGAACAAAAAACCAAGGGGGGGATAATGTCATGGTAACAAATAGCGGTTACCTTAGTAACGAAGTGAATTTGGACTTTGCCAACACTGAAGAGATTCCTGTATTCCTACGCAACTGGAACGTAAACAAGAAGCGTAGGTTCAAGCCTAAGATCAGTAATTGTAGCCCCGCCAAGCGTCAGAGACGTTCCGGTCCGGACAGCCATAACCATAGCCATAGTATAAATAGACTGTGATGAGAAGATATTAATAACTCTTTATCTTTTAATATCTTTACATCACAGGTAAATTAGTTTATAAATATTATCATCAATAAAGTACATCTTTTAATATCTTTACATCACAGGTCAATATAAGCTCACTTATATATCTGACGCTGACATTTGTGTCAGTCTTGAAATAATACTTGTGCTTGTAAATTCAACTCTCAGTCCACTACAGAAAGTTTACACTTGAGGCCTGAAAGTGATAAAAAATTTCCTACATTAAATTGGTCCTTTCACGAGGTCTTTAAGCGGTAAAAAATCAAATCTCTCAAAAATGGTCAGAATTTGCTAAAACTTGGACAGAGTGTATCCCTAATTGTCTAGAATACACCCATGTAAAAATGTTGAAGTCTTTACTGCAAACATATGCTTCTTTATAGCTATTGAATTAAAATTTTATTTAACTTATAAAAAAAAAAGGTCAAAAAATTTCAAAGTGTTAAAAAATGTCTGATGTCTGGGCTTTGTCACACATTAAAAAAAAAGGAGAGGGAAAACAACTCTGATAGACAAGCAGAAAACAAACCAAAGCCCCCGTCTTAAAACTGCTAAGTATGCTTAAAAAGAAACGTTATGTTCTAAGCTGATACTATTAGTATTTTTGTTGCTCATCGAGAAAGTGTCTTCAACTAAACCATCTCTTATTCTATCAAAAAACATTTAATCACGATATTATGGTCAAACTTTCGCAAGCATTGTATTTGGTGGCTATAAAAGTACGATTTACTACAATAAAAGGTGTCGTTTTGTAAAAAAAGAATAGATTATTATCGTTTAAGGGTTCAAATATGAATCATCTCTACACTTGGTTGAAAGAAAGCAAAACACAACTGTCAATGTACTGATGTTAAGCAGATGTGGCTTCAAAGTACTAGATGAGCTGAAATTACGCTATATACACCTTGTAGTCTAAATGGTATTAATCTGTTCCAAAAAAATAAATTTTCAAAAAGGAATAAAAAGAAAAAAATCGGAATTAGAATAATACAGATCCTGAGCGTTAATTGGAACAGGCCAAAAAAAAAGATGTAAAAACTAATAAAATTTTGTGTGTTCCTTTTTTTTCTCTTTATTTCCTTTTCTTTATCTTCTCTTCTCTCAGTGGTTCCAGGTTTGTATTTTACAAAAAGAAAAGATCTGATACTGATATAAGTCAACTTGCGTTTAGAGTAGCCTCAAGCAATCAACTAGTCTTATTATTGTACATGATGCTAGAAAGGTAAACACTTTGCTTAGTTGTAAGGGCATCACTAACATTTATCTGCTGAAATTTTGTAGTGTATTGACTAGCTCTGCGTCTACGGTTGTTGTAAATAAGCTGGCAAACCCCAACATAGGTTACTGAGTAAGTAAAAGGTTTTAATAAGCTTATTTAGTCGCTAACTTTGAGTTGATTCTATCTACTAGATGGTCTGCTCTGTATATCTGTAAAGGCCAAATCTCAAAGCATCCAAAGGTAAGTTTTTTTGATTATCATCATATAATAAGCTGGTTCTAATCCCTTTATTTTATACTATTTTAATAGTAGTCTATTTGCTTATGACAAGAACCAAGCCGCTTTTGCACTTTTTCGCCTTTCTGTAGCCGTTATGACAAGTATTCAATGACAAAAAAATGTATATCCAAAGGTAAGTAAAAATTCTCAAGACTGCAATACGTTTGGCCAGTAAAGAGGCCAAAGTGAGCATGGGAGCCTGGTACGTTCAATATAGAATAAGCCAATGGTGCGACGTATAGAGTACGCCCAATATATAGTATATAGTAATATTTGCAATAAATAAACCAATAATATAAAAGAATACATAAACGTTTTCCGTATTATATTTTAACCGTATACCACAAGAGTAATGATACAAGGCGTAGCAGCCAATAAACAAAAGCAATATACCAAATAAAGAATACATCTTTAAACCAAGGTCGAATAGCAAAGAAGTGTATTTATAGTATTCGTGTAATAATGTAACATAAAAGAGCCTATGGGAATAAAACAGTGTAAACACCGAACTTTTTTTTGGAGCCAATAACATGCTACACGTTTCAAGCAAAAGAGCAAAGAGGATCGAGGTATAGGCCTGTAATGTTGGTTGAAAGTTAAAGATCACAGGCCGAAAGATATGTTTTTTGCCAGCCTAAAGAAATGTACATTTCACGAAAATTAAGGCCTGAAAGGTATAATTTTTGTCTGCTTGAAAAATTATACATTTCACGCAACATTGAGGCCTGAAAGGTATAATTTCGCTTAAATATACACCTTGTCACATTAATGTAATTTGTACATTTCACGGAACTTTCACGGCGAAAGTTCCGTGAAATGTACAAAATTTTTTTTGTAGTGGTCACTACACCGAATGCTTGACCAACGTACGGTGGTCATCCACGGTTAACATGGTCTTAGGTGCACCCCAAACCCAAATATTGATTTTGACTATAAAGATTGCTGTTTTTTTTGACAGATATTTAGATATATAATTTGGACTTTCAGAACTTCTTACAGAATTCAAAACGAGTTTGTTTCCATAAAGTTATAACCATTTAGATTTCTACCTGCTTAAAGAAAATTCGCTCTTTAAATTTTTTGGCAGTGATTTTTTGTCTTCTTGTTCTGTGGTGCACTGATTTTGGGTAAAAACCTTTGGTATGACTGTTCTTCTACAATGGTATAACACAGTAATTGTGTGATGCTACACCATTTGCCTCAAAACCCATAAAACCACAGTAAACCGCTTTCTCATACATCTTGTTTTTCTCTCTTTTTCATTCTATTTCAATTTATCTATTTCTTCACTTTACTTATATCTATTAACTCGTTACCAACATTTTGGTCAGTACCATTAACAAATTATAACTATATTTCATATCTTAACCTTTATATTTTAATCCAGTTGGTAATTGTTATTTAAATAAAACTCAGAACTACAAAACATTTGGTGCCTTCTGCCAGAAATTGAATTTATCGCAAGAAAAGGATCAGACTCAACCATATCTAGCGATATCCAAGTGGCTAAACTCTAATAACTAAGGATGTTCGACGTCCCAAAGTTAAACCCCAAAGATGATCCTTCCTTATGGATTTACCGCTTTAATAAAGCAGCAACCATGAACAAATGGGATGAGAAAACCAAGTTGTATTATGTCGACAATTGCTTCAATGAAAAACTGCAAATGTGGTTTATGCAACAAGACTTCGCAACTTGGGACGAATTCAAGACATCTTTCTTAAACAAATTCTCAAAAAAGGTTAACTTCGACAAAATTGCCTCAAACCTCATCAACTTCAAGATGAAATCCAATGAAAACATTATGGAGTACATTGAAAGATACGAAGAACTGAGATCCATGTACCTGCTAGAATTAGCGAAACGACAAAGAACCAATGTGAACATTACTAAGGGTACCAGTGATAAACAACCAGAATCTTCCGCATCAAAGTCAAGCACATCTATTCAAGAAAATGTATCTATTTCAGAAAACGGATTCCTAAACTACTTTATTGAAGGAGTGGGCTCAAACAGCATCAAACGTTTCCTACGTACTGAGAAGCCGGAAACACTACAAGAGGCCTACAACATCTTGAAGGAAGTATACGGTCCAGAAATTGACGAAAACCCTGAGAAGTTTGAAAGTGACAGTGACATTGAATCAGAAGACATTGACGAAGATGCTACAAAAATCAAACGCAAAATCACTAAAAAGGATACTTCTGCTAAAAACGAAAAAGCGGCTGTTAAGGAACCAGGAGTAGCCGAACTCATAAACGAATTCAAGAATATGACTCTTCTAATTGGCGAACTTGTCACTAAGTCAAACCACAATGGTAACACCATCACCAAAAATTACAAACCTTCTTGCTGGAATTGCCTAGCAAATGATCATTTGACCAAAGACTGTGTAAGACCCTGTAAACTGTGCAACAAACCAGGACACAAACACTATGAATGTGTATTGTATAAGAATAACAAGACCCGGAATGTTCCCCAACAAACATCAGAATCTATGCTTATTGAAGAAGTTTACCTCTCGGAGAAGAGAAAAATCGATGACACTGATTTAGTCGATGGTAATGAAGAAAGGAACGTACGAGTCTCACGATCGGGCAAGACTATTCCAGCTCCAAATTTGAAGCGTAGTGCTGTCCGTGGTGCAAACCCTAGTTCGATGCTGTTACCATCCCTAGAATCCGAACCTTATTTGCCACACAAACCTATTTCTAAAACCAAGAATCAAGCGAACACCAGAAAAGTACAAGTGAACCCGCATCACCCTTTGAACCCCCATGAACAATTAAACAACGAAGACACATCAGTAAAGGCGAAAGTCAATTAAGTACTAGACAAGTTGTTTGATAACGCCACAGTTGTTCTTACGATGGATGAAATGGCTTTGTTATCACCAGCTGCAAGAACAGGCTTCAAAAGTCGCTTAACCAAGCCTCAAGCTCACAAGAAGGTCAACGACGTCAACACGCCTAGTGCTCTGCTGGGTGAAGTAGTGACTAATGTACCAAAAGGGAAGAGTGCACCAAGAGCACGTGGTTGGATCAGTGGCGAACCATGTGAAGTCATCCTTGACGGCGGATGCACCTCTTTCATTATTAGTCTAGGATTTGTTAAAAAGCTAGGAATTCGAGAAATGGAATCCTGTAACACGTCTGTTATGTTTGGTGACGGAAAGAGCTACTCTCCTGTAGGCATAGTCAAAAATCTACGAGTTCAAGTAGGAGAATCTGAAGTCGTGTCCGTTGATGCATTGTGCTTCGATGTGCAAAAATACAATTTCATTGTTGGTCGTGAAGGGTTACATTTGCTCAAAATTGGCACCGATTGGTCAACTCATTTCTGGTATGTGAAAAGAAACGAGGGAACAGTACCATTGGAAGCCTATTATAATGAAATTACGACAAGAAACAGTGCCGACACCGATGATGATATTGACCCTCCCGATAGTGACAATGATGAAGGGGATTACATAGATCAAGATGACTTCGAAGAAGGATATCTTATCATGGAAGCTTCCGATGATGAAAATGAATTTGTGGCTGAAACCAACGTTAGTGATGAAAGTCGTTTCGGACAACTTATTGACAGAATTCATAATCCAGATAATATAAATAAAGACGAAAAGGAAGCCCTTATTGAATTACTCTACTCCTATGAAGATTGCTTTGGTACAAAATACGAGCATTTGTCTCAGACTAATTTACTGAAGTTCCATGTTGATACTGGCAATGCGAAGCCTATTTATAAACGACCTTACTCATTTTTGTCATTTTCCGAGAAGAACGATTTGAAAAAAGATCTCGAAGAAATGGTTAAGCATGGTATACTTACGCCTTCTACGCACGTACCAGGTAACGCTGCCAATGCAGGTTGGTCCTTTCCATGTCGTTATGTTCCGAAGAAAACGGGTGACAAACGGTTGATTACCAACTTCCGTGAGCTTAATGCCGTGACAGTAAGAGATCCATGGCCATTACCTAATTTGGTAGATGTTTTGGAAAGCCTTGCAAATTCAAAGTGGTTCTCCGTAGTGGATTTGTTGAAAGCATTTCAGCAGATAGCTGTAGAAGATGAATCTATACCTAAACTCACGATTGCTACTCCATGGGGTTCTTATTCCTATCGATGTGTACCGTTTGGAGTACTCAATGGTCCTGCCGTTTTTAGTCGCTGCGTATATCTTGCCATTCAACCATTTCTTGATGATTTCGCCACTAACTATCTCGACGATGTCACTATATATTCCAAATACAAAAGTGACCATTTGAATCATATTGAAAGATTCCTGCGTAGAATGAGAGAAGTTAATTTGAAGATTAACGCCAACAAATGTGAATTCTACCAAAAGGAAATCACGCTTCTGGGATTTGTTGTCTCTGAAAGGGTATCGCTCCTTCACCTTCTAAGGTCTCCAAAATTATGGACTTTCCTAGACCTTCTAATGAAACTGGAGTTCGCGCCTTTGTAAATTTGTGTGGCTTCTATCGTCGTCATATTCCCGGGTTTGCTGATTTGTCTGCACCATTAAATGAACTGCTGAAAAAGAAAAATCCGTTTATATGGCATGATACTTGCGAAAACGCATTCAACTCTATGAAACAAGCCCTGGTTAACGCCACCGTTCTAACAATCCCTGATGCAAACACCAAATACCATCTGTACTGCGATGCTTCCGAGGTTGGTATAGGAGCTTGCTTAGCTGCCATCACAGATGAAGGTGAAAAACCTGTATTGTATTTGTCTAGAAAATTACAACTAGCAGAAACCCGATACCCAACTGTGGAGAAAGAACTTCTGGC
The DNA here is from genome assembly GCA_025331445.1 of Blakeslea trispora. Taxonomy (NCBI): domain Eukaryota; kingdom Fungi; phylum Mucoromycota; class Mucoromycetes; order Mucorales; family Choanephoraceae; genus Blakeslea; species Blakeslea trispora. Next base: position 31,260 of record JAIWNE010000114.1, on the reverse strand, counting down.
TGTGATTTATGCTCTCAAGAAATTACGAAAGTACTTGCTTGACCGAGAATTTACATTATACTGTGATAATACAGCTGTATGTTATTTGTTCAATAAAAATGAACCATCACAAAGACTGCAACGATGGATTATGTGTACTCAAGAATTCCAATTCAAGATTATGCACTTACCGTCCACTAAAAACTCTGTCGCTGATGCTCTGTCGCGCTTCCCGCCTAAAACAATGGAAGATGACGAGGATGGCGAAGACTGTATTGATGCCTTGTTTGACCATTTGCTAATGGAAGAAGGTGTTGATCCTCAATATGAAACGTGGTTAAGCGATCTCATCTTTTACTTTAAATTTCCTGGACATCCTCAAAACACTCTCAAGATCAAGCGATTATCTTTAAAATACTTGTATCAAGATCACAAATTGTATCGAAAGGTGGGTATGAGATTTGTACTTGTACCTTCCATTCCACAAAGACGAGCCATTATGAATGAGATACATGAGGGACATGGACACTACGGTGTTAATGCATCCTGGGCAAGACTGTACAAGGACTACTGGTGGCCGTCATGTTATCAAGATATGCGTGAACACATTCGCACCTGTAGGGAATGTCAATTGTTCTCTACTCGTACCCCAAATGCTGCATTGTCTCGAGTACCCATCTATTACATCTTTGAACAATTTGCGTTGGGTTTCGTAGGTCCTTTTAACAAGTCAAATGCAGATAACTATCATATTTTGGTCGCTGTCGAATGCTTTACTTGTTGGCCAATTGCCATTGCCACACCCAATACAGAAGCAAAAACGGTTGCCAACTTCCTTTATAAACATATATTCTGCCAATTCGGTCCTCCAACACACATTCTCACAGACAATGGTTCCTGTTTCGATAATGAAATCATTGACAATTTTCTGAACTTGTTAAATGTCCATCACAAATTCACGGCGCCCTATCGATCATCCACCAATGGACGAAACGAACAAATGAATGGCAACATCGTTAAAGCCCTGAAGAAACTTGCCATTGATAACCCGAAGGATTGGGATGAACATCTCGACGCTGTTCTGTATGCGTACAGAACTAAAGCTCATTCTGTTCTGAAAATCTCACCTTATGAATTTATGTTCGGCATTGCCCCAAACTCGGCAATAATGGATCCTTTACAGCTCTTAGGTCGTGCTCTTGGCATGGAACGTCTAGTTGAACTAAATGACAGAAATATTCAAATAGATGATCATAACGCTCTACAAGAATATGATCCCAGGCCCACTGTGAAGAGAAAATACTTTGAACCAGGCACTCAAGTTGTACGTTTCCGTCACAACAAACATTCGAAACTGGACTCTCACTTTAAGCCTGAGGTCTTCACCGTTGTCTCTTGCTTCGCAAACGGAACATGCCAACTCGCAGATCAAATGGGTCGTCTCATCAAAAGAAGGGTCAATATTAGTTCCTTAAAAAAAATTCATTCAAGAGAATAAATTTGTCTGGGGGAGTATGTTCTGTGGTGCACTGATTTTGGGTAAAAACCTTTGGTATGACTGTTCTTCTACAATGGTATAACACAGTAATTGTGTGATGCTACACCATTTGCCTCAAAACCCATAAAACCACAGTAAACCGCTTTCTCATACATCTTGTTTTTCTCTCTTTTTCATTCTATTTCAATTTATCTATTTCTTCACTTTACTTATATCTATTAACTCGTTACCAACATTTTGGTCAGTACCATTAACAAATTATAACTATATTTCATATCTTAACCTTTATATTTTAATCCAGTTGGTAATTGTTATTTAAATAAAACTCAGAACTACAAAACATTCTTGAGATTTTGAATCAACTTGATTTTCTTAATGCTGAGGAATTTAAATTGACTTGTCTTTTTTTCTTTAAAAATATAAAGACCTGAAAAATTACAGCTAAAAAAATTGGAGAATATTTTCGGAATTGAGAAATTAGAAAATTGAGAATAAGGTTCACAAAATAATTGGGAAAATCTTTTAAAAATGGGAAATAAAAAACTTAAAGCACTGAAGAGAAAGGATTCTAAATAAACCAAGAGAAAAAAAACAAAAGAACCAATTAGAACGTGCAAGCAATTCTGATTTTTGTATTAGATCTTGCTAAAGCTAACCGTTTTTATGTCTGTTTGTGAAAGCACTCATCCAAAACATTAATTCTCTTTCACTCGTTTCTATACATTAATACACTTTATCATCTCAAAATAACATAACCGCATACAGAAATAAAGTAATAACTTGACAGGAAAGATGTCGTCTTTTTTATTGTATCAACACAACTCTTCAGCCAAATACCCAAACTTATTGTTCGCGATGCAGCCCATTCAAACAAAGATCTGTTTATATTCTAGGCTAAAAGTATTACTTACCTCATACTTAACGAGCAATAAAGTGATCAACGGTGTAATTCACTAGCTGTGGGTTATTAATAATTATAACTTGCATACCAAATGGAAATGATGCCGAAAAGAAAGATCTTACACGTTTGTTGGTGTCAAAGCCTTTTACTGAAATAATTAAAGAATCTTTATAGTTGTCCTTTTTCTTGATGCTTCTAGATTCTTGCCGACTTGTTCGTAACGCACTTGAATTGTATTGGTTTATCGTAATGACTAAAGTCTATTGAGTTTCATCAGTCCTTTTTTCTTTAGAGATGGGAAAGTCAGGAATCAAGATTGTTTCAATAAAAAAAGTAAATTTGAAGCGAGGTAAAAAAATTTTCTGGGACATGTTTTTTTTAAAAGCGGAAGGAATATTTCTGTATGAGAATAAAATTGTCTGCCTTTGTTGCATGCACGCTACATTAGTGGTTACCCCTAACCAGAGATACAAGTGCAAGCACAGACGATTAGTACATCCAGAGTCTGAGAGCGCATTTAGGAGTGCATTACCCCTTTCCATAGTCAGATGAATCATCACATAAATTAAAAGTGCCATTCTTTATAGATGAATATCCTAAAGAATGGAAGAAGCCAACATTCTCAGTTCTAACGTGGGACCACTTAGTTTTATATAAATAAGAGAATAATTTGAATTGAATAAAGGACAGCTTATTTTTGGTCTGATTGAATTTTACTTGTTATCAATTATACTAGAAATATCACAGCCTTGATTTTTTGTGTAAAAATGTACTATTCAAATCAGTTAAAAAAGAGAAATGATTGTACTTTTATCACGGCGTCTATCAACAGTTGAAAATAAAAGAGAGTAATTACTTACTGCAACTGCTTATCATACACAACGCTATGTCTTTTTTATTTTCGTCTCTTTTGTAAGTACCTCAAACATCGGAGTGAAATAACCAAGATTGACCCTGATTTATTTTTCTAAGAAAAGACATCAAAATCTGACATTCAAAAACATCTTTTGAACCAAAAAATATGTATCAAAACACAGTCAAATAACAGAAACAATATCATATTCACAAAATAAGGCATTCAATATTTAGTTGTCATGACGCAACAAGTCTTGTCGACAAAAAGTAGAAACAATAAAGAGAGAATGCACAACTTTTGGAAAAAAGACTTGTGAACACGTTTTCTTCAACTCCGTGTATTACAGTAAGACAAGAATTGACAGACAGACAGACAGAAATCCCTTAAAATTAGTAATAAAAAAAGTAAGTTCAAGAACAATGGCTGTCATTGTATTGAAACAGCATTTGGATCCTGAAAAGATTGTCGATAATATCATTCTCAGTTCCAAATCAAGGGTAAACCATCGGTACATATATCATTGTCAACATTTAACGGAATTGGTATTTTCCTCACTCTTATCCTCTCTTTCTTTCTCTCTCTCTTATTTTCGAAAATTTCTACTTCTACCAACTCTTCCACCTGTAATGGTTTGATGATGTGCTTTTGCACTGTATGCAAGGAAAACTCCCAAGTTGGACATGGCAAGGTCACTAAGCGTGCTTACCGTGAGCATCAAAAGCGTGAAGTCGAAAAGAGACAAAGACTTGAATGTAATTATACAACTTTCGTACATCTAATCATTATTGACATCTAATACTCATGCTTGTTTTGTAGATGATGCTACCTCTCATTCACTTAACTCAGGACTTACTTATTCACTCAACAGTCTTTTAGTCGACGATGGTAAGCCTTGCGATATACAATGTAGTCTTACATACATTAACATCAACTGAATAGAAATGGAGTTCTCTTTTGGTGTTGTTCCTCATACACCCACGCCAATTGAAGACATTCCAGCTGAAGACGTCAATCAAGATGGTATGTCTCCATTCTCAATTTTTTTAAATGATCAATAAAATTATCTATTCATCCTTATTAAGACGCTCCTTACGAATGTCCTGTCAATGAGAATTTTCCTACTTCGCCTATCGCTTCGCTTTTGTTCGCCATGCTACTCTTATTGCGCAAAAATCAGCTTGCCGATGTCACCTCTGAAACAGTAATGCTTTTTTGCAACATGGTGCTCTGTCTTACGAAAGAAAGCTTTGGATTTCCTGCCACTATCGAAACTTTCGATAGATGGAACTCATCTAACAAACACAGCAGCAAAGCAGTAAAGGAATATGTGAACTGTACTCAATGTCACGCCATCCATCCATACGATTTAGATGAAGAAAAGCAAAAAGTACAAGACCAACGCTATTGTGCAGACACTGGCATCTTCAACGACTCTGCTTTCTGTGAAGCCGAATTACTAGTGACCAACCAGTACGGTAAACTTGCTCCAGTGAGGTCATTCTTTTACAATTCGTTGGTGGATACTTTGAAGGGTTTCTTCATGCGCAACAGATATGCCGAAAGTCTTACTCTCTGGAAAAACGCCAAGTTCTACCTGGTATGCTATCAGACATCTACGATGGCAAAGTCTGGAATGAGTTTAAGATCAATGATACCGACAGCCAACCCTTTGTATTCCAGAGCGATTATAACCCGCTTCTTACGTTGCACTGCGACTGGTTCCAGGCATACAAAGAATCATACAGTGTTGGTGCAATCTACTTGACAATTCAGAACCTGCCTCGCGAAGTGCGTAATATCCGTACGAACACCATCTTGGTATGCTTGATACCTGGTCCTAGTGAGCCAAGCACGTATCAGATGAACAACTACTTACGCCCTCTGGTCGAAGAGCTTTTGGTCTTAATGAATGGTGTCCAAATGGAGACAAGGACTAAAGGCACTCATCTGATAAAGGCTGGTATCTCGTTGTATATGATGGATCTTCCTGCTCAGAAGAAAGTAGTCGGCTTGACATCCTGCACCTCAACCAACGGATGTCACAAGTGTAAGAAGCAATTCCCTGCACTTGTCCAAGGAAAGACAGCTCGTGATTTCACCGACTTTGACGTTGAAAATTGGATTAAAAGAAGCAGCCAAGAGCACCGAGAACTGGCAAAAAACTGGCGTAATACCAAAACCAATGCAGAGCGTGTTTTGTTAGAGAAAGCAAACGGTATTCGCTGGAGCGTCCTTTTGGATTTGCCTTATTTCAACCCTGTACGTCATGTTGGGGTTGACATAATGCATAACCTTCTCCTCGGTATCACAAAGAAAATGACAAAAGTATGGACAAGTCCCTTGAAGTCAGGTACAACACTCTCTCCTCTAATCGACTCCAAAGGCCTTAAAGACATGCAAGCAGTCTTGGCAGATAAGTTTGTTTTGCCTCCGGGCCATGCGTTGTCGTCTATTACTCGGAAAATTGCAGTTGGTGATGGGTTTTCGAACATGAAGGCTGACGAATGGGCTACTTGGCTGTTGGTGCTTTCAAGACATTTGCTTCCGGCATATCTTGGTCAAAGAGCATACGAGCACTGGATGCTTTTTGTAAAGGCCTCAGAGATTTTTCTTTCCCCTTGTGTGTCTCTTGTTGAGCTCGACAATGCTCAAAACCTCCTGCACTCGTTCCTTTCTGAGTTTGACGCTGTGTACAAGAACAAGTCCTTGATCACGCCCAACTTCCACTACGCTTTGCATCTAAAGGAAACAATGTTAGATTATTCTGCTTCGCCTTCTCACTGGCTCTTTAACTTTGAAAGGTATAACCAGGACATCAAGACTATCCGGACCAACAGAAAGGACTGCGTTGAGCGTACTTACCTCAACAAATTCCTATTGCAAGTTCATTTCGAAGAGTCTGTTGCATCCCTGTTGCCCTTTATACCCCAGGCATGTACTGCTCAAGTTGAAGATCTTTTTGGCAGTCTTAAGGCTAGACTTGTTAGCTTGGCGGATCGTAGCTTTTGTCTCAAAACCTTGTACAAGATACGCATTGGAGATGTTCCTGCTTTTGGTTCCGAGCCTCTTCCTTCTGCTGCACTTGGGCCTAATAAGATCAGATCAGGTACCTTGTCAGATGATATGTTCTCCTGCCTTGTCCTGTATTACAACACTGTGTACTCTGGTGCCTATAAAGACCAGCATATCGCAGCACTTTGTTCTGGTACAATTCCGGTAACTCAACAAGTAGACAAGTTCCTTGAGATCAACATACTGGGTAACCGGTTCAAGTCTGTTGAGGCTTCAACAAAAAACAAACGCGGTTCGTATGCTTTGACATACTACCAAGAAAATGATGTTGCTGTGCTCCGGTGTTGTCAGATTGAATGTCTCTTTAGACATACAGTAATGGTAGAAGATGAAAACGGTGACTAATCTCCAACAGTACACACATTCGCATATGTCAACTGGTTCGTTCAATCTGACATGCAAATGCAATACTATAACAACAGCGACTCTTCCAAGTACGGTATGAGGCTTCTAAAGAACGAATTTGAACCTCTTTCCATCGCATCCATCATACCTGTTAGTCAACTCTATAGCCAGATTGCTATTGTCAAAGACCATATTACAAACTTACATGTTGCAATCGACCTGCCTGCCAAATTAATAGCTTAGACTTTTCTTTTATTTTCACACATATATATTTACCCTTGCCTTTTTTTTGTATCTTAATGTTCTTGTCAGTTACTTTTTTTTTTATTTAATAAATTTTTATTTCCTGTTCTGCTTAATCTCTTTCTTTTTTTTAATTTTTTATTTTTCCATTCGGTGGAAATTTTTTAACAGCTGTGGCTTGCTCTTTCCTTCTACATGGGTAGCATTCAAGAGACATCAAAAGCAAGCATATATTATATAGCTAAGTATTCCAAGTTGCATACCAATACTGGGAGAGCTTATACTTTTTAAAGGTTTATTTATTAGAAAAAAAAGAGAAAAAGAAACCAACGTTAAGGTCTGAAGGCCCAAAGAGGAAGCGCTTGACGATGTTCGTCAGACAACACCTTTTCAACAACCTGTTGACGACGAAAGACTTGGCAGCGGCTTCTCGAGTCCTTCTTTTTGCTTTGTCAAGAAGGTGTAGAATTGGTCAGCTAAATTGATGCGTTAATATCATGGAAACAACAATACAACTCCTATAACTCACCTTTTGAGAGCGCCAAGAGGGAATAGCAACAAGAAGGACTCAGAAGCCGCTGCCAAGTCTTTCGTCGTCAACAGGTTGTTGAAAAGGTGTTGTCTGACGAACATCGTCAAGCGCTTCCTCTTTGGGGCCTTCAGACCTTAACGTTGGTTTCTTTTTCTTTTTTTTCTAATAAATAAAAGCGTTTAAGAAAGCTATAAGCCCTTGGTATCAGTGTTTTCGAATACTTAGCTTGTAACATATGCTTGCTTTTGATGTCTCTTAAATGCTACCCGTGTAGAAGGAAAGAGCAAGCGTAGCTGTTAAAAATTCATCAAACGGAAAATAAAATTTTAAAAAAAAGAGAAAGAGATTAAGCAGAACAGGAAATAAAAATTTATTAAATAAAAAAAAAAGTAACTGACAAGAACATCAAGATACAAAAAAAAAGGCAAGGGTAAATATATATGTGTGAAATAAAGAAAAGTCTAAGCTATTAATTGGCTGGCAGGTCGATTGCAACATGCAAGTTTGTAATATGGTTTTAATAATAGCAATCTGGCTATAGAGTTGACTAGCAGGTATGATGGATGCGATGGAAAGAGGTTCAAATTCTTCTTTAGAAGCCTCATACCGTACTTGGAAGAGTCGCTGTTGTTATAGTAATGCATTTGCATGTCAGATTGGACAAACCACTTGACATATGCAAATGTATGTTGTTGGAGATTGTCCCCGTTTTCATCTTCTACCATTACTGTATGTCTAAAAGACATTCAATTGACAACACCGGAGCACAGCAACATCATTTTCTTGGTAGTATGCCAAGGCATACGAACCGCGTTTGTTTTTGTGGAAGCCTCAACAGACTTGAACCGGTTACCCAGTATATTAATCTCAAGGAACTTGTCTACTTGTCGTGTACGGAATTGCCAGGACAAATGCTGCATATCTCGTCTTTATAGACACCAGTGTATACAGTGTTGTAGTATAGGACAAGGCAGAAGAACATATCATCTGACAAGGTCCTAATCTGATCTTATTAGGCCCAAGTGCAGCAGAAGGAAGAGGCTTGGAACCAAAAGCAGGAACATCTCCAATGTGTATCTTGTACAAGGTTTTCAGACAAAAGCTACGATCCGCCAAGCTACCAAGTCTAGCCTTGAGACTACCAAAGGTCTTGAACTTGAGCAGTACATGACTGGGGTATAAAGGGCAACAGGGATGCAACTGACTCTTCGAAATGAACTTGCAACAAGAATTTGTTGAGGTAGGTACGCTCAACGCAGTCCTTTCTGTTGGTTCGGATGTCTTGATGTCCTGGTTATATCGTTCGAAGTTAAAGAGCCAGTGAGAAGGCGAAGCAGAGTAATCTAACATCGTTTCCTTTAGATGCAAAGCGTAGTGGAAGTTGGGTGTGATTAAGATTTGTTCTTGTATACAGCGTCAAACCCAGAAAGGAACGGGTGCAAGAGATTCTGAGCATTGTCAAGCTCAACAAGGGACACACAAGGGGAAAGAAAAATCTCTGAGGCCTTTACAAAAAGCATCCAATGCTCGTATGCTCTTTGACCAAGATATGCCGGAAGCAAATGTCTTGAAAGCACCAACAGCCAAGTAGCCCTTTCGTCAGCCTTCATGTTCGAAAACCATCACCAACTGCTATTTTCCGAGCAATAGACGACAACGCATGGCCCGGAGGCAAAACAAACTTATCTGTCAAGACTGCTTACATGTCTTTAAGACCTTTGGAGTCGATTAAAGGAGAGAGTGTACTTGCACCTGATTTCATAGGACTTGTCTAACTTTTGCCATTTTTTTGTGATGCCGAGGAGAAGATTATGCATAATATCTACCCCAACATGACGGATAGGGTCAAAATAAGGCAAATCCAAAAGGACGCTCCAACGAGTACCGTTTGCTTTCTCCAAAAGAACACGCTCAGCATTAGTCTTGGTGTCGCACCATTGTCTTGCCTGTTCTCGGTGCTATTGGCTACTTCTTTTGACCCAGTTCTCAATGTGAAGTCAGTGAAATCACGAGCCGTCTTTCCTTGGACGAATGCAGGGAATTGCTTCTTACACTTGTGACATCCGTTGGTTGAGGTGCAGGATGTCAAGCCCACCACTTTTTTCTGAGCAGGAAGATCCATCATATACAACGAGATACCAGCCTTTATCAGATGAGTGCCTTTGTCCTGTCTCCATTTGGACACCGTTCATTAAACCAAAAGTTCTTTGACCAGAGGGCGCAAGTAGTTGTTCATCTGATACGTGCTTGGCTCACTAGGACCAGGTATCAAGCATACTAAAATGGTGTTCGTATGGAGATTACGCACTTCGCGAGGCAGGTTCTGAATCGTAAGTAGATTGCACCAACACTGTATGATTCTTTGTATGCCTGGAACCAGTCGCAGTTCAACGTAAGAAGCAGATTGTAGTCACTCTGGAATACAAAGGGTTGGCTGTCGGTATTATTAATCCTAACTCATTCCAGACTTTGACATCGTAGATGTCTGATAGCATACCAGGTAGAACTTGGCGTTTTTCTAGAGAGTAAGACTTTCGACAAATCCATGCGCATGAAGAAACCCTTTAAGTATCACCAACAATTGTAAAAGAATGATCTCACTGGAGCAAGTTTACCGTACTGGTTGGTCACTAATAGTTCGGCTTCACAGAAAGCAGAGTCGTTGAAGATGCCAGTGTCTGCACAATAGCGTTGGTCTTGTACTTTTTGTTTTTCTTCATCTGAATTGTATGGATGAAAGGCGTGACATTGAGTACAGTTTACATACTCCTTTACTGATTTACTTCTGTGTCTATCAGATGAGTTCCATCTATCGAAAGTCTCAATGGTAGAAGGAAATCTAAAGCTTTCCTCCGTAAACAAAGAATCATGTTGCAAAAAAGCATTACTGTTTCAGAGTGACATCGGCAAGCTGGTTTTTGGGCAAAAGAGTAGCATGGCGAACAAAAGTGAAGCGATAGGCGAAGTAGGAAAATTCTCATTGACAGGACATTCGTAAGGAGCTTTTAAAAAATAAGGATGATAAATAAGTTTATTGATCATTTAAAAACATTGAGAATGGAGATATACCATCTTGATTGACGTCTCCAGCTGGAATGTCTTCAATAGGCGTAGGTGTATGAGGAACAACACCAAAAGAGAACTCCATTTCTATTAAGTTGACGTTAATGTATGTAAGATTATATCGTATACCGCAAAGCTTACCATCTCGACTAAAAGACTGTTGAGTGAATAAGTAAGACCCGAGTTAAGTGATTGAGAGTAGCATCATCTACAAAACAAGCATGAGTATTAGATGTCAATAATGATTAGATATACAAAAGTTGTATAATTACATTCAAGTCTTTGTCTCTTTTCAACTTCACGCTTTTGATGCTCACGGTAAGTACGCTTAGTGACCTTGCCATGTCCACTTGAGAGTTTTCCTTGCATACAGTGCAAAAGCACACCATCAAACCATTACAAGCGGAAGAGTTTGTAGAAGTAGACATTTTTAAAAATAATAGAGAGAGAGTGAGAGAGAGAGTGAGAGGGTAAAAGTGAGGAAAATACCAATTCCGTTGAATGTTGACAGTGATATATATACCAATGGTTTACCCTTGATTTGGAACTAGAATGATATTATCGACAATCTTTTCAGGATCCAAATGCTGTTTCAATACAATGACAGCCATTGTTCTTGAACTTACTTTTTTTATTACTAATTTTAAGGGATTTCTGTCTGTCTGTCAATTCTTGTCTTACTGTAATACACGGAGTTGAAGAGAACGTGTTCACAAGTCTTTTTTCCAAAAGTTGTGCATTCTCTCTTTATTGTTTCTACTTTTTGTAGACAAGATTTGTTGCATCATGACAACTAAATATTGAATGCCTTATTTTGTGAATATGATATTGTTTTGTTATTTGACTGTGTTTTGATACATATTTTTTGGTTCAAAGGATGTTTTTGAATGTCAGATTTTGATGTCTTTTCTTAGAAAAATAAATCAGGGTCAATCTTGGTTATTTCACTCCGATGTTTGAGATACTTACAAAAGAGACGAAAATAAAAAAGATATAGCATTGTGTATGATAAGCAGTTGCAGTAAGTAATTACTCTCTTTTATTTTCAACTGTTGATAGACGCCGTAATAAAATACAGTGATTTCTCTTTTTTAAGTGATTTGAATAGTGCATTTTTACACAAAAAAATTAAGGCAGTCAATTTTATTCTCATACAGAAATACTCCTTCCGCTTTTAAAAAAAACATGTCCCAGAAAATTTTTTTACCTCGCTTCAAATTTACTTTTTTTATTGAAACAACTTGACTCCTGACTTACCCATCTCTAAAGAAAAAAAGGACTGATGAAACTCAATAGACTTTAGTCATTACAATAAACCAATACAATTCAAGCGCGTTACGAACAAGTCGACAAGAATCTAGAAGCATCAAGAAAAAGGACAACCATAAAGATTCTTTAAATATTTCAGTAAAAGGCTTTGACCCAACAAACGTGTAAGATCTTTCTTTTCGGCATCATTTCTATTTGGTATGCAGTTGTAATTATTATAACCACAGCTAGTGAATTACACCGTTGATCACTTTATTGCTCGTTAAGTATGAGGTAAGTAATACTTTTAGCTAGAATATAAACGGATCTTTGTTTGAATGGGCTGCATCACGAACAATAAGTTTGGATATTTGGCTGAAGAATTGTGTTTATACAATAAAAAAGACGACATCTTTCCTGTCAAGTTATTACTTTATTTCTGTATGCGGTTTGTTATTTTGAGATGATAAAGTGTGTAAATGTATAGAAACGAGTAAAGGAATTAATGTTTGGAGGAGTGCTTTCATAAACAGACATAAAACGGTTAGTTTAGCAAGATCTAATACAAAAATCAGAATTGCTTGCACGTTCTTATTGGTTCTTTTGTTTTTTTCTCTTGGTTTATTAGAGTTTTTCTCTTCAGTGCTTTAAGTTTTTTATTTCCATTTTTAAAAGATTTTCCCAATTATTTTGTGAGCCTCATTCTCAATTTTTAATTTCTCATTCCGAAAATATTCTCCAATTTTTTTAGCTGTATTTTCAGGTCTTATATTTTTTAAAAAAAAAGACAAGTCAATTTAAACTCCTCAGCATTAAGGAAATCAAGTTGATTCAAAATTCAAGAAGACAAAAAATCACTGCCAAAAAATTTAAAGAGCGAATTTTCTTTAAGCAGGTAGAAATCTAAATGGTTATAACTTTATGGAAACAAACTCGTTTTGAATTCTGTAAGAAGTTCTGAAAGTCCAAATTATACATCTAAATATCTGTCAAAAAAACAGCAATCTTTATAATCAAAATCAATATTTGGGTTTGGGGTGCACCTAAGACCATGTTAACCGTGGATGACCACCGTACGTTGGTCAAGCATTCGGTGTAGTGACTTCGGGGTTTAAAAACAAAATATCGATACCAACTGCAAAATTTAGAAAAGAAAAGTGGTTTCTTGGTTTAGTGGTATAATTCTCGCTTAGGGTGCGAGAGGTCCCGGGTTCGATTCCCGGAGAAACCCTTTTTACTTTTAGAGGTTTTCAATCATCTGAAATTAACTTGATCCATTATTTTATACAATTAAGTTTAAAGTTTATACTAATACAGTGTTACAGTGTTACAGGACGTAAGTAGTATTTTGCCAGTAACGAGTCAGAGTCAATGATACAACAAAACCAAAGAGAGGAACGATTGTTATGTAATGAGCACCACGTTGTTTAGGTAACGAACCTTAAGAAGAGATATAAGTGAAAAGAAAAGAAAAGTAAGTTAAATGAAATATATAAATGATACAATGATTAAGCGTATTAGCAGTTAATCAAGGGAAGTCTTAGTAATAGAAAGCCTGTCTATGCGGCAAGGTTAATGTCAAAGTATATAGTAAAGTTAGAGGGAGAAAAGAGCTTCCTGTTTATTTAATAAACTAATTGATATTTATATCTGTTCATCCTATTGATGACAGTCCTATCTAAAAGAATCTAAGTTAAGTAAATTTATGAGTCATTGCTAGTCTGATGGTGTTGTTAACCAATTGAATAATATAACAATGGTGAAATACAAATAATGTTGGGGAAGATTGAAAAGTTTTCAGTGAGATAGATTGTTATAATAAGTTTGATTCGTTGAATAGATAGATGTAAATGTGAGTTTTAAATGAGATTGGGGTAAGATAGATAAAAATAGTATAATAAGTATATTTAGAATAAGATAATGATAGATAATATGAGAGAAAATAAGACGAGAGAAGTATAATAAAGTAAAAGAAGTAAAATAATACTAAAGCATATAATTATAAAGTGCTAAATTATTGTTTGTAACAACAGGACAAAGGATAGTTTTTGCAGTAACTTGAGAAAGAGAACAAATAGATATAACAGAGCAATCAGGCAGCAAGGTTATAAGTAATGAGCACCAGGTTTTAAGTCGTCCGATTAGAGATATAAGTAAAGTAGAGAGAATAAAGTAATATAAAAGAAGAGATGTAATAAATGAATACATTGATCTGTAATAAGTATCAAGGGAACTAATAACAATATGTGGATTTAGGTAGTGAATATGTCAAACTACAACCAAGAGTAAAGTAAATAACAGGAATCTCAAGCTGTCGGTTGCAATTCGGTTCCGCGAAAATTGATCGTTGGTTCGATTCTCAGTTCGGTTAACCGAAGGTTAAGCAACTTTGGTTCTAATATTGTGCTACTGAATGAAAAGTCATACACTATTCTGGCTTATTCACATAAACACTTTTTCTTATTGTACTTAAACATTTGTGCACACATACATTTCTTTTGTGTACCGTTTTTTTTTGGATAAATTAACCTTCACTGTTATTTTTTTTCGCAAGTCTAACAATATAACGGTTTTCAATACAAAACACCTATTAATTTTAAGACTTATAGATACACTTTCAACACGATGTGATGATTACGCCATTGTTGTATTTGGGCATATTGTGATGTTTTTGAGGTAGAGAAATAACGTGCCTCTGAACTTAAAACTACAAAAATATTGTTAATATTCAAAAATCTTCACATAAAAACTTTCATATAAAAAATAAAAAACTGAGTGTATAACTCTGTTGAGAAAACGTTTCTGAACACAATGATCCACTCAGTTTTTGGAATTTCATATAAAAGTTTTTATGTAAAGGTTTTTGAAAGTTGGTCGGTTTTTCAAAATTTAAGCTGGGGAGATATAGAGGGGACCAAGGAAATGAAACAGGTCAATGTACTGCTAAAGATTTGAAAGACCGTTATGTATATTTGTGTAACAAATGGAAGCCAATAAAAACTGTGTATAGCAATTTTTGTGTTCCCTTCAGATTATGGTGATTATTTTTAGGAACTGACATCCATATAGCAAAAGTTTTCCTTTATCCAACTTATTATTAAATATGCCCTTCCCAAGCAAAAGAAAAGCAAGATTCAACGCCCAGAAAAAGGACGCTAAAGGAAAATTCTTGAAAGAGAATGTTCCTGAAGTTATTTCTGAAGAAGTAATTGAAATCAATGAAGATTGGGAAACTTTGGGTGGTGAAATGGATATGTCAGCCCTTTCCCGCCTTAGAGATAGTGTATCCTCTGGTGAGAAGAGAAAGATCCACTACACCAAGGACTCAAGAACCACAAAGTGGAGAAGAAAAGTGGAGTCCAGCAAGGTAGACCCCAAATCTACCTTGTTCAACTTTGGTATCACTGTTGTCAACAGTGATATCCAGGAACAAAATGAAAATGAAGAGCAGGATGCTGAAAACAAGCTGACCCATCCTCAAAGGGAACTGATCAAAATCAGTGATTGCATCGAGTTGTTGCGTGAGCAAGTGAAGCCTGAAATGAACCAGAGAATGGAGGGTAGCTCAGTAGGTTCATACAACCAATACCGCTTGTACTCTGTTCTCATGTACTTTGAACTTTGTTTGGAAGGAACGAAGATGGGCAAGGCATCTCAGAGAGTACCTGAACTTTTCTGGCCAAGCTACTCAAAGGATGTCCGCTCAAGAAGCATCATGAGTTGGGCAAAGGAATACCTTGAGCACAATGATCTCTCCGATCATAGCCAAGGTGTTCACACCAAAAGGCAATCCTTCTTGAGTCACAACGACGTAAAGATGCAAGTTGTGGAATATATGCAGAAAACAAAGCCTGCTGAAAGATTGCTTGTGGCCATCAAGGACTTCATTGAATATGAAGTAATCCCTTCTTTTTTGGGTGTGCCTGGAACTGTTGCCATCTCTACCATCAGCAAGTACTTGCACGAATGGGGCTACTCTTATGGCAACAAGAAGGGCCTCTTCTTTGATGGACACGAACGAGAAGACATGGTGAAATACCGCAAAGAATGGGCTCTACGAATGGTAGACTACATGCGTAAATCTGAGTTCTACGAAGGAGATCAAAAAGAAAATGTTCTTGAACCAGTTCTTCTGGAGGGTGATGAGAAGGTTGTATTCGTCACTCATGACGAATCAACCTTTTACGCCAACGATGGCAAAAATGACATTTGGAGTTTGGAAGGTGAATCTTCCATCCGCAAAAAGGGGCCTGGATCCTCCATTATGGTAAGTGAATTCCAGTGCCCCTGTCATGGAACGATGAAGTTGGGTGGATGGACCTCCCATAAGCTTTTCAAAGCTGGAGAGAGTAGAGACGGTTGGTGGACTCATAAAGACATGGTCTCTCAGCTGGACTATGTCATTGGGCTGTTCGAAAACTTACATCCTGACTGCCGAGCTGTATTCCTGTTTGACAACAGTTCAAACCATGGTGCTTACAGTGATGACGCATTGGTTGTAAGTCGTATGACTCTCAACGAGAAACCATGGTCTCTGACTGATAAATATCAGTTCAGAGACACAACCGTCAAACTCTCGACCGGTGAGCTTCTTCATCAGTCATTTTTTTTATGAGAAAGAAATCTCTTCTCATGACTCAAAAGGTAGACCCAAAAACAAACGAGTCAGATATTTTAAAGGTAAATAGCACATGTATTTCCGAAGCAAACTCTTCTAACATCTTTACAATAACAGGAATCAAACGAATCCTTGAAGAACGTGGTCAATGGCTTGGTGACCTTGAAGGCAAGGCGTGGAAGCTTCGTTGTGGTGCCCCTGAGCCAGGTTTGAAGTCTATGTGCTGCGCTTCCCATTTCCTGGGAAGTAGAGTGAATTTTGCAGCTCAAAAGACTGCTTTGCAAGAAGCAGTAGAAAATGCTGGCCACATTTTCGAGCTCTATCCAAAATACCACTGCGAGTGCAATTGGATAGAGATGTATTGGGGATTGGCCAAGAGAGAGGCTAGATTGAGATGTGATTACACATTCAAGTCTCTCGAAAAAAACATCCCCATGTTTTTGGACAATGCAGGAGATGTCAAGAAAATACGAAGATTTTTTCAACGTTGCATGAACTATATCGAAGCATATAGTAAGCACGACGATGGCAGAGAAATAGCAAAGGAGTTGAAGAAATTTCTAGAAAAAAAGTATTTGTCCCATAGAAAAGTGAGAGCTCCTCAAGACATTTAAAAGTTAAAAAAGAAAAAAATAAAACACTTGATGATGGATTGCTCTCAATCGTGATTTAATTATGCTGCTCAAAGAAAAGAAATCTCCAAAAAGATTGACAGGTCGTATGATCGATCCATACCAAAAGCAAAAAAAATGAGTCCTTAAAAAATGAAACAATTTCTTGTTTTTGTGGTTTTAAGTTCAGAGGCACGTTAGATAAAATGTGAAGAAGGGACAGATAGAAATACAGTGAGACTGTTTACCATGAATTTATTCGATCAAAGATGATTACAGATTTGAGAGTATTCTAACAACAGCTATTTATATGTTTTCTACTTGAGGATTTATATCATTACAGTTTATTTGATAGTACTTCGCTACAGCGCAAGAAAATTTAATTTGTGGTAGTTTGGCCCAAAAAGTGGTAGTGTGGCCCACACGATAAGTTTTGGAGATCAAATTTTAATTGATTTAATGTATAAACGATTCAATTTTTTTAGTTTATGATACGTGTTCAAGTTCAAGAATGTCTTGTTAAAAGTTTGAAGCAGATTGGAAAGGTCGACCAGATACATGTTATTTTCATCCATCAAATTTCCTTAAAAAAATTCTAAGTCCCAAAAAATATCAGACAAGGTGCTTTTTAGCAGAAATGATTAAAAAAGAAAGAAAAAAGAAAGTCATGTATGAGTGCGAAATTGCTATGAGCTAAAAATGGGGGACAAACAGTGAGTATTTTATGCAAATAACATGCTAGTTTGTAAGTTGGGGGTCTGGCTATTTTGGGAGAATCGTTTTAGACAAAAGAACTAAATACCATCATATTACATTGCTAAATGTGTTTCGCTCTTTATAGACAAAAATTACCATTCATTCTACAGTAAAAATTGCTCTTTATGCAAATCCAAGACATTTCCCATTTCAGTACAATTTTAGCCTGAATCTGTCAATGAAATAATACTTTCTTCCCATCACTGTCATATTTCTCATATATACTGGCTATTTTTCTTTTAAAACCCCCATTTTCTTTTTTCTCTCTTTTTCATTTAATCCACAGCAAATGGTAAGCACTTTTATCTCTGCTTTTTTTTTTCTATAATCCATCAACATCACTGACTCTTTTATTTCACAATAGTTACATGTATATCACCTTTTGATGACAACATTTCAACAACTCGACTACGCTTCTCTTCTTATTTAGCATTTTCCAACCCAACATCTGTATCTATCTGCTTATCATCAACATTAAATACACTTATATACATACTCATCATAAGCTCTAATTGAGAATCCTTTATACACGCCACCTTCTTCTGTATTGCTTTTCACCATCTCATCCATGGCTTTTTAATCCAAACTGCCTGCTATATTTCATGTAGCTCAAACTTATTCTTCTTTCACTTATATCTGAATTTTATCTCTATTAATGCTGCCTATCTGGATGGATGCCTTTTTTCAAGTAACTCATGCCTAAGATCCTTCAGTTTCTCCATTTATATGTCTAAACGATTTTGTACACATTGCATTTACTAGCTTGCTCTGTTTGTAGTCATTGCCTTGGGGCCTTTTAACAAACACACATTCAATTGTCCATCATGCTTCCATCCTATGTCTGAGTTATTCATGTCTACCTTCTTTCTTATGTGCTCATGTGGTCTTTCTCTCTAACTATTGCCATTGGCCATTGTCCTAACTTCAAGAAATACTTTTCCTCTCTGATATATCGTCGCTCAAGGAACTGGGTCTCTTCTAATGTTGCCATCTCTCTACCTCATCTTCAAGAAATGCTCTTTATCCGCCTATTCTCCTTCCACTACTATGGTCTGTGCTTTTAAAGCTTGTCGAATCTCTTTTTGATTGAACTTGGGGTTCTTTCCAACTTTACTGCTTGTGGCTTTTCTCTTTTTGTGTCTTCATGTCGTTGCTCATGCTTACAGTCGTTCCACTGCCAATTCGCAGATTCAATGAAAAAAGTGCGGATTTTTAAAAAAATCAATCTGCCAGGTTTTTGAACTTTTTTCAACTCCTCTTTGTCCATTGACCCTGCTTCTACCGAATTTGCTTCCATTGTGTTGCCACGGCTAATTAACTTCTTGGTCCACCATGCCCCCAACCTTCCTGATTTTCGTCTCCCCCTCCTTTTGCACTCAAGAGCATTGATAGCTGTCTCTCTCTGCCCTTGCAAGCCATGGATCTCTTGCCACACTCTTTTGCCTCTGTTGTTGCTTCAGCCGCTACTTGTCTCTCTTTGCCTCTTTCCTCCATCGTCACTCCTGAAACAATCTGTCGCATCCCTACGTCCATTCGCTCTCTCACTGTGTCTCACTTATACGAGCACAACGCCGACAGGGATTTCTGCCTCAAACCAATCATCTCACGCTCTCATCTGCTCAGGTATCCTACACTCTGTCGACGGTTACATCGGTTGGTAAGTACTAATGCCGTCAAATTTTCGCACTTCTTCGTTCGGGCCTTTATTCCTCTTGCTTTTGCACGCCTCGGTCGCCATCCTTTCACTCCTGTGATTGATCATCGTAGATTCGACTTGACTCCGTTTCTGTCCTCCTTTCTTCTTGATGCACCGACTCACCAGTCTTTACTCACGCGTTCCTTATACCGCAAGATGTGTCTCCCCATTCCCACCTCGAATACACCTTTGCCTGTTCTCTCAAGCAAATCGTGGCAAGCTTTCTGGACGTTTCCATTGACGCATTCCGCTCGCAATGTCTGGTTTCGTACCATCCACAAAAAACTCCCTACTCGAGATATTTTGCATACATGGCTTCCAGATGCTTTCTCCTCTCTGGCGTGTCCCCTCTGCCATCATGATTTGGAAGATTTCGATCACTTTGTCTTTTCTTGCCCTTTGAAGCTGTGTGTTTGGCAATTGACGTAAAATAATTTCTTTATAAGCCCGGCCAACTTATCCATATCTAGCATCACTTTGCAAAGCACCGTTCTCTCCCTTCTGTTCCCACCGGCATCTTCTCCGCACTTTTTCCCTCCACCAGTCATTATTGGCTCCGCTTTACAATGCATATGGCGTGCCTACTGGTGTTATATCTTTGACAATTGTCCTTTCTCTCCTGAAGTCGTCTTCCAAAACATCCTCTCCCAAGTCCACGTTGCTTCTCAGGAATCGCTTGTTCGCAAAGGCATTCCCCATCGTCCTTTACCGTTTTTTCACATCGATGATTCGCTCTAGCGTTCTCTTTGTCCCTATCCTCTCTCATATATTTATCCAAAACACAAAACCCTTAAAAACATTTTAAAAATAAAAAACCCAAAAACGTAGTTGTGACTTGCCCTGCAAGCACTTAATAAATTGAGCCTTAGTGCCCCTATAAAAAAAATGAACTTTTTTCAACGAAAATTTGAAAATCGATTCGCGGATAAAAAAACACATTTCACTAAGAGACTTCATAAAAAAAGAAAAGAGACCCTTATATGGGCTTGTAATTGATTCAGTTATTGTACTGGTTCTTAAAGTGCTTGATTATATAAAAAACGAAAGGCAAGGTCAATGAAACATGCTATTTTATCGGCGAATTAGTTTTCTAATTTTCGTTGAAAAAAGTTTTTTTTTATATGGAGCAGCTGCTCTTGTTTATTAAGTGACGATAGATATCAAGTCACATGCATGTTTTTGGGTTAACTACTATTAAGATATAGGGAGGTTCCCTGCTTAGAAAATTACCATGTTTAGTAACGCCGTACGACGATGAATGCCATTTACCATATTCGTCAATTTTTTACCTTCCTTATATGTCGAGTAAATCCATCAATTTTCTGTGAGCAAAACAAAATTTGTAAAGATATCTCTGTTTCTTGGTTAATGTCAATATGCTTGATGCCTTGTTTTTCGTTCTTAATACTCCATGAGATGAGGATAGTTACTGACTTGCTTCATTGGTTGTTGTCAAGCATTTTGAATAACTTTTTCGTAATTAATCGATGAAAAAGACGTGCTGTTACATTTTTATTGAGTATTTCTGCATTAGATTTATACTTTTAGACATGATTTTTGGTTATTGATACTGGTATCATATTAGCAATGGTTTTTATCATCTTTTGTAGCCTTTATACTTGGATCGCTTGCTTCTTGACCTGATAATATGTGTTTCGTCAACACTTTCCTTATTTGTCGATTTTGGATTTTTTGTTGAGGTCGAAGTTGTGACTGACTTTATTTCCATATTTGTCGATTTTTGAATTTTTCTTGAGAGGCAAAGAGCAGAGAGCTTTCAAGTTTATGATGATGTTTCCTTTTTTGTCGATTTTGATATCAATGCCAAAGCATCTGAAATTGTTTATGTTATTCAGTATACTTTAACTCCATTACAAGCTTGAATGAAGCCTCAAACACATCATATGTCTTTAAGTGGTTTTATATATATACACATTTTGCTCATCTATTTCTTTAATTTTACTTGCTATGTTCTAGCACACTTATTTAATCTTTATTAAAAATTGAAAGTGATACTTCAAGTGTTATTTCAACACTCTTTTAGAGCAATGTTTTCTCTGATTACTTTTTGATCACGCAATTGATATGCCATGTTTAGAGATGGAATATACGCTTGTCAAATTATCTTTTCTTATTCACGACTAAAGCGCTACTATAAAGCTGCTTTGTTTTAACATCTATATTTGTTTCCATCTAAATTTCTGGTTACAATATTGTTCATGTCTCCTACATGTTTTTATCAAGAACTTTATTAATATTGTTCTGATAGCTGCAAACGTTTGACTTATGTGCTATAATTAGTCTTTTTTTTATGGTTGTTTGCCTTCTGAATGATAACAATTTGTACTAGGTAAATGCGAAACAACTTGTTTAATTTGCTAATCCATGTAATTGATCTATTGTAAAAAGTAGATTTTGATTTTGGTTATCTACGAAAATTAATTTGCTTCTATGGTTGATAGTCATGTTTACATTGATACAAAGCTCAAGTAAAGATTAGTTGTACTTGAAATCACTAGTTTTTCTGGCTTTCATTGTAGTTAACTAGATCATGTAATGAGAAACCACTATCAAAAGGAACATGCTCAATGTTGCTTGTCTTTTGGCAATTGTATATAGAATTATATTGCCAATTTATGATGTATGTATGGTTTTGGAATATGACTTTCTTGCATTTGCCGAGTTTTTTTTTTCAAATTGATAATGCTTGATTACTTGATTGAAAGTTATTCTCAAGTCAAAATTTCTTTTAGAAAAGTCATTTGGCTTTTAATAGTAAATTGCAGTTTGTAGGTGTAAATTGCTACTTTTTTTTATGTGTCATGACTTTGTTTTATGCTGAGTGATGATGTTGCTGCTAGCTTTTTGTATATATTCTTGCAAAAAAGTATCTTTAGCTTCATTCGATATAATGGCTTTGAATTTGATTCAACAAAGCTTTTTTGTTTTCAAAATCAGCGATACTGGCTATAGAGCAAGAGAAGGATACTGATTTTAGTAGGCGTCTACACATTGCATTATCTTTAGCAGCAAAACAGTAGTTCAATTCTTGGTTTTCTACTCAATAGGACCAACACATGTCTTATTATATTAAATTGTTCAAATGCTTTTTGTCTTGAGAAAAATCTAGTATTATTTAACAACATATCAACGATAGGCTTATATCTGTCAAATGTGATTTGAGTTCTTCTTATATTCTTATTGTGTGTTATAACGTTGTTTGCCATTCGAATCTAATTTATTGTTTCATTGTTTTGTTGCAAGTGTTGATTCAATTGTACAATTCATTATTCAATAAAGCATGTCAAATCGTATTGAAATTGCTAAAGTTGAAAGCTTTACTCTTAAAATGTACTATAATTGATTAGACTGGTGTCTGTTGTTTTACACTAAACCAAGTAAGCTTATATGATAAGCGAATTGTTTTCATCTGATTAAAGTACTTGTAGTTGTTTAATTACGACTGAATACTTAGCTAGTTCATTCAGGCAATCGCAAGATAGTGATGTGACTTTGTTCAACTTCAGTTTATAAAAGGAATATCCTTTGAATATTTTGTTAGAGAACCAGAGTCAGGTTATATTGAAAATAAATCAGATCACATAAATCTTTATTTCTTGTCTTGTTCGGCTCTTAGTTTACTTTTCTTCTTCAACTTGTTTTTATTCAACGTTTAACAACAGTATTATCGTTTACCATGGAATCAATCATTTTTGTATTTTTTGGTGTATGCTTTCCTCACACAGTAGAGTATATTGAAGAGGATGGCATAGAGAAATTTTATATGGCAGTCTATGAGCTCAGCAAGGCGTAATGTTTATTTGACCATAGAAAAAGAATAAAAGTACTTGGCTAACACCAAAAATGACAATGGTCTGTAGGAGATTCTCGTCTTTTGGAGAAGGCTATCAAAGACTATGATAGTGAATGGGATTTGGATGCATTTGTCACCCACAAAGATCCCATCATGGTTTCTGTTGGTGGCTCCATGGTTCAGCAAGAGATTGGGCAATCATTTCTTGGACCTGTTTTGGAAGAGAAATTTCATGCGAAATGCAGTAGCATTACTGTATTACCTTGTCTTCCTTTGGTTCCCGAAGTGTTGAAAGACAAAGTACACCCTGACATCTCGCCAAACATGGTTCGAGAAGGAGTAAAAAATGGCTACTTTCTTGTCAACCACTCTCTCAATCAAACTTTTGGTGAGCCAGATCTCCGAGAAATCAATACTGAAGGTATATCAGTTTTTGTATTATGTTTAACATTGTTGCTTATTGGAAAAATATTATCAACGTCGTTAAAGAGGGAAATTAAGACGATCATATCTCAGAAGATGGTCATAATGCATTGCATTCTGATCAAGATGAGATAGAGTCCAACTCCAGTGAAGATGAAGATAATGATGATGGAAGAGAGAGTCAAGGTCACTCTTTCAGCGATGCTCAAGCTGAAATGTTAGAAAACATGAATGAGGCAAGTTTGAAAGATACTTAAAAACATAGTAGCACTTTGTCTAATTACAAATGATCAACTCAATTGAACCAACTGGATGCAGAAGAGGATCCTAGTATTCAAATGGATCGTTCAAGTCCTGGATTGCAAAGAAGTAAGACATGATTTTTCTTTTCAATTAAAGTTTGAATGATTTTAACCGTTTGTTAAACCTGATGTTAGATTACAGTGATATGTCGCTCTGTAATGAAGACGCTGAGACAGATGGATTGAGTTCATTAGATAGTGCCTTGTATCAAAGTATGATGACAACAAACTTGTCAGAAAATCAAACACTTGAAAGACAAGCTTCTGATGACAGTTTCGGTGAAGGACCTAGTCTCTCCTTTTGTCTTCCGTAACTTCTGCTGTTCGCTTCTCGAAACCTCAAAATAGTCTAGATACTCAAATCAATCGAATGCGCCGAAGCATTACAGTATCACCTCATCTTTCTCGAAAGGGAAAGGAACCTGTAAGAAAGGAAAGTCATCAGTTTAGAACTGAATTATTTGGCAACAGCAGTAAGTAGTCGAAAAGCAATGATGTGCAGTATATTTTATTTATAATTGTCTTTAGACACAAGACAACAAAGTGCTGAGGTATCGTTCAATACAGAAAATGTCGATTCATTAAACGATAATGCTGTAAGTAAACTCTCTATCATATCAAGCTCGATGTTACAAAGAGCTAGCCAATGAAAAAAAATTTTTGCATTAATAAAACTGCCCATAGGAAGAAGAATCAACTCATTTAGAAATAAATAGTCGGGAAAGTGTCATGCCATATTCAGATGGCGAAACACAAAGAACTGAGGAGGCTGAAAGTCCACAGAATATTGACACTACTACAACAATTGAAGGTGATATGACAAATAATTGCTCTACAACGAAACGCAAGAGAGGTAAAACTTCAAGAAAGGCCACTCAGTCAAAGAAGAAACCTAAGCAAGGCTCTTACGGTTCAATGGAACAATTTGTCTTCAGATTTAATAAAAACTAATGAGGCCATAAAAGATTTGAAATTTTAAGAAAGGCGCCATAAAAATTGCAAAAAAATTGAACTCTATTTCTTTTCGCGTCAAATTCCAAAAATTCTATTAAATTTAAAATCCACAAATACTATTTGACTGACTGCCTAAAGCTTGTGTTCATGTTTACGGTAAAAAAAAATTATCTGGTGATAGATTTCAGCTATATCTTAATTTTATCATGCAAATGAGAATTCTTAAGAAAGCTTTGTATAAGGTGCTATTTTGATGATAACAAAAGCAGTATACTCACATTGAGAGGTTATTTAACGCCACTATTAATCGCCAGCTCATAACCATGCACATGACTCTTAACTCATGTCGATAGTCTGCGGCACTTAAGTCTCAATATTTGGTCTTAACTCTTGAAAAGGTGCAATATCTTTGTCCTGATCAAGAGAAAATTTTAAAATTGTCAAAAAAAAAAGAATGATATTTTTATTTGTGTGACTTGAAGTGCTTTAAGGGGCAAACAGATAGATCAAGGCTAGTAACACACGGAAAAGAAATTCATATATATAATCAGATTGACAATTACAATGCAGATCATCATCTTCTTACTGATATATCTTTCTTTAAAAAGAATTCATTCAAATGGTTACTGTTGTCTGCGATAGAGTTATTGTTGTCCAAGAGCCAATGATTCGTGTGACCAGTGGTCAAACAATTACTTTGGAGGCCAGGGGAACGGATACGAGTATTCGTATCAGCTTTTTGGTATCAAATAACAATTATGCAATGATGTATTACTTCCTCCGCTTTTCAAAATGCGTACTGCGCATAGAGTTGTTGGTAAGATTGTTAAAACTTAAAGCTTATTTTGATGATTACTAATTATTTAATTTACAAAAAGGGTCACTCAACGTGTCGGCCTACACATTCGATGATGCCACCCGTGCTTTTGCTTCTGTCCGCGTAGGGGTTCAATCCATCGCTCCAATTCGAGAGGTGGATTTTCAAGGAAACATCTCTGGTTTTGGCCAGGAGCACGGGTACTTTCCCGTAAATGAGGAGAATGCCCCTCCCAACCGTGAGTACAGCAAGCTCAAGTTTATCATGTTCCGATACGTCTGGGAAAACTGGTCAAACGAGACCTTAATCAAAAGAAGGGAGACTCTCCGTGAGCCCTTCACGGATTACTTGGAGGGCTTGTACGATGACCTCGGTAAGTTACTCTATTTTCGTTTTAGTTTCTAAATCTTTGACTCATTCAAACTCTCACCTAGTCGATGCTGAGCTGGCCGCTCCAAACGCCAGTCCTGTCTTTTTGGAGCAACGCAGGATCAGGGATGCTCGTGGCGCTCGCTCGGCTCGTCGTAGCACTGTCCAGGTTAGGGTATATAACCCAAATGTCCCTGCCACTAACCTGGAGTCAACCCATCTCTCTCTGGCCTCTTTGATGGATGAAGACTCGGCCTTTGACGAGTTCATCTTCGTCAGCCCTCCGGAAGCTGATGAATCTGCTCCTCTTTCTGGTTCTCCTCTGGCTGGAATGATGGATTAGGGTTAGCCCAATGGTTGGTTGGTTGGATAGGGCTGGCAGTTATTTTTTTTGTCACATTTTTTCCTTTTGTCTCTCTTTCTTTTTTCTTTTTAGTTTTCATTTTTTTATTATTATTTTTATTTTTACACGAATCCTTTGGAGGTTGATTGGGTAGGGTTGGTGAATTTTTTTTTTTGCTCAATAAAGCTTTTTTTTAAATTAAATCAAGCCATTTTATTTCAAATATCAAATAATGAAACAGCATATTAGTTAAATATCGTAAGGTTTTCCAAAGAAAACTTTATATAATTTTCTCGAACCAGAACTATTGAGTTCCTTTTCTTTCGCTTTTCATATACTTTTTATTTTCACTCAGTTCCAAAAATTTGATCAAGATGTCTCGTCAAGAAATTCGAGCTTTTGTCTCCCGCTTCCGTTTCCAGGACAACTCTTTGGCTTCTTTTGATAACTTGCAAAAAAAGCAAATCGTAAAGTTTCAAAAGTTTGCTGGGATGAAACCAGATGGATTCTGTTGTATCTGTCTCTATGTTCTCTACAAAGAAGAACAGGCATACCGCACTCTTCAGGATGCCGAAAATAGCTTGAAGAACTGCTATAAGTGGAAGTTGGTTCCTCTTAGAAACCCTCAAGGAACCAAGTACATGGTTTGCAAAGCCCATGTAAATATTTCTGAAAACGAGCTTCCAACCTATGTGTATCCAGGTTTGTAACTTAATAATAAATGTTATTGCAAAAGTTAAAAGCTAAATTGCATAATACCTAGGCGACTTGATTCCAGAAGCTCAAGCTCTGAACTACAGAGAACGCTGTGTTCTTTCGCCCTTAAAATTGATGACACAAATCACCAGAAAGTCAACCCTCCTAAATGGTCGTATTGGTCATTACGAGGTTTCCGGTGCTGTAAATCTGAAACATAACTATGAACTTGCCGAAATGGCCTATGGTGGTACTCTAGGTTTATTTACCAAAGAGTGATCCCGCTAATATTAGAAAACAAAGAGTCATTGCGGCTTACGCTGCCCTTCAAGAAACCCATCCTCTTTTGGCTCGTTATCAATTGCAGCCATTAATGTATTCTTTGGTTAACTATCATATCAAAGAAAATGCCAAGTATATCGGTGCTCGCAGAAGAGATGAATGGCCTAACAACTATTTACTTCCAGAAGATACCGTACACCCTCAAGCATCTGAACCAAACTTTCAGGACTTGTATATTGGTCAAGACACGACAGGAACAAATATAAGAATGTCACACCCTAGTTTGCTGGCTTTGTTGTTTCCTTACCTGTATCCTGAGAGTAAGGGCCACTATTCCATGGCTACTCCTACCGAGGAAAACCGTGCCCTTGCTGAAGATCATGGTGGAATTGCAAAGGCAACTCTTGCTGGGGAAAACTTAAAGGGCTACACCAGATTGAGACTCATGATGAAAGATCGTAGATTCGCAAAAGACCAGTCTTTCCTCTTTTTTATGTTGGACGCTATTGAAAAGAATAACATTGCTGCTGCCAACAGACTTGTTATTTCAACAAAGGGTCGAAGCAACATTAGACAAAGGGATGTGATTGATGCTGCCACTAAATCGTATAACAAAATATCGTATCCACTGTTCCTTACGTTGTTCGCTCATCGTATGCTTATAAAAGAAGAAATTTCTTGAATTTGCAAACAGTGTTTAACAATCTTGGTGCCCCTCAACTGTTTTTGACTTTTAGCTGTAATGATTACAGTCCTGACTTTGCTGCTGCTACTAGTACTCAGTATCCTTGGGAAGATTCTGTACTTTTTGCCAACCACTTCAAAAGAAAATGAAACATTTTTTCAACGTATATGTACTTGGTCATTTTGCCAATATGATAGGCGGTGTAAAAGGTTTTAGCTGGGTGCTCGAAATTCAAGATAGAGGAAGTCCTCATATTCATTGCGTTCTTTGGACTGAAAAATCTGTACAAGAATTGATCCGCCTCAATGTAATACGTGTAAGTTACAGCCTAGAAGAGCCGCCGATGATCCTCTTCTCCATGATTTGATCTTAAAGCACCAAACACATATCTGCAATCCCGTGTATGTATTTAACTATGATCAGTACAATTGATTTACTTAAACTGGCTTTATTCTTGATAGATACTGCAAATTAGGTGAAAACGTACATGTCGTTTCGGTTATCCTAAACAACCTGCACCTCGTACCGAGTTTGTTGGTGAATCATGTATTACGAGCGTGGGTTGAAGACATGAACATCAATAACTACAATCCTTACCTTTTAGCCGTTTGGAGAGCCAATATGGATTTCAATACAACTGTGGTAAAGCGGCTGTAAGATATTTAGCAAAATACATGGCCAAGAATGAGTCGGATACTATATACGAGATCAATAGCAAAGCTACTCATGACATTATAAGGTCAGTAATGAAAGATCTTCAAAAGAGCACTATAAAAGTAGAATAGTAGGAGCTGTTGAAGCTGTGTACGACTTGATGGGTTGGCACAAGCATCAAAGCTCAAGATCAGTATCTTTCTTACAAACCAATCTTCCAAGCGACGATCGTAGATTACTTAAATCGGGTATCAAGGATCTTGATCCTAACAGTGATAAAATCTTTACTCGAACTCATGTTGGTAAGTTGAATGAAATGAACTGAATATCGACAATTGCTGACTTGGATTTGACAGAAAAATACGAAACTAGAAATGGCGCAAAGCAGTTGACAATGCCTCAGTTCTATTCATTTTATAGAGAGGCTGATATGGATAGTTACCTGGAACAGGTGGCAACCACATGCGTTCCTTTTATCATGAAGAACTCCCAAATATGTTTCATCACAATATACTATATACGTACTTCGACATAAGAAGCTTATTGGAGAACATTCCTACAAAGTGAACTTAATGGTGAAAAGTATTATTATCAGCAAATAGTCATAAAAAAGGCCATATACAAAACTACTTTTGAAAAGGAAAAGGGTCCTACAGGACTTGGAGAGGTGAGTCATTTCTCTTTTAAACCAAACAGGTTCTAACACTTTGAACGACAGATTACTTTGAATATCTTGTATCGATTCCAGTAGAACAAGGTGGTATCTCCTTAGAAGATAGACCCACTAATATTCAAAACTTAGAAGATGTTCGTGATTCTGAAAGGGGTTTAGAAGCTACGCAAGTAGAACTTGAAGTGATGCTGAACAGTGCCAACGCATCTCAAAAAGAGATATTCCAAGGTGTTATAGACGAACTGACAACAAATACTACCGCCTTTGTATCTGGTGCTGCAGGTACTGGAAAGTCCTATTTGTTGAAAATGCTTGAAAGACACTACAAAATTCAAGGTTTTAAGGCAAGAAAAAAAAAAGAAGACATTGCACAATAATGTTTACAGTTTGTCGTACCAAAATAGGTTTTCAAGTTAGCACCAACAGGCGTGGCTGCTCATAACATTGGCGGAATGACAATACATAGATTTTTTGGTATCAATGCTTCGACCAACAGTCCTAACCACTTGATGATAGATAACATGTTGAAGCTGTACCCCAAGATAATTCTTTTAATTGATGAATACTCAATGCTGAGTGAAACTTTGCTTGATATGTTAAATAACACATAATCAAAGCTACAAATAGAAACGTGGCTATGGGTGGCATCAAAAGTATCTTTTTTGGAGATTTGGCACAACTTCTTCCTGTAAACCAAAAAGAAGAACCAATTTGGAAGTCTGGATTATTTCGTTACTCTGCAAAGTATTGTTTAATGGAACCTGTAAGACAAACTGAAGCTGGTTTTATAGAGATTTTGAACAAAGTACGATTGTGCCAATTTGATGAATCGGTGATCAAGTACATCAACAGTAGAGCGGTGCTAAAAAGAGATATTCCAAACCGATCGTTGAGACTTTACACTACTCGTCAGAGAGTCAACACTGCTAATTCAAAAGACTTTGATGCTATGTCAGGAGAAGCCGTATTTTTTCTTGCTCATGATACATACAATGGAAGATCCGGAAGTTCAGCTATTCGTGCTCTAAATGAAACGAGACTACTACAAGAATTGAAGCTTAAAATTGATATGCCTGTAATGTTAATTCAAAACCTGCACGTCTCTAGCGGCTGGGTTAATGGTACCATTGCTCAAGTCAAGGAGATTGAAGAGGAAAATGTTCTTCTTTCTAAAGAGGGACCCGATGGTGACGAAATGACTTTATGGGTGCAGAGGATTTCAAGAAGTGTACCAGGAACTAACTATCTTAGATCGCAATTTCCAATCGTGCCTGCTTTTGCCTCTACCATTCATAAAGCTCAAAGTGCCACTATCGACTCTGTAGCAATATATTTAGATGATATGATGTCTCATGGTCAGCTTTATGTAGCAATGTCTCGTGTACGAAAGAGCGAAAATCTGTTTTTCTTTGGATTCGAATTGCCTTACGAATCAAGCGCAAGTATGGTTTAAACTTGGATGCTATTGACGTAGTAGAATATGCCGAAAAACGTCAAAAGAAAAATATCGAAGAAGAAGATGATTAGAGTATCAAAACGATCCGCACTCAAGAAGATGCATAAGAGCAAAACTCCCAGAACAAGAACAATACTGCACAAAGACTTGAGTTTTCAGAATAAAATAGAATGTATCATTACAAAACAAAAAAAGAGTGTAGTTTGAGCTTGAGTTTTGAACAGGATTTAACAAAAAAGTTTCGATCTGTTTCGGCAACATGGTGAACAAAAATGCTCCATGGGGTATTTCTGAGCTCAAATAGCAGTGTTGCTAGCGGGCTGATTGGGATATAAAACTTCATGATATGGATTGTTTTATTAAGATTTTAAAAT